>CM075004.1:23587863-23607455 GCA_037576675.1 Pangasius sanitwongsei | reverse complement strand
GTCTAGCGACGCAGTACTCGTTCCCGTATCTCAGGGAACCGAGGTTACGTCAGTAACCGAGTACGTTTTCCCCATAGTGTCTAGCAGCGCAGTACGAGTGTAGTATCGAAAGGGAACAGAACATCTGTCAGAAATGTCACTTACTTGATATTAATTTCTTTACAGAACTGTTGTATAAAAGCAGTATCACACTCTCAGTCATGCGGTTATACTGAATATGGGCATAGTTATGATTACCAATGACACTCGCCAATCACAGAAATTTGACAATATTTTTGTTGTTGTTGTCACACATTTTATCCATTTATTAAACATTTAATGTTGTGAAATGTCCAAAAACCAAGTTTTTAACATTAATAATTCAAAAAAGCAGCTGCAAAGCACAATGTTCTGCATTCTGAATACTTCCCCTCAGTACATAAAAGAACAGCTTTAGCTCTAAGGGTTAGAAAGTGCTGGTAGTTGAGACTCCTTCCAAAAATGCTAAATCTCCTCACAAAAACTATACTAAATCAGTGAATACACAGTTTTTTTTTCAATCTGTTTATGAGGAATGTCTGCGATACAAGTCACTATGCAAGTTGTTACTACAGAAAATAGAAAATAGAACTGCTGATTGATTATAATCCTGTGATTTATCTTTCAGCCATCACTACTGCCCAAGCTCTGTCATAGAAAATTAATCAACACCATCTAACCAATCAGAATTAAGAATTCAACAGCACTGTGTTTATTGTGGATCAGCAGTCATAACTTACCACGTTTAAGACAGTTAGCCTCTGCTCAGCTTTGTGGAATTGTTGCAAATCTATATCTTTTGTTGAATTTATCTTGTCGGAAAGTCGGATTTAAAGATACAAGTTTCTTTAAAATAGTGATTTTTAAATAACAAATTTTAGTCTTATTCAGGCTATGTAAAATGTGATTCAGGTCTAGACATTGACTAAGCCATACAGAAACCAATGCATATTTGTTCCCACTTTAATACTAAGCATTACTAATACCTGTGGTGCTACAGATAATCTTTACAACTATAATGCAACTACCATACACTTGTTTTAAAGTGAAACAGTTTATGTAATTAGTGTACAATATTGGTTGAAACATGGAAATCCACTGAAAAGCTTGGAATGCGATTTGATAAAATCATTGAAGAGCATTTGCAGAGTAAGTACTGTCAAATTTCAGATTCATTTGGCTGTATATGGGTGAGTTAATCGAAAACTTTAAAGGTGTGGCACAAATTAGAGAAACAGTTCATTAATTTTGTAGGTGCAAATGTAAAAAATGTGCTGCTGTTCTCAATAGCCCCTTCTACTACTACTTTAAACCTGATACACCTGATACATGCATCATGTATAGTTTATGTGCTGTTACACTGGTATTAGAGATACAATATAAAGTGGGACATACTATATTTATTTTTTTCTGAACTAATAAACATTTTTAAAATTATTATTACTGCATACTTCCATGTTATGTGTCAGAGTTAATTCGATTATAATTGTGTCTGTTTGGCTCAAATCAAGCTGGAACGTTTATTAAAATATTCAAAGCTTGACATTTGATGTTGCTGTTCCTTAGGGAGGGCAATTATTTTTATTTTATCACAACTGATGATTGTATTTTTAAGAACCATGCACATCAAACCAAGCACAGAGCTTTTCCCTTTTTGTTCTTCTTATTTATTTCTTACTACTTCCTTTTTTTGTTCACAGAATGATTTATAAGCAGAAAGCAAAAAGGGCAGCAGTTCAAAGTCAGTAAGATGTTTTCTGTAACCTTTATCATGTAATATTTCTGGTCATACTTATACAGAGGAAGACACTTCTGGTGTTGTCAGATAGATATACAACTACTGACTGGGGCATGCAGGGGTGGTAAACACTGCAGAAAGAAAGGTTCTTTATACAACTGTAATGTGGTGAAGGTAGCTGTATACTGCCTTTCTAAATATAAGTAAAAAAAATACAAAATAAACAAATAAATAAATAAATTGGCCAAATATTTTTATGTATTAGTATATTGTTATTAGTTTTAAAAACCAATCTAAACTACAAAGTCTACAATGTTAGGAAATAAATTAAGATTAATATAAGATAATAGTTTTATTTATTTATTTATTTATTTATTTATTTATTTATTTTTAAATAGAACCATGTAACCTTACAATACAAGCTCTTCATCAGTACTTCATCAGCATATCTATTAAACCATGTTACAATTGAATGACCTCACTGTAGTGTCACTTGGCCACATTAAAATAAAACTAAACTCTAAATTTAACACCTTTGTGCAAAAAATAAAATAAATGATTTTATGACCTATTTAGTCAACTGTGCAAGTTTTCAAATGGATTGCACTAGGTGTAAAAAAAAAAAAAGAAAAGAAAAAAAAAACTCTTGTCAAGTATATCTACATAAAGGAATCTGACAACCTCAGAGACATGAACTGCACAATTTTGGGGAATTTTTATAAAGTAATCTATAATAATCTACAGTGATCCACATACACTATTGAGAAAATCACCCGTGCAAACTTAATTTGACCCGCATAAATAACTGATGTATTAAGTCACCAACTCTGAACATCTCTGAAAATTCCTGGTTTTGACCATGTTGTACAGCTTTCATTATACTTCCATCAGTGTCAATATCATTTAAAGACAACCTCTCAAATATTTTCAGAAATGTCTTCAATAAATGTGGGTGAACAAAACTGTTTCTATGTGAAGTATCTGTATCTGGTGCTTTATGAATGCCATAGGATTAACGACCTCGATACCTATATATGGTGCTCTGGGAAAACCTGTAGGATTTGTTGTGGCAGAATGCTGGAAAACAACCCAATATAACATACACTGACACCTTATTTGTTTTATTTTATTTTTATTTTATTTTGCCTAGACTTTTTGCAAAGATCATGTTGAGTAAGCAGCCATTTTAACCTACACAGCAGTAAAAACAGTCTGTCTACCAAAAGACTCGAACCTCACTTTCTAAATGTGATTGCCTCACACGGTGAATGTCACACTTTAATCAAGTTGTTGGAGAGTTATGTGCTGAAGCAGAATGCGCATGAACCTAATCAGTTGAGTCTGTTTCAGAGACACTGTCTGTCATAATCTTTAAATGTTATTTTATCCCTTTTACTTTTGGGGATAATCAGCCTTTAGAATGCTAGAGCTTTACTCCTGGTTGTGCAACAGAGAAACATATTTCAGCTCAGGAAAGCTTGTAGAAAGATGTCAAAATGTCACTATGTGAAGGGTTTTCCAAGACTGTCACACAGATAGATAATCATTCATGCATACTCAGAATGCCAAACAAAATAGACAACCTAAAGCCTGTGCATACTGTATATGAAATATTACAGTGTATAATTTCTCCCTCACTCAGCACTTTCAGTAACCTGGTCAGGGTGGTGTTTTATCCAGAGCCTATCACTGGAACACTGGACAAGAAGTGGGAATACACCTGGATGGGAAGTCAGGGCACCATGCATACACTCTTTCAGACCTAGGGGCAATTTATCTAAGCCACTGGTATGTTTTTGGGAAATGGGAGAAAACCCACATGGACATGGAGAGACTATGCACAGAAACTCCACACAGACAGCAAAGCAAGCCCAAGAACGAACACTGGAGTTGTGAGGCACCAACACTACCTGATATACCACCGTTCCACACATAATTAATCACTAATTAGTAATTCTATGACATGAAAAAAAGCATAAGACTTCACAGACTGAGCAATAATGGCTCTTTGTCAGCAGTGATAAATCTGTTTCGGTTGTGATTAGAACTTATGCACAATAATGCTGTGCTTATTATTGTTGTGGAATTATGAACCAGCAATTAATAATGCATTGTGATACTTCATATATTTGTATCCTTTAGGTCTCTATGCAGTTTGGCTGAATTACTGAATTTTGCATGAATGACTATCGAATTATGGCTTGTTATCACAAAGCATTAATATAGCATTACATTTCATATAGATACAGTCATCTATCTTTACTATTTTGAGGTTTATTCTTCCAGGTTTGTGAGTGCCTTGCAAGTGTTCTTTACAATGAAAAATCTCTCTGCAAACTGACCTTATGAAAATACAGTATATCAACCTACAGTTTTAGAAATCTGTTGGCTTTAATAAAATTGCTACTATTCCTAGACTATAATAGTCAAAATAATTAATTTGACCAAAAATTATTGGTCAAAACAAATTACAAGTTAGGCCATATATAGTCAGGGCATTAAGCTGAGCTGAGAGGGTGAAGGAAAGTTACTTATGAACTGCTCTGTGCATATTTTTCATTGTACATTATACAACAGTTAGTTCTGGTTCACTAATTTGATTGGACGAGCAGCGTTCCAAGGGTGCTTATATGTAGTATAACCGCACTGGGACGTTTCACTGTTTGTATCACTCCGCTTGTCCATGTTCTTCATGTAAAATTCCACTTCTAGTGACAGTCCCACCAAAACCGTTACTACAGTAGTGTTAGTGACATCATCATCAATTTCTGACTTAAAATATAAAAGCTCGTCAGATGAAACTGAAAAGGAAAAAGGGACAACAATTTTATCAGAAGCACCTTTTAATAGGAATGTACAAATTATTGTGAGCCAGCTAGCTAGCTAGACTTGCGGTCATACTATCAGTTTTCCACTAGTGGAGCAAAAATAAACAGAACATTTTGTCATATTGTGCCCAAAGTATCAGTTACTCAATATTAATTTCTTGTTTATAGAACTGTCATATAAAAGCAATATCGCAGTTGTGTCTGAATATCTGCACAGCTCTGACTACCTACGGCACTCGCCCTGCGCCCGAATCACAGCCCTGCTGATAACTATGTGCAGTGCTCAGAAGCAGGATTAAATTTTTTTTTTTTTTTTGGACATCATCATTACAGTTCTTTATGCAGCTATAATGTGGTGCTTCTTTCAGTGAAAAAAACACACATATAGCAGAGAAATCAGAGGAAAACAGCAAGACTTGGCTGCATCATATTCAGATGATTCATATAGCCAGTAGAAATGCTTATGCTCATTGCTGCCAGAATTAATTAAATATCCAAGAAACTTGGCTTATGGTACTAAAATGTTCCAGTGATTAGAAAATCTCACTTTCTTTACATGTTTGACTCACAAAGTCAAAGACCTGACATCTGTTTCACACTTTAAATTAAAAAAGTGGATGAAACACAATTAAATGAACACTGCTTATTGCTTCAAATATACACAAAGTCTCCAAAGAGTGCATTTCTACATTTTCTCAGCCGGGTCTATTTTTGGAAAAACACATTGTTAGTCAGAGAAGAGGAAAAAAAAAAAAAAAAGGCCAAGCAAGCCGATAAGGTCTGTCTGCATGGAGATGAAAGGAGTGGAGAAAGAGCACATCCAAATATGCTGACAAAGCTGTCAAGGTTCTGGCTTATTAAAATATTATTGTCACCCTACTCCCACAGATCGCTCTTCACAATGACATCACTTGCATGGCATCGTTGAGCTGACTGCATTTTATGTGAATATTTACCTCTCATAATGACATGCTGTCTGCATGTGGATAAATGATTGCACACCTGGCATCGGTTTGGACCTTTTATACCTCCCTTATCATGCACGCATCTTGTGCATACAGTATAACTGACTTTTACACAACCTGAAAATCAGCTTTGGCTTGTAAATCTATTTATAACCTGTAAATTTTCCTCTACATCACACGCTGTGATATGATTTCACCTACACCACTGACTGAAATGGATTTATATTCTTCCATAGAGAACCCTGTCGCTGCAACACTTTCTCCAGCTAACCGAATTAGTAATGCTTCTGCTCTTATTTGCTCCCAAAAAAATGTCTGCAGTGCCTATCCTACAATAAATGCTTTATTTGATGCCCTGGGTTTTAGCTGTCACCAATATACTTTAAAGAGAAATACACAACATCCTGTAAAATTAAGGTATCAGCACAAATACATGAATATCTTGTTCATACAGAACAGACACATTCTTAATGCCTTTTCTTTTATCATATTATATTTGTTTGGCAAATAAAACAATCATGTTTTGCTGCATAAAACTCTTTCAGGTTAGGTTACAACTTAATGTTCTTAAAATACAAAAGAAAAAGAAACAACTCTTTGTTCTTTATGAAACATCAAAGAAGAAAATACTTGTTTCTCTTTAGCTGGCTCATATCTGTTATTCTCACCTATGAGGACACCTTTAAAGTAAATGCAATGTTAGTTTTAAATAAAAGGTCCTGTACATGTAGAATGTAACCATGACAACAAGTACAAATAAAAGTTGTATTTATTCATTATTACCTTCACTAACAGATGATATTGGTGTATACGTAAAATAATTGTTTATAGGATACAATGCTTTGTAACTGACAGAAGTAAAGCTGTAACCTTAACGTTTCTGACACAGGAACATATTCAGAGTTTGCAGTTTCTGTGTAACGTGACAAGCTGCATTTTATCTCTAAATTCAGTTCATTATAAGAGCAACTATTTTTAGCTCTTATAATAAGTGATAACATGAAAGAGCTTGTTTCATGGACATCCCACACCATTAAATGTAGCTGGATGTGAATAAAATGTACATGTTGTACTTTAATACATTTTAAAAATTAAAAATGTGGCATAAGAGGAATAAAACACAACAGAAACACTTCTTGGTGGTAACTGTATCTCCAGTACACTCCAGGCTGCATCACACCATTCTGTCTTTGTTTATTTTCCTATAACAGCACACCACATTGTGTTTTATTCCTTATTTAAAATCCATTTGTTTTCTAACCAGTGATGTGTTCTCCAATAGGAAAGCATGCTAATAGTTTACTAATTAGTGTTAAAATGTTAAAATAGTCATGACAGTGAATATGGTGACAAAAGGTGGAGTGAGTAGTATTGCCATCTCACATCTTCAGGGTTCCCGGTTCAGTCTTGAGCTTGGTTTATTGTCTGCGTAGAGTTTCACATATTCTCCCCATGTGTCTGCATGGGTTTCCTCCTACCTCGCAAAAACATGCCACTAGGTGGATTGGCTATGCTACATTTCTTGTGTTAACTACTATTTAGTCTATCCATGTCTAACAATAAGTCAACAATGACTAATATGAACTAATGCTTTAAATAATGCATCATGTTCTTGGGAGTTAATTGACATAATATGTTATTTGCATTCAGATATCAGTTAATGAAAGTGTTAATGAAATTATTAACATTGCTAATGACATATTGCTGACAGTTATGACTTATTAAAGTAGGTGGATTGGCTATGCTAAATTGCCCCTAGGTGTGAATGTGTGTATGGTGTGCTGTAATGGACAGGCTTCCAATCCAGGGTATATTCCCTCCTCATGCCCAGTGTTCCCAGGATAGACTCCAGATCCACTAGAACCTTGACCATAATAAACATTTTTTTATTAACCGGCTGAATAATCACAAATCCTCACAGCCACTCTCCAAAATCTAGTGGAAAGCCTTCCCAGAAGAGTGGAAGTTATTATAACAGCAAATGGGGACAAAATCTGGAATGTGATATTCAACAAGCAGATGAGTGTGATGATTAGGTGCTGTTATTTCTACTATTGTGACAAAAAAAAATCACAAAAAAAAAAAAAAAAAAAATCACAAACACCCTTGCTATGCTTCATGGACCCCTCTTGGAGAACCTCCTCAGAGCCCCGCCCCTTTACACTCCGCGCAGCCAATCAGGAGTGGAGCAGGCTTGCCTCCGAAATAAATTGCACGTTCCGACGGTGCACAGGAGCATCATCCGACACACACTAACACAGACACGAGGTGCAGATCTGTGGAGTATACCCAGGCGAGGATCATCCCGGATCACATCGACAAGCAAAACCCCCAACTCCTGCACTGCTGTAGGGGTTTAAAACTTTAATTTCACCCGCGTGAGCCCTCTTTCTGCCTGCAGAGAGGCACGGGCATTGAAGGAGAAGACGGGAAGTCTGCACGGTCAGTCGACACAAGGACAGCTTTTGTTTATCAACTGAATTTTAAATGATATTTGTCGGACTGCATAGTGCTGCATATTGGCCTCGTCTGTCTGTCTGTCCGGGAGTGCACGCGCGGACGGCTGACTGCTGACTGATGTCACGCGCCGTGGTTTTCCGCCGCCGACGTTTGCACTTCTCCAAAAACACTGAGGTGAAGTGAGCGGAAGGTCATCCGAAGATGCATGTCAACTGATCCAAGATTTATTGTATTTTATTTTATTTTTAGCGCTTCGATTTGCAAAACTGGGATTTGACTGGGAAGTGCCTGAACAACCCAGCACTTAAAGAAGGTAAAGAAACTCAGTTACTGTAGAAATCTGCCTCTGTGGAAGTGAAATGCAAATGACTTGTAGTTGTTGCATTACGGAAAAATCACATACGTTTGACATGTGATCTTTTTGCACAAGTGAGGAATATATATGATTAACATGTGGAATTCATGCGCAGGTGCATTTCACCATGAACCTGCACATGTGACATCATGCTACTAAAATGTGGAAATGTCAGTTAATCAGGTCTGAAAAGTCAAACGACATATGTGTAAAAAAAAAAAAAAAAAAGTAATCATACCTGAAAAATTATCAGTGTGTAAAAATCACATGGGAACATAAACAAGTTGTGTAAAAAAAAAAAAAAAAGACGTGGAAATAAATGAATCATGCGAGAAAATCACATCTGAAAAATGAAACCGCAAAAAAAATCACATGAAAATACACAGACCATGTTTTAAAAAAAAAAATACTTGTGAAAATAAATGAACTGTGTACAAATCACATGTGAAATTAAACAAATCATGTTTTTAAAAATGGTGTGAAAATAAACAAATTGTTTAAAAATCACATGTGAAAGTAATACACCATCTGTAAGAAATCACATTTGAAAAAATAAATTCTGTAAAACACATCCAAAAATAAATGAATCGTGTAAAAATCACATCTGAAAATAAATGAATTATGAAAAACCACATGTGAAAATAAAGTAGTGTTAAATCATATGTGTAAGTAAATCAATAGTATAAAAATCACATGTAAATATGTATGGTATGAAAAAAATCATGTGAAAATAAATTAGCATAAAAATCACATGTATAAATAAATCAGTAATAGTCACATGAAAATAAGTGAATCGTGGGTAAATAAAATTACAGATGAAAAAATATATGAAAATAAATTAATCGTGTGAAAAATCAAATGTGAAAATAAATTAATAGTATAAACATCACATGTGAAAATAAATGAATCTTGTCAAAATGAATAAATCATAAAATCACATGTGATATGACATTCATAATATTTAAAAATCACAGATTGACTATACTAGTGTGCAGAGGTGAAAATAAGTTAACCTTGTTTCAAAATCACATGTGAAAATAACTGACCCATGTGTAAGTAAAATCACATGTGAAAATAGCTGAATTGTTTTTATTGTTTTTAAAATGTACATGTGAACATAAATGAATCATGGAAAAATCACATGTGAAAATAAAAACACATGTACTACATGTGAAACCCATCATGTCTAGTGTCTAAAAAGCACATTGTGTGATTATTCACATGTGAAGTTCATGTGATTTTTCTCAAAGGATAGGAAGGCAACAATGTGATTTTTTTTTTCAATTTGTGACGCAAGATCGATATCAGAGGTGAGTATCACATGATACCCAATACTGATCTGATAATGACTTCACTAATTGCAAAAACTATGTAGATGTGTTGTTTTGGTATGGGACAGTCTAAAATGCTTAACATGAAGAAACAATGTTGCTTAATATATGAAAAGAACAACCAATCAACACCAAGTCGTTATATTTATGTTACCATTCTTTGGATAGTAGGCAGAAGTTATAATTAATAAAGTGTAGGCATTTTTTTTCTATGTTGATGTTTTAACACATTTAGCCATTTAGTTCCTCATTATAATAAGTGCATAATGAGAAAAAAAATTAATATGGTTCATATTTAGTAGCCATGGGGGATAAATTTGTTGTTTCTAGGTCACCATTTTAAGACATTAAGCCACTTTCAGATGTTTCCTTACAGGTAATGGCCTTCTATTGAGCTAAACATATTGAACATGAAGATTACTGTGTTATTTATGGAGTAGTGTTTTGTCCTTTGGAAAAATGGCAGATAGATGGATAGTGTTTATGACATGGTGAGTGTATGAGAAATTTGGTGTTGTGTGATCATTGTTTTGGTACATTTAGCCATGTCAAGCTTTGTTCATGCTAAGTGTATATATATTGTCAGTGGACCAGAAGAAGAAATTACATCTTTCCTCAAACTGATCCAGCATTTCTCATCAATATCAGTCTGATAGCAATACTCAGTTCTATCAGATCAGAGCATTCCTAGTTATTATGTAGTAAAAGCTAAGTAAAATTATATAGTGTATACCCATGACATGTATTGGCAGGTATATATATATATATATATATATATATATATATATATATATATATATATATATATATATAGTTTTTTTTTTGTGAGTTTGATTTGTAGAGAATTAGCCAGATGCTGCCTAACTCTCAGCTTTTTCTCTCTTAGCACTTTCAGGAGGTGAAGAAAGTCCTGAGAGAATGTGGAGTCGTGGGGTGAAGCATGAGCTGCCGGTGTGTTGCTTTTAGACTGGCGTGTCTCATGTGTCCATGGGAGTGTATATTTCTAAGCCTCCACTGCTGGGTTGTAGCCTCAGCCACAGGCTCGCGGGATGCTGGTGGCCCTTTCGGCTGGCTCCTTTCAGACAAAGGGCCTTTTCATCAGTCGCAGGAATTTACGGAGTTTGTGGAGCGCTATCAACAGGGCTTCACCACCAGGTACAAAATTTACAGGTGAGTCATGTGAAGCAGCCAGATTCATTTGTACAGATTCTTTTGAATTATGAAAAACCCACAATGGCATTGTTACAAATTGACGGCGTTAGAAAAATTATGTGATTTTGGCGAGTGGGTGAAGGAAAGCTGCATGTTGCAATGCAAACGGTGATCTCTGTACTCGGGTTCAGCATTGTGGACTGAAAATTGTAATGCCATATGATTACGTGTGGTTCGTGACAGCTGAAGCATTGACAGAAGTTGAGCGGAGTTCGAGCATGGTGGATTAGATGAAGTAACCGCAGCACAAAAGGCGGCTGAAAATGAGCCTGAGTGACACGCGTGTTTGGCAGCGCTCAGTGCCCATGCAGCCCGGCACAGATGGAGATGCCAACACTGGGGTTAGACAGACGTGCTGTCCTCTACAGCTCGGCACATTTGTGAATGCTTTTTTTTTTCAACCGCATAAAATTGGTGTTAAGCCGGATCTCCCCCTGCTGGTGGGCTAGGATGCTGAAGCAATGATTGAGTGAGTGAACAAGTTTGTGTACATGTGTGTGTATGTGTGTGTGTGTGTGTGCGTGCGCTGAAAAAACAATGAAACGTGAACGTGTGTTTTAACATGTTTGTACCCATGTGACTTCATGTGAGTAATATGTAATCACGTGCAAAAAGCTTATTTATTTGAGGAAATCACATTTGAATCACAAAACATCATACATGAAAATAAGTGAATCATGTAAAATAATCACATCAATAATAATAATAATAATAATCATAATCATAATAATCGTAATAAATGCATAAGAAAGTCCACTACAATAAGCATCTAAAAACGTGCTATATTATTATTCACATGTGACTTTCACATGATTTATCTGTAAGAGAGTGGTTTACAGATGTGGGTTGAGGATCAGTGCCGAGTCGTGTAACACCCTGCAGCAGAAACACTTGCTCTTGTTTCCTATTCAAATTCATATTTATTCATATTGCACAGATATGCAACAAAGATTTCTAGGCTGTATAATGAGTTAGCATCATGGCACAAATCAATCTTCTCCTTATATTCTTTATTCCTATCAATTATTTAATGTTGCTTAAAAGGTTAAGGGTGATTCCATGATTGGTGTACCATTCTAACCCTTCTAACTCTTAAAATTATACTTTAATATTTATTCATTTTCAACAGTGAACCTTAGGAAATTGCATTTAACCATTCAACAATTTGTTAGCCCCTATCACACAGCAATCCCATTTCTTACAATCTTTCTATTTCTGACATTGGCTGCAATTTAAGTTTTTTTTTTTCAGAATTAGCAAATATATAAAATGTTAATTCTCATCCATGCTAATGGAATTAAGGACATTCTAATTATTTATTTTAACTTTTTTAAATTAATAATTTACTTTCAAGCAATAATTCGGGGAACCATGTTGTATGTTCAAAGTGCACGTTCATGGAAATTCAATTCCTGTTGAACATCCCATATACTTCATAAGGGGTGAATGTGTTCAAGTAACAGGTACAAGTGAATATTGTGGAACTAGAATGTACATAAATGTTCATAACCTATAACCTATGGATGACTTATTGAAAAGGATGTTTCAAGCGAGTTGTTAAAAAATGGAATCAAACACACACACACACACACACACAAACACACACACGCACAACAGTAATAGTTTTCTTCATGAAGTGTTTATTGATTATATTTCAGGGTAAAGACTGGCCATAATGAACTGTAGTGCTGTTATTTGGTATTTATCTGAAACCTGAACGTGTTTAAATGTTTAAAATGTCTTTTACCTTTCATGTACATGCACATCTGTAAATGAAATATCAGTGGGACAGAAATAACACCCCAATCGTGGAATCACCCTTGAATTTCTGTACCTGTATTACATACCTAGAACATGTCTGACATTTGTGAATGTTAGTATTCCTCTTGAGCATTGCTCTGAAAACGTACACCTATATGGAGCAGTATAGATTTGTCCTCAAATGTCTCCTGGGCAAGAAATGCATACGCTCCCCGAGAGACCACCATGCCGCAGTGTGTGGCTTTGTAAAGCCAGTTTGGTTTCCATCAACCTCGTCATACATAAGGAGAAAATTCCTCTATTCCTTAAATCACATACTTTCTTTCTTTCATTTTTTGACACATACAAATTAGAAATGTGACAGTTAATCTTTTAGCAGATGCACCCTTGAGAATGTAGTTCTTTATTGTGATGAATAAATTAGCGTACACTCCTTGTTGCTTTATTCCCAGCATGCAAATTTACAATTATTATAGAGCTGTTGACATGTAGAAGTGTGTATACAGGATTATACTGAGGTAGCATGGAAAGAATTAGCAGGACAACGCCTTCTGTAGAGAATTACTGCTGATATTCATTGTGTCTTTAAGAAGCGCTGGCTAAGCTGACAAGCGCTGTCAGCTTGCACGCAGGGAGCTTTGCTATTAGCACCTGACAGCAACTTTCTCACATGCAGCAAACACACTGACTTATATATATATATATATATATATATATATATATATATATATATATATATAATATATATATACACACACAGACAACTTTTTTTTAAGAAATTTATAGTCACTGTCATATTATACAACCGAGTATGCATTCCTGCACTAACAAAGGCTTTCTCACTAAGCACAGTTCATCACAGATTAACTCAAAACCCAGCTCAAAACAATGCATTATGGCAAAAACCATTAAGTGTGGAAGATGTTTATAAAAAATAAATATGTTAGCCTATAGCTGGTCAGTGTGCTATCATGCCTCACCTTGTTGAAAGCACTGAAAAGGTCAGGCTATAAACAGTCACTGATGAATAGAAGCTGAGCCTTTATACCTTAATTAAAGCACAGAGTTCAGTATGCATTGCTCATCATCTCAACTCTAGCAACTGGCTCATTATGCAAGGAATAAAAACACTGATGTAGGAAAATAGTCAATAACAAGCTGATATGATACGTCCCGGTGGGAAGAGGAATTACTGTTACCACCCTAAAGTTGATTATTTCCCAATAACCACATGTCCCGAAGTGTGTTCTTTGTATACCACAGCAGGTTGCCAATGATTACATTTTTTAATTATTAATGAAAGACACATTGTGCTTGTTAACCATCTATAGTTACGTTTGATGTTGTGGAACGTCCGCAAAACCAGTTAGTTCCTGTTATCACTATAAACAGTTGTTCCCTCATCAGCCTCTTTTTTTCCCCCTCTCTCTTGAATAATCAATTTTTAAAAAAATATGGATAATGCCACAGCCTTCTGTGGCTGGGAGTCTAGACAGCAAAGTTGGTCTCTCTGGTTCGGAGGGATGGCATTCTCTTTCCTGCTGTCAATCACAGCGACACTAGCCAATCATGGGCATCTGTCAGCGCGTGTATGCGGAAGAGGACAGATAGTGCTTTCCTCAGAGTGTGTTACTTTGCCTCTGAGTGTATTATTCTGCCCTTGTCATGTTAACATGAAATTGGAAAGTGCAAAGCACTTCAGTCTCTTACGAAGTAATGACACTAGAGACTCCTTTCATATGTGATAAACATTTCAGAAAGCTTCACCATGCTAATGATTATACATTTTTCTTTGTTATATAACATTTTTTAAAATCCATTTGTTATTATCTTTAGATTAAGTAGTATGTCCATCTTATGAGTCCCTCTGAATTAGTTCTTACTATAGAAAAGACAAACCATTAGAACAAGCACTTTGATTTGAATTACAGTTGGCACTACTGTCTGAGCTGCTGTTTTGAAAATTACTTAACACCTTCTCAACAATCAGATTAAGAATTTAACAGCACTGTGGTTTATATTATGGTGTGTTATGGCAGGGTATGTCAGGAGTGGACAAATCAGTAGCCTGGGCACCCCGGCTGTTAGTTTTTAATTTGTAATTTGTTGTTTTAATTTGCCAGGAAGACAAATATGTAAACAACTAGATAAATAAAAAAAGCCCTACTCCTTACTGACTGTCACAAAACAGACTTTTTTATGTAGCTAGGTTTCAACTTACCAATCCTTCGTAGTGGTGTGATGCTACTAGATGCTGTGACTATAGCAAGCACTAGTCTTTCCAAATCCCACTTGAACATATACTTGTTCATTTTCCTCAGTCTGTATTAATGCAAGTACCTACCTAACTAGCTTACCATATATTATACATTACACTAACTCCCACGTTTTAGCCTAGTTAATCAGGGTTCTGGGCAGCCAAAGCATGAGACTGGGTGGCACACTGGAGCTTTTACATGCCTGGTAGGCTAGCTTATAGATTTCTCATTTTTCCTGCCTAGTATTTATGGCAAAGAAGATTATAGTCTAATTACTTACATTGAAATTTCATATTAGAACTGCACATATTTCTGTATATCACACACATTATTTAATTTGGCTGCAAATACTCACATGAAACACAAACAAATTTGAGATGTTTTGGTTTGTTCTGCTTTCATACTCTTATGTTTAATGTTTATTGCAATCAGACCTACTTTAATTTATAGACACTTTGTCAGCTAATTTGTCACGGTTCAAGCTTCTACTGTTCCACTGTTTAGATTGAGCTAGTGAATACACAAATATCAAACAACTTGCCATCACATATTCCACATCAATTTGACAACTACCCTTTCACTGAATTATTATATACACTATGTACATGGCTCTCATAGAAATGTTGAATGGTTTAACATAGTTTATGCATTCCTCACTAGTATAGACCCTTCTATATTCTGATCACTCAATCACTGACAGTTTAGAAGGGAATGAATTTGGACAAGGCATGGTCACGTTTATCATTATGCACATTGCACAATGAAATGAGGTAGTGCTTCAGTGCTGTATTACTCATTTAAAATGAAAGACACTTTAAAAGGCAAGACAAGCCTACTTGAAGACAAGACTACTTGAACACAAGACAACAAGACAAGAGTAAACAAAAGTGAACAAACACAGTGTAGAACCTTAAAATTAAAACAAGCACAAAAAACACTTTTTGATCTAATTTCTTTGTGTTTTTAACAATTATTGAACAATATTAATCACACTGGGTCATCTTATGCAGTGAAAGACTTGGGCAAAACACAGACTCATTCATTCTCAGTGATATTTTTCTTTTTCTCTAGATAGACAAAGGCAATAAAATGCACGTTACACTGCACGTGCTTAAGATCCCATTTTACACAAACACTAATCTTTTCAAACAGGTTTTTCAAACTTTATTGCCAAAAGAATTGGTATTTCATGTGGGGAAAAGAGCTTTATGGTGTACAAATATATATTTCGGGGCAAAAGTTTGCATCCCTCATGATTTTTGAATTAAAAAAAGGAATATGTAACCTTTATGTACCTTTAAATTCCACAGAAAAATTCCAAAAACGATAGAAATGAAATGATAGAATACATTTTAATAAGGTGAAAGGGTGTTAAAGGTTTTACACTCAGTTTAATGTGACGAGATTATTATTTAATACTTTAAATGGCTTGTAGCATTCTGAATTACATTTAAGAATAATCAGTACCATGCATCCATGTTGCCATGTAAAAATACCAAAATATATACCATACACCTAGTTAACAGCCACTTATAGGAGTCTGTCTTTTTATTTTTCTGTGGCTCAAATCAAGTTCCACGGGGCATTCTCTGCTACAAGTGTAACATTGCATTGGAACACATGCAGCTATTCATTACATCTTTCCAAGCTGATACTCATGCAATGCCAGGGGAGGGGATTAACCATCCAATTTTGTACACATGTCCTACCAGATGACCTTGATTGAATTGCATTGCTTTGTATTGATGGAGAGAAGGGAAGGAAGTCATCTTTCCAGTTCAGGAAGAGTACAGCCAGCCTTGGTCACAGATGAATTTGGCATCACTGCGAGTTCCACTGCAAGGGTCTAGTCCCATCTACTGTAAAGCTCTTCTGTCTGACTGGTATTGCACCTGACCCTCACCTTTCATCTTGCAGGTGTTGAGCCCACAAGATGGCTCCAGTTGAGATGGTTCATGACCTTGCCTGGATGGCCCTGGTTAGGTCCTGTTAGAAATGTATCAGGGACCTCCCAGTAGGAGTGGGCAATATGACAAAAAATATCATAATGCGATTATATATGTATATACCAATCAGCCATAACATTAAAACCACTGACAGGTGATGTGAATAACATTGATTATCTCATTACAATGCCACCATTGTCAAGGGTGGGATATATTAGGCAGCAACTGAACAGTCAATTCTCGAAGTTGATGTGTTGGAAGTAGGAAAAATGGGCAAGCATAAGGCATCTGAGCGACTTTGACAAGGGCCAAATTGTGATGGCTGGACTACTGGGTCAGAGCATCTCCAAAACAGCAGGTCTTGTGGGGTGTTCCCAGTATGCAGTGGATTGTACCTTCCCAAAAATAGTTCAAGGAAGGACAACCAGAGAACCGGCAACAGGGTCATGGGCATCCAAGGCTCATAGATGTGCTGGGGGAGTGAAGGCTAGCCCATCTGGTCCGATCTCACAGAAGAGCTGCTTTGAAACATACCACCTACCTAAACATTTTTGCAGACCAAGTAAACCCCTTCATAGCAATGGTATTCTCTAACAGCAGTGGCTTCTTTCACCAGGTTAATGTGCCCTGCCATACTGCAAAAATTGAGTTGAAGGATTTGATTTGGCCTCCAAATTCCCCAGATCTCAATCCAATCGGGCATCTGTGGGATGTGCTTAAAGGAAGTGCTGCTAGCATCTTGGGGCCAGATACCACAGCACACCTTCAGAGGTCTTGTCCATGCCTCGATGGGTCAAAGCTGTTTGGTGGCACAAGGGGGACCTACACAATATTAATGTACATTTTTGATTTATAAAAGAATAAAAGTATTAAACACTGAAAAGGAGCAAAAATATGTAAATCTGTAAGAATTCTAACATTTACGGTTATAAGGATTAAGTACAAAATTTAAATTTCACATCAGCTGGTTACAGTCAGTTTGTAATTATTAAAAATTAGGTCAGGACACAACCTTGCACGATCTGCGAAGCCACCCATGACATGAACAATTGTGTGTTACATATTAGTTAATAATTAATGAGCTAGAAAACAAATGGCATAGTCTTCCATGGGTTAACTTTCTTATGGGTCCATTCAGGAGCAACAACTTGTTATTACATAGATCATGATGTATGATGATGATGAATGATCTTTTTGAATGCACAGTTTTTGTTTTTTTTGGACCTTGCTGCTTTAGTTATCCCTAATTTTTAAGGATTCCATTTTCAGTTCTCTGTGCACCAAATTGACAACATTTTCAAATTAAGTATATCGACATGACAATTGTGCCAGTCTAATCCTCCCACATTGGTGTGTACAGAACATCCTCTGTGGTAATCTAAATCTCATTAACTCGTAATGTGTTGATTGGCCCGTAAGGGTTAGAACTGCCATTTGCTTTACTCAATACAGAGGGACCACAAAAGGAAATTTATTTACAAGGCCAAAGGGAGAGGGGGTACACAGGGTAGTGGAGTTACGCCCTAGTTAATTGTCTCATTTTTTATGTTTAAAGACATGCGTTTCTCTGGAGTGTTCTTGTACTTGCATTCACAGCCTGAACAAGGACGAAACACTTACTCTTTCTTTAGCCACTGATGTGAGACTGCTTACCCAGTTCATGCCAAGAAGGCCGTTATTCTACTCTGGGAGACAAACTGGAGGTGTGGGTTTCTTTCTTTCTTTTTTTGTTTGTTTGTTTGTTTGTTTGTTTTACACCAAGGGAATACTGACAAATCCCACCTGCTCCCTTAATTATCGCTTTTGTTTGCACCTACCTGATTTAAATCACTGTGGCCCTGACCAGGTTCAAGCAATTACTGAAGATGAATGCATGAATTCAGTAAATGCGTCACACAGCACTGAGTACGGTCTTATGTTACTATGTGAGCTTCATATTTGACCACCTGCTCCCCCCACATGAACGTAAAAGCCACACACTTTCACAGCATTTTTGTTGTGTCCTGGGAGTCCCAAGGGACCCCAGGCCCACTCATTCCTAAGACACATTGTTTTGGTTCATACAGTATATAGAAAATGAGCACGCTTTCGCCATGTTTTGTTGAGTGATACTATACCGATGTAGCAAATCAAGTCTTCCGAACTGACTCAGGTTTTTTTTTTTCCTTTAATCTCTGTATAACAGAACAACTTTTTTTGACAGGAGAAGAACAGACATTTCACAGTTTTCCACACCACTGCCAAGAATCACAGATTTACACTCACAGCATGTTTGACTAATCATTTTCTGTATCAAAACACCACCCAGGCATTTCTGGGATGTAAGATGCATTAGCTGTTAAAGGTGCAATGAGTTGAAACGTCCAACAAACCTTTTGGAATATTAAGAATAATTTATATTACTTAATGGAAAGGGCAGTGGATTGATACTTTACTAGCTAAAATTAAAACAAATGGTGCTCTCTGAGCTGTAAACCATCAGTGTCACGTTTGTTTTTTATTTGTTTATTTTAAATAATGGATATCTGTGTTTAACCCTTGTTCATTATTCTAATTGAAATCCAGATGTATTAGTTGCACTGTTGTATCCAACCACATATAATGATACCCATATCACACACACACACACACACACACACACACATATATATATATATACAGTCAGGTCCATAAATATTGGGACATTGACACAATTCTAACATTTTTGGCTCTATACACCA
>CM075004.1:23567789-23587763 GCA_037576675.1 Pangasius sanitwongsei | reverse complement strand
GTGGTGTATAGAGCCAAAAATGTTAGAATTGTGTCGATGTCCCAATATTTATGGACCTGACTGTACATATATATATACTGCCAAAACACAGGAAACCTGAGGCAGAGGAATACATCACTATAGTTAATAATATTATTATTTATAGCATGCCTAGCAGTTTCCAGGTAACAGGGGCCACTGAGCTAAAAAAAAAAAAAAAAAAAAATCTCATGTGAATTATTTTATTAATTATATATAAATTACATATATTGTTCCTGGAAAGTGATTAAAAAGAGGTAACATTGGATTTACTTTCTATCCCTTTTGCAAATGGTGATATAATTTTATTCTAAAATTTTATTTTTTTAGAATAATTTTTATTTTAGAAGGAAAAATGTGGAATCCAGACATTATTGTAGACTTACAACAGACCAGTGTTGAATTCTTGATTCTGATTTGTCAGGAGGTGTTGATTAATTTCTTATAACAGCAGCTCTGACGGTCGTTCTGGCTGCAAGGTTTATATTAACAAGCGCATTCTAATATGTTCTAATATGTACCAACTTACACAGGAACTTGTATGCTGGAAAAGTCACATAACCAGATTTAAAAAGAAAAAAAGATCTTGTGTAATTGTTAATTGTAATTGTGCTCTCTGTGACAAGTCTCCAGTGTGAGCAACTTTTAACAGTAAAGCTGTAACTTTAATTTGTCTGAGGCAAGTCTTCAGGATGGAGGGCTTTGTGTTTTCCTTTTTTAATTAACTTCAATAGAGAAAACAAAAGAGAGGCTGGTAAGGGTATGACTATTTATAGCTGGACATTCCACAACATTGAATAGTGAAAACATACAACAAATTATTCTTCTCTACATAAACAGTGTTAGGTTTGGCTGTGGTATAAGAGGACTAAAAAGCTTAAGGATGCGTAGTTATAGGAAAATAATCAACTGGGTGATAACAGTATCTCCGCTTCACTTCGAACTACATCACACCACCCGTCGTTGGTTATTTTCGATGTCTTATCATGTTTTAAACATTAATTAAGTGCAAAATATCTTGACTTGACTATTTACATTCTTACTTGTTGGCAAGTGTTATTTTCCTATGAGCATGTCCCATAAGTATCCCTTACTTCCTTAGGGCTTTCTTGGCTTTGATGAAATTTACGCCTCAGAATTTACATTTAGCCAATATTAGAGGAACAGCAATTATTTATAAACAGAAGTGATGTTTCAAATTATGAAGAATTATAAATGTCATTTCAACTTTGAATCAATGTTCTTTTGATCAGTAGTTGCATGATTCATCTTTTAGGCAAAAGCTCTACATTAATAAATCGGTTTATTTAAGCTATGGCATATTGTTCCTCTATAAATGTGGTACAGAATGAAGGATCTTGTTTAGCATTTCTCTCAGCCCTGTTTGCATATGCAACGTGCTATATTGCAAATGCCTTCAGGAAGACAGTGTTTCCCACAGGTCTGAGGTAAACCTGAGGGGAGGACAGGATGGGGTGATTAGATGTGATTTGAGTGATGTTAGGGGTGTTGTGGGTGGTTGTGGGGTTTTCCTTTGAAATGTGGTATGTTTTAAATAGTATTCTGCTCTGATTCCAAACTGTGTAACTGAAATGAGACAAAACATTTGAAATGGGACAAAATATCCCATTTTCTGTCAGCAACCTGAAGTGTGAGAGTTTGTTGGAGTAACTGTACAGTTAGTGTGTTCTACATTTTATTTTATTTACTGACAATTTGCATATTTCTCCCCTGTCTAGCTCCTAAGAGATACCTTAAATGATTTTGTGAGAGATGATTTTGAGATTATGCAGTTCTATGTATATTATTTTTAAAAACGAGGAAAAATAATACTATATATTATTATATATTAGATACTATATTTAACAGCTGAAATCTTCTAATGTTCAGTTTGTAAAACATTTAATGGATTGCTGAGAGGGACAAAGCAACGAACCTTCTTTTTTAAGTTGTAGGTTGTTGTTTGTTAATATTAGAAAGCAACTTGATGCTGCAGATTAGATTCATGATTAGATTCAAGAAAACAAAAATGGAATTGTTCCATTTGGGGAGAGAATTGCTTTCTTCATGTGGTGTCGCTAAGCGTTCATCTTATATCTAGACGGCTGAAGGAATGAGATCAAGCTACCAGCCATCCCTGTGCAAACCAATCAGTAATAGTTACAATATGGAGGCATTTTTCCTCCATTGCCTCGGATACCTGGAAAATTCCTATGTAGCCAGTCTCGGATGTTACAAACCTGAAACCTCAGCTTCGAAGTAGCTTTGTTAAGAAATGCAAGTTTATGGAATGCAAAAAGGTGTATCTACATCTAGTTTGAAAACTCTGCATGACAATGAAGTGTCTTGTGCATAAGAATGTGAGCAGAACTCTCAATATGTGATCTGGTGTTTGTATCTTAAAGTAGATCTGTCATAGTTTGTGATTAACGATTTTATTGACTCTTCTGTTGACTTCATGCTACTCTTATAATATTAGAGTAACAGCAAAAAAAGAGTAATCATTTCCACACAGAGCCATTTATTGGCATGTAAGTAACTAAAATTTCTGACTAGCTTTAAGCATGTAAAAAATTTAAAAGGTGACATAAAACAAATAAATGTATAAAAACTAATACTAAGATAAACTAAAAGGTTAGAGAACAATACATGTGATATGGATTATGTATTTTGTACTCTAAAAAAGAATAATGTACTATGCTTTAATAATATTCTCGTTTTCTCTAGGTTAGCAGGCACCAACATTTTGTCTTCTCTTTTCCAATAACCAGAGAAAGAAGAAACCCTACTTACTATCTAACTTTTTCAAAACAAAGGTTTTTACTTACCATGTACATTTAAACAAAATGTGTTTCACAGAGTGTAGTACACATTCTAAATCCCACCATCTGCTGCCCCCCACACATTGGCTTTTATTAGTCAGATTATTCAGCATGCTGGAATGACATATGACTGCTTCAGAATTAGCAACACATAGGTACATGGAAACACAAAATACAAGCAAAATAAAGTGCAGCAATTGTCACAATAAATAAAGACTCTATCTGACCTCAAATAATAACTTTTATGTGCGCTTTGTAAACATCACAGCCTATAAAAAATGTTGGCCAAGACTAAGTCATTTTCTTAGAAAAGCATAATGACTATGGCTGAGTTGTCCCCTGGCAATTTATATACTCGTGGGCTAGCTACCTAGCTCACTATATGTTATTACATTATGCTAGCTACTACATATTTTAGCCTAGTCATTTAGGATTCTGGGCAACCAAAACATGGGGCTGGGTAGCACACTGGAGCTTGCATGTAATGTGCGGGCTGATGAGTCAGGACGTAAATGAATAAACTCAGTGTGTTGCTTATTAAAAGCAATCCAATAATTGTGGGGGGTCACCATACTTGGCCACAAGTCACTTATCAAAAAATAAATATGAATGTTACAACAGGACAATCCATAATCAGAACAAAAGGCTGCTGTGAGTAAAAACCTGATTTTTTTAATAAGGCTTGGAAATGCACAAGTAAACACAAGACTCTTTGCAATAAGACAAAGGAACAGGAGGGAACAAAAAAACAAAGTCTTCAAAGGCTAAACTAAGAACAGGTGCACACATTAGAGGATAGACCACTGAAGGAACAGGGGTGGAGACAGAACCAGAAAGCAAAATAAAATGCTGCACTTACCGTGTAGGGAGATGCATTGTCCGCTGAGGGGATTCATGACACAACATGGCACTTGCTACATTATATAAACTCACTGAGAAGGAACCTGGCTTTTTGTCAATGCATTCTTCTTGATTACTATTAGAAAAGAAATAACATGTGACTAATTTGTTATCCAAGCACTGACTCTTCCCCTAACTTGGTGTTTGACCTGCTGTTCCATATTATAATTATATTTCAGGTGTGTTAGACGTGTTAGAGTTCTGCGAGGAGATGAAGGATTGCACATGCCATAAACATATATACTGTAGATAGCTACAGATGAACAATTGTATGAAGGGCCCTTGTGCGAGGATGGCCAAATGTACATTTTACTGCCTCTGGCTTGCTCCTGCCTTGTCATTACCCCTGAAAGCTAATTCTAATCTAAGACTGCTGATTCTGATTAACACTGAGAGAACTTTTGCACTAACTGTAGTTGGTGTTTAAGTGTGCTGAGCATCTGGTTATTTGCAATTTTTTTTCCCTTGTGTTGATTGAATGTGTTGACGTGGAAGAGAAGGAGGCAGTGGAATCTGACAGATTTGCAGTGGTGTGCATGTTTTGGTTTGGGTTTTGAGCTAAAAAAAAAAAAAAAAAACACCTCTACACTGTCATGGTGATATAAAGTAGCACTTTGCACATAAGTTACTTGTACATCAGAAATTTTTCAGGTCTCAAATGTGTCGCTTATCTTACATACTATTTAATGAGTGTTAGAAAAGTGAGTGGTTGTTGGCTTGGGTGTGTTGTTGCTTGTTGGTTGAAATGTTGCAGAATGTCATACCCTGACCTTGCCAAGCAACAATAACACACAAAGGCTTAGGTAGCTTATCAGATGGCATTTATGTTACTCTTCAGCTTGCCTGCAACCATGCTGTCTATAAAAAAATAAATAAATAAAATTAAATAAAATTTAAAAAAAAAATGTTGTATAGTAGGAGTATAGTGTGTATGTAATCTCTGTCTAGGGTATAGCACTCATAGGTATCCATTACCTATGGTTTTATATAGTTCTCTAGATGGAGTTGGGCCTTGTGAATATCTTGTGAATTATCCAGTATTATTATTTTCTTGATTATCAGCTACGTGTACTATATACAGACTGGTAACAAATGGAAATGGTACAAATGCATGTATTATACAGACTGGTAAATCTTATACCAATTTACTTGATTTTAATCATTCCCAAGAGAATCAAAACTCAAGAATCTAGAGTCTGCTTTGTATAAATTGACCTCCTGAGTGATCTCATAATATCAGGAAAGTGTCGTCTTTCAGGGCTGTCTCAAGCCCAATGGGCTACTTGCAGAAATAGTTCCACATGATACCCAAGATGGCACTTCTGGCTCATCCACTATAATGGCAATGGCACTATTTTACATCCGGTGTCAAAATAAACGTCAGCGACATTCATCATATATGTAAGAACATTTGGAAAGCTCCTTTTAGTAAACTGGAGAAAGGCATCTGACTGTATGCTTCATCATACATAAACTACTATGAAGGTAAGAAAATACCCATTAATAGAAACGAACACTCAAGCTAATTTTAGCCCAATAGTATGACTATTGGTCTACTGAAAAAAAGCTACCAGAGACACGAGATCCTGCTATTTCAAAATGAAAATACATCATAGCCCTGAGTGCAAGTAGCCCATTGAATATTACAAATATAAAAACCTAAAAGCATAATATAACCATGAAGTCATTAATATAAATAATCTTGAAATGATAAAAATTCTCACTAGTTATAGAAGATGGTGTCATAAACTAAATTTGATTTAGTAAACATTAAAGTGAAGATTTGCTGTTGCTATTCTTATACAAAAATAAAATTATAGCCTAAGGCTGAGAATGAAAGGTTCATTTTCCATTTCTACTGAATCTGAAGCTGTAACAAATCCTCTCACCATATGATGGGTTTCTCAGCCTGTGCCTTTATTGTGAAGTGTTCTTTGTTTTGCTTTCTGATCATGTCTCTGCTCCTGTTCTTTCATTGGTTTGTTTCCCAATTGTATTCATCTGTTTCCCAATTGTATTCAACTCTTGATTAGTTTGTCTGTTTATACAGTATTTCTCTTATGTTCATTTGTCATGTTGCAAAGTCTTATCATGCTTTTGTACTGTCTTGTTTTTGTGTACTGGTTTTCTAGTTCTGTATCTCACTTGTTTTCTAATTTATTAAAAATGGATGATTCTTATTTATTTTGCCTGCCTGTTCTCTGATCCCTTGCAGGATATTGGTTATTCGTATGCACTTAATAAACAACACACTGAGTTTATGCTCATCTGATCTCATCTGATCACATGTTACAGAAGCTCATCTCATTTTCAAATTAAGTCACATGTTCTACATACATCTACATATGTTCACATTTTACCTGCACATGAACATGGTCTGACTGTAAGTAGGAATTTGTACTAGGCATATTATTTAGCTTGAACGGATGTTAGATAATCTTTCCAGAATCCGGAATATGAAGAGATGTGGAAATAGTGACTAAACCAAGCAAAATAGTACAATGCAGCACAAAAAAAGTTGCATAATTCTAAAGCATCTCACATTTAAACAGTTTTACTGAGTGAAAATGAAAACGCTAGTCAGACTCAAATAACATCTCCTGTGCGAGGAAACCAGAAGGTTACCCATAAACCTTCTAGCTACATAAAGGCATTTAAAGCACTCACCTGTTTTCCACAGTCTGTATTAAAACTCATACTTAGCTTGTCATATTTTCTGAGATAAATTACAAAGCTAATGCCTTTTAGTCTAGTTAACTGGACTTCCAGGCAACCAAAACATGGGACTGAGCAGCACATAGTAGCCTTGACATCCTAGCTGGGCTAGCTAATGAATTTATGCTTTGTCATCTTGTATCAATAATGAAAGCACTCTAGCAGTTTGAGCATTTTAATAATGCTTTATTATTACGATGGTTCAGTTTATCAGCATTATCTAGTTGTACCCCATTATTATACTCTTGACGGTTAAGGGTTTTGAATATTTATTCTTCTTGTTTACAGATGACATCCTCATTGTTATCTGCAAATTTATTCCTAATGCAACATTATTATTCTCCCAATGTGGCTAGTTATCAGACTACAAGGTGAAGAGGGAGAAATGTATCATGGCTCTGAATAATAGCTTCGCATTGACCTTGTCTTCTGACATTCTTATCATCACCTACACGAGACAACAGTTAGACACAGAACTGTTTGTTAATGCTTTAGCTGTTTGACTTAGCTAATTTATTTTTTTTGCATTTTCTGACATCATGATTGTACTATTGAATGGTCTTTGACATTGGATTAGTGTGCAGATTATGAGAATTGCCCCCAATTTAAAGACTTTGCACATTATGTCATGATTAGAACGAACACACCTTTTACTTTTTTTTTTAAGTATGTGAGATGATTATATAATAAATAAGCAAGTTGAAAACCTATGTGGTGCAAAAAAGTATACCACAGTTCTGATACATTCTCAAATTTAATTGGTGTTGAATTTCTATAACAGCAGCTCTGACAGTAGTACCAGCTTCAAGGCAAATCACAGATTTATATAATACACTTATTTTAATACATTATCATTTCCATAGTAACAAATCATTCACAGGTATATGCAAGGTGGACATGCCACATAATCTAAGACCATTAGTAAACAGATAAAAAGATTTAAATGCTTTTGGGGAGGCTTTCTATAAGGAAACATTTAAGAGTTCTAAAAGACTTCAGTCAGTGTCAGAGCTTTATGTTAAACTTGTTTCATTATGTGTCCATAAATTTCCAAAGTAGAGAGGTCTTTGCACTTTGAAGTTTCTTGTTTATGTGACAACCTGCATTTAGAATTGTAGCTTCAAGAGAGACAGAAAAAAGAGTTTAAGTAACTCTAAACGGATACAAATGATGATGCTCAATAAACGCAAATGGTAATCACAGGCAAATTGATGTGGTATAAGAGGAATAAAACACTATGAGGCATGCGGTTATTGGAAAATACCCAGCTTCAGGGAATTGAAAGTAACTTCGCTTTGCTCAGGTTGCATCACACCACACTGCCATTGATTAATTTCCTACAACAGCATGTCCCCAAGTGTTTTATTCCTTACTTAAATACAAAATGTTTTGTCTGTTTACATTTTTACTGATTTGCAAGCACTTGGTCTTAATGCTTCTTAGTTTTGCAGGGCTTTATAATTGCATTTATCCATGAAGCCATTTTCTCTCATTAGCACAGCTGTGTCAGGAGTTCACAGCTGTTCACAGCTAAACATTTACGTCTACTACATGGACCTTTATTTTGTGATAATGTCCTGGGTGAATTTGGCCTACACAGATTAATGTTTATTTACATCAAGAATCTGTGTTTATAACTTATGCAAAACACATATTAAGTAGTTTTGTGGAAATATATTTCTCTATTAGTGTCACATTACATTTTAACACAGACCCCTGTCTCGTGTCTTGACAGCTGTTAACTGTGCTAGATGTAGTGTTACATATTTGCTGTCTATTGCAGGGACCTTTCTGTGAAACAGCTGACACTTATATTATTCTGTACAATTCATCAAACATTTCCTTTCTTCTAGTGATTTAATCACTTATGAAAGATATAATATTTTACTTCTGTGTATGGAGCTGAAAATAGGAGGACAAATAATGATTTCATTTGCAGAGGTGGAAAATCTGCAGTTTATCTGTAAATTTGACCCCTTGCTACAGCAATTAAGGAGACACCTGAAAACTAGACTTTTTTTTCTTTTTTAGATAAAACAGAGGTCAGACCTAAAGAGAATAAACTTCACCAAGTGGTAAAGGCAATTCACTGAAGACTTGCATTAGTAGCGATTACTTTATGCAGCTAGGTATAAAGGTTAACTTTGACCTGTGAATTCATGAACCTTGGTTTGATGAACAATTAGAAAACAAGAAAAATGTAAATGGTAATGTTTACCATTTATGCTGTTAGCAATGATCCATTTCATCCACCAACATACGCTATATAAAAATTCTGGTTTTTTTGGGGTTTTTTTTTCCCTCAGTGTCTGATTTTCTCGTTAGCAATGATAGCACCTCTGTATTAGCTACCCCACCAGACAAGTAAGCTGCTATGTGTCTGCCCAGTCCTATGTTTTGGTTGCGCGAAGACATAATTAAAGTAGGCGTAAAGTGTCAGCTACTGCAATTTAGCCCAAAGTTTTGGTGAGATAATCACATAGAATGCATCATTAGTCTGTTGTCCAGAAGGTGGGAAAAACTAGTGTGTGTTACAGTTGCAGCATTAGACTGTGTCATGCCACAAAGAATTATATGAATTGACTGGAATGTTTTATCTTTAGTGTATATGTGGAGATATTGGAAAATATATCTGTTGCTGTGACTAAATTCTGGCAAAGAGCCAAAAATGATGAAATCTCAGGTTTACATTTGCTTCATAATTTTGCCTAGGCTAACTTCCTACAAAACATGGTGGTAAAGATGTCTAAAAATTTGGTAGCTACTCTATAACTGTGATTTCCTTACACAATTAATATGACACTTTGATCAAGTTGATGAATAGCTACGTGTCATAACGAAATGGATATAAGCCTTGAATTGATTCAGTCAGATGCCGAATGTCAAAATGTCCAGTCTGAGTGTAATCTTTAAATGTAACCTTCTCCCTCGTTTTCACTTTCTAACTTTACTTGTCAGTGAGATACATGGGAAACGGAAACCTATGTCACTGTAGAAAGCATGTAGTTTTTAGAACTGTTTTTAAAATTCAACATATGAAGGGTTTTGACAGGCTACCGAACATATGTGTGGAAACATTTTGTGAAAATTAATTTTCTTTCATTCTCTGCTGTTTGAAGAAAAAAAGAGCATTATATCAAAAAGCACTATATCAACTGCTGATAGATTTGAATTTCTGATAGTATCAAATTCTTTACTTAATTCCTTTAGTTTAAGGTTAGGGTTATTAGCCATAGCTTTACTTAATTCAGAATGAAGTAATATGTTTTCTTTATATTTTTATTCATTAAAAAATATTGGATAGCTTTGTTTGGATGGATTTCTACCATTCTTACATTATTCTCGCATAATTTCATATAGATTTTTCATTTTACTGTGAAACTTTAAAAAATTGTATGTGGTGACATTCAGAGATAAAATTTGTTTTGTAAAATGAAAGTCAAAACGAGTGCTAAACAATGTCACAATCTTCCAAGTAGCTCATTTTTCAGAGCTTCTTTACGTTCTCAGAATGTAATGGAGGCTGTCTCAGAGGCTTCCGATGAGTGACAGTTTTACAGTGGCCTCCTTGTTTTCACCAGAGTGTGTTCTTTCTGTTGACTTCATGCAGTCACAGCTCTTAGTGGGGAAGCATAGCAGGTAGTTTTTCAGTAATCCTTCTCCTGCTGTGCACCTGCACCACCAGCACAGTGCTGGATTAGCCTCCGGCTCCATCCACAACTGTCCATCAGCTCTGTATGCTCTGACACAACGTTGATCATCTCTCTCCCTCCTCTCACTTTCTCCTCGCTGTCTCTTTGCATTTACCACACGGATATTTATCACTTCTCATTATGCAGATGTTCCCCAGATTCCTTCAGCTGAGTGACAGCGCTTCCTTTTTCCTTTTCCTGTTCTGTATCCGCCCTACAACTCCACCCTTCGTATCATTTCTGCACCTGTCTTATTTGTGATAGCATCAGACTCTGTCCTTTTATAAATAGCTTTGATTTTCTCACCGCATGCCACAAAGTCTAGCTAATGTTTATCGGCAGTAACAAAAAAGTCAGACAAAATAACCCCAGATTGCACCATTATGTAAAACCATAGGGGGCGGGACAATGGGGGTTGGAGCAGTTGGAGGTTGGAGCAATGCCTGGAAATAGAGTTCAAACATAATGGCACTTTTGTTGGAAAAAAAAATACACAAGAGAGATTCAAATAGCAGCCACTGCGGTCATGCAGTCATCACATTTTCTCCCCAGCAGGTCTTATCTGAATGAGTCTCACCCTCAGACACAAGCTGTGTGACGATTTATTTTGCCACGCATTTTGTGATTTTTTTCTTTCCTGTTGCAGAAAGAGATCAATTTTCATAGACCCTAGCCTCTTGAAAACATCTGAAGCTACACAAGTCAATCAGTCTGGTTTAAATGTCTTGTACTGCTTTATCACTACACCCTCTGTGGTGGGATTGTTTGGGAAGTTTGTTTTCTAACAGTGTGTGTGTGTGTTTGTGTGTGTTTGACATTTCAGAGAGTTCGGACGCTGGAAGGTGAACAGCTTGGCTCTGGAAAGAGAAGACAATGGCATTGCTTTGCCCCTCGACCCAGAGTTTATGCAGACCATCAGGCAGCTGGGCCGCCGTCCCACCCTCAGTGCCATCACAGAGAACATCATCAAGAAATACGGAACACACTTCCTGCTCTCAGCTACATTGGGAGGTATAGAAATAAAACTAAAATATAATCCTTATATAGCAAGTAATGTACCGTACATATGAAGCCAATAAAGAATATTCATGTTTTATACAATGCCTAGTGTAAAATTGTTCAGCAGGATGGATCTGATGGCATTAAAAATTCACATTAATTACACTTGTTTAGCAGTAGAAGTTTTTTAACCCATTTCTGCAGTGCTACAGGAGATGCCTAAAAAAATATGCTTATCTGCTTTCTGAGCCAAATCAGCAGTCAGACCAAACAATAATAAAATTGGCTAAAAAGGTGTTTCACTGAAGGGGGAAGGACGCAGGACATGAAAGATGTGCATGTGGTTCTGATAAGAGATAGTGAACTTTGACCTGTGAATTCACAAGCCTCTGTCTTCTAATCCAGTAGAAACCAAGCAGGTGGAAAAGTGATCTGCTGGGTCAAAAACAAAATGAAGGAGCTGCTTATTATTGAGTAGTGGTCACACTGAACTTTTGCCTTGCAGGTTTTTTTTTTTTTCTAATTGTTGCCTTTCCTACTGAAAAAAGCTGTCTCATCCACCAAAATGGAACTAGGATTTTATGGAAAATTCAGTTGTTTTTTTTTTCTCTTTCTGCCTGCTAGGATTTTCTTGTTAGTAATGTTGGCAAATCTGCAATTAGGGATATAATTTTACTAGATTTGATTAGGTTAGATGTAAATTACGTTATATATTATGATTTATGGCATTTTTATACAAATTAAATTATGTGAATGTGAATTGTAAAGAGGAAGGTCGACAAGTATGTAAACTAGCTATGACGCTTTTGTGAAGATACATTCATATGACAGAGTATACATATAAAAATCAAATTTTTTTTCAATTTTATTTATATAACATTTTCATCAATGGGCACAAAGTCACAAAGCAGCTTTACAGAAATCCACATAAAACTTTAAATTTGAAATTCATAAATTTATCCCTAATGAGCGAGCCAGGGGCGACAGTGGCAAGGAAAAACTCCCCGAGAAGACATGAGGAAGAAACTTTGAGAAGAAACAAAATGGAACCCATCCCCTCATGGGTGACACCAGATATTGTGATTTATAAATAGTTTATCTTCTGTCACTGTATACTGTAGAGTCAAAAAAATGCTAATTGTATTAAATTGAATTTGACTGTGAGTATCATTAGAGTTTTAACTTTAAGTCTATCATATCGAACTGAAGTTATAACTGTCCCATGATGGAGACTTGAGTGCAAACTGTTCTTAGCGATTGCAGTATTTAGGCTATCCAAGAAAGAACATCCACAGCCATCTTTAAGGTCTCTGTGTAGTACCATCCACAGTAATCTCATGGTGATTTTTAGGCTGTCCATCTGGAGTCATCCACAGTAGTAACAAGTGATTTTCAGGTAACAAATACTCCAAGCAGAAGTAGGGCATCAGGATGGATTAGGCAGGTCCAGAGAGCAGAAGTCAGGATCAGTGGTTACCTGGAAGTGGCTTGTGTGGTGAGTGTGTGTGTGTGTGAGAGAGAGACAGAGAGAGAAAGATAATCAAGGGTTATAATCAATGATTAACAACAGGTTTACACAATAAAATAACAAACCAATAACAGGACAGGGGCGGAGACAGGACTGAAACAAAAACCAGTCCCCCCACCGGAATCATTTTATATTTGGGATGAATCAGGCTTAACTAAATCTGATTTAAAATGCATTAATGGGTTTCTTCAAAGCTTTGAGATTTATTTATTTATTTATTTATTTATTTATTTACTGGAAATTACCATATTTCTCTAATTAGCATAGCATTATCATTTCTGTAGATGGCACAAAATATAAACCATTCTTTGACACATAAATTACCAACTCATTGCTCTGTACACTGAAAATAATTGACTATATAAAGGAATGAAAAAAGAAAATGCCCAGAAGACAAGATAAGGTCATGCTGTCTAGTGCTAATTAATATTAATTGTGGGTAATTTCTTGTAAATGGTGACCCCTGTATGTTCTTTAAAGCCTGAAGTGAGGAATTGAAGTGTGGAAAGACATACCCCACGTCATAAATAATGGGTCAGGAAGATATTGTTTTGACACCACATTTATGCAGAGAGGTGAAAAGAGAGTGTATATGAAAAAAACCCACTGCTGGTGGATTTTGAATGTCACACCCCATGTTGTGCCACTCCACCCATGTCAGCATGGGCACATCTGTTTATGACCATGAAAAAAATGAATTGTGAACAAATGGTCAAGCAGAATACACTAGCATTATATCAGCAAAAATACAACCGTATATCTGCCAGGGAAATGGAGCAAATTATGTTTTTATTCTATAATATAATAAATCACTCTGCTGCCCTGCCTTTTCCCCCTTCCTTTGCCCTCCTCACTGATCTCTGTCCTGTTGCAGGTGAAGAGGCTTTAACTATTTTTGTAGACAAGAGGAGACTGAGCCGAACTGCCGACCCGACTGACTCCAACAGCACAGCTGTGACTCTGGAGGCACTCCACCAGCTGGCTGCCTCCTACTTTATAGACAGAGAGAGCACACTCCGCAAACTGCATCACCTCCAGATCGCCTCGACTGCCATCAAGGTAACCCTCCGGCCTAGATGCACACAGACCTGGGGACTTGACCCCGGTCTTCAGTGGCTATATTTAGAATTGAGCTACAGTTAAGCTAGGCCATCTCTATTGTTTAGAGGATGCAGCTGCCTCTTTTGGAGGGCAGTTGGAGGATAGGAGGCCTTTTTTTGCATCATTTTTAGTCAAGCACTGTGCAGTGCTGCTTAGCTGAATATAGATAGTTGTTTGGTTTATTTCTGGTCAGCAATGTCATATTATTCTGTGTATTTGATTTTTTTTTATAGGTAAAATGGGTATTAACAAAGAACAAAAAAAGATTTACTCAAAGGCTGCAACAGTGATACTAAATGAATATTAATGAAAATTATTTATTTATTTATTTATTTATTTATGCATGCATGCATGCATGCATGCATGCCTAAATTAATTCAAGCTATTACTCTTTGCTTTAAATGAATGCTGCAAAGGTGTGTGTATCAGTCCAGGTGAGACTGGAACATGTTTTTCTCACTGACCTGTCAGTAGCAGGATTGGTAGGAGATCCAGTACTATGGAATGGCAGACAGTTTTTCATAGTAAACATTGCCTGGATGTTAATAAATGTGTTGTGTTGGTTGTTTTAAGGTTGGCTTAATTACAAAATATAGTCTAAATAGCATTTCACAAGTAATTTTTACAGTAATAGGAAACAGGACTCGGAGTCTTTCTGACAATTTGGGCTGAAGCACTTGTGCAGTGTGCTGATTGAGATGAATAGACAGAAGTCTTTTTTGGCTACTTTTACTTTTTTGACCTTTTCAAGTGATTGATGGAAATTATCCTAAGCATCAGCAACCTTAATTAGACAAATGAATGAAGATGGATGTGAGTACAAAGGTAAAAGAAATGGTGACTTGGTCCTGGTTAAAGACCATGATGTAACATGGGTGGCCTGTGCATAAAGAGGAGAGGCTGCACTTATTGTGGAAATAAGTGGCCATATATCAAATAAATAAATGGGAAATTGCAGGTACAATTATGCATCAGCATGAGGAATTATCTTTCAATTTCAATATTTCTCTGAGCACCTTGCCCATTTGTCACCCGTTTCAATATAACGAAGGTGTTATTCTCTAATGAGCAAGAGACAGATGAGGAGTATTTTCTGCACCATCGGTAATAAATGGATTTTTAACCTCAACGGTGTGCTGAGGTACTGAATCAGGAAATACCAAGAAAGTGCCAGTTGACATCAATCGTGGCTATTAATTTTAATTTATGAGATTGCAAAGTGCATTGCAGTTTGGAACCTGTTTTAAAAAAGAGTAGGGAGAGGCATTTTACTATCCAAATGTCATCCTTGATCATTTCTTTGGGTAACAAAGACTCATACACAGTTTATTGGGTTCCAGATCAGCACTTCTGAGGAACTGGCAACAGTATACTGCATATGTACATACTGTATATACATATACGGCAGAATTCGCTGTTGATAAATTTTCTATAACAGCAGCTCTGAAAGTAGTTCCAGCTGCAAGGCAAATCAAAGGTTTATATTAATGTGGGCTATCTACCTGATTTAAGGCTAATAGTAAATGGACTAAAAAGGGGGGAAAAATACAGTATACTCATTGAAGGTAAGGTTTTCTGTCTGTTTTAAATGTTCTTTTAACATTTAACAAGGCAAAATCTATTATTGTTAATTTTTTTCTGGTAAATCACACTACAGGTGCAAAATTAATACATTTGCATGTATGCCACACTGCATTTTACACCCTTAGGTAAAAACCTACACACCCCACACTGCATATTCAATAAGGCAAACATGCAAAATAGAGATGTATAATCTTGCTCATTTGAAAGAAACAATCCTCCGTAGACACTGATAGCAAATTAGATATATGAATCTAGTAATTAATAAATTGGCAGCTGTTGTATGTGCATGTCACTGTGGAAACATGCTAGGGACATTAAAAAAAAGAACAGATCCCTGCTTTTGGTGGCTCTTTTAGTTCTTTTTGGGTCATCAGTCAAACTTCTCTTGTTAAAACTGGGAGGAGTGAAAGATCTTTGAATGACCCCAATTCTATGATTGCTTTCTGTTTTTTGGGCTTGGCCCAACTAAGAGCTCTCTGAATTCATCCCAGAGATGGAAGAATGCTAGGAAATCAAAAGAAATGTTCTGCTTAATACTAGCAGATGGGGCCCCTTGTATAGAGCACATGATTATTTCATTTAAAAGGCTAAGCTGAAGCTGAACATATTAACCAGTACTTCCCGCTTGCTGAGGATTCCTGCTGATTTCAATAAGGTTCCAAATTCTATGGAGCAGAATATAATCTCATTCTGATACACACTTCCTTCCAGTGACAAGCTTCTTCATAACACAAAGCTCCCCCAACACACACAGACACACACTGTGGCAAAGATGATAGGACTTCTAGCAACTGCTGAGGTACTCTCAGGCTACTGCAATATGCATAAATATATGTATATGTGATGTTAATATGGATATGACTATCGACTAGGGATCAGTGCCTGAATATATGCTTTTAACCAGAAAAGAAAAGAGCCATTTGAAATCATTGTGTCATTCTTACAACAAAATTAGCACCATTGCTTCCTTTATATAAAATGTAGAGCTGTCTTAAAGCCAGAGACCTTGGGGGAATCCATCCTCAACTACATATATGCCGATCATTGATTGATGTACATGTTGTTGTATGCAGTATGTACGCTCATTCACAAGAGCCACACACTCATTATTTTTTATTTATTTATTGGAATTTTACCCAACTGGAAAGCTCAAAGGCTTGTGAACATGTGTCAGAGGGCAGCTGAATACTCTGAGGAAAACACTTACTGCCCTCTTCCACATACAGTACATGAGCTCACAGACACCCCGAATTGCGTAGTGTTTCAATAATTGACAGAATAGAGAGTAATGCCATCCCTCCCACCCAGAGAGCACAGCCAGTTTTCCTCACTTGGACTCCCAGCCATGGTTGGCTAACACTTTTCTGTTGTACCACTTGGGAGGCCGATATACCCATTGTTAAATCTGACAATCTGATAATCCCCGTCCAGAAAGTAGTCATGTACAGTTTTTGACTAGTTTGTTTGACTAGTCTTACAGTATATATACACCAGTTCCACGTTGATGGGTTAGACACTGACTGGTATCACTTGCCTTTGGGGTACTACACTGCTCACAAGAAGGTTTAGAGGTTTTAGAAGTTTTAGAGGTTTAAAGTCAGGTTTCCCTGACTGATTATTTCTGGCATTGAGAAATTAGGCAGGGCCTTAAACTTTCTGCTAAATAGTCACATCATGACTAGCATAAATAAAGTGTGCATGTTTGCTCCATTTTACAATGGCACCAGTCATCCTCATGGTGGAGGACCACATCCATAACCAACTTGCACATTTATTCTGAGTTTGTTCATTACATATTATGAGCCAAGCATCTGAAATGCAAAGTTTCACTAGTTCTCTGCTAAGCTATAGAAAGCTTTGCTGAGCAATTCCTACCAACAAAATGCACAAAGACCTTATTCAGGCTTTATCCCAGCCTGGCCAAGAATGCTTCAATACTCCTTTTAATATGCTTTCCATATTAATGCACTCTAGCAGACTGTAAGACTGATTCATGTTATTAGCATATATTAAGGCACACCCAGGAACTATTTCTTCTAACAATCGCGTTTCTGAAAATTTCTGAATAGCATAATTACTCAGGGCACGTGCACAGAATTAAGCGCATTTGTTCTCATCCCAGTTTACAGGTTAAGACAATTTAGCAGCACAGCATTGTTCATTAGCCATTTGTGTAAAATTCAACACCATTTAAAACTGTTAATTAGTTTTCCTATATAGAATGCTACAAAGGATAAATCTCCAGTGTTGAATGAATGCCTGCAGCATTAATTACTGTCTAGCTGGTCTTCATTCTGGGTGTTAATTCAACATTGTTATGTATGTCGATACATAACAATGTTAAATACTTAACAGAGCTGAACTGAATTTTTAAGTTCTTGCAACCCCCCCCCCCCCCCACACACACACACACACACACACACAAACACACATATCCTTCATTATTGTATATAACACCTTTCACTGCCACCTTTACTAATTAGATTTTCAGTTTCTATTAAATTACTTTCAAAAATTAAGTATGCAATCAATGTATAATGAGAAATACATGTTTCTAGGATTTTTTTAATGAAACCCTCAGAGGCCTTTTCATTTTATAAGTTGCAAAGTTGCTAAATGTGACATAATGCTCTATTTCTATATTTAAGGTGTGATCTTTTATTTAGTGTGTGTTCTTTTATTTTGTTTCAGTGGTGGAAATCACAACCCACCATTATCATAAGGTATTATATTTAATATTGAGCTCTTATAATTATCAGCCAGGTTTACTAGTCACTTGAAAAGAGTTAAATCCAAACCAATAACTCAAAAAAAGCAGGGTTATAAATGAATGTGAACTTGGACCTAATGGGTTCTGTTGGTGGAAAAAGTTCAGGAATAAAAAAAGAACACTTAATTAAACAGATATGACAGAAAAATGGGGTAAGCGGAATTTATTTTATGGTTAAAGGGGTCCGGGGCTGCAGAAAGTTTGAGAACCACTGATTTAGGGATTTAGCCACTAAGGATTTAGACATGAAACAAACATCAAAAAAATGGGCAAGCGCAAGGATCAGAGTGACTTTGACAAGGGCCAAATTGTGATGGCAAGATGACTGGGTCAGAGAGATATACTGTATATATACTCCTGGGCAAAAAAAAATGGGCCTAGCCAAAAATAGCAAAATATTAAGCTTTTAATGGTCTTAACAACTAATCACTGATCAGGAATTTAGCGAGAATTAAACAAATAGATAAAGGAAATTAGTATGGGATAACTTTTCCTTTGATTTCTTTAAATGTTTAAACCTTGTGGCCCTTGATGGGCTGCATCAGATGTGGCAGATAAGCAAATAATGACTAATCTTTTAAGGGAAAAAAAAAAAAAATCCCAAAAGATATTTTTGGAAAATTTCATACACCCAGTCATGTGTTAGCTTGAATTTTACTTCAAACATTACAATCATTATCATGGTTTTAGCTTTGCGTACAAGAAGAATATATAAGTGAATATCTCTGTTTCTAGCTTTTCCCCAAACAGTTCACTGCAGCAACAGTAAACCAGCAAATGGTGGCACAGGAGCTCTCAGGAGTGCATTTGTTTAATTCTTGCAAATTTTTTTGACCAAGGGTTTATTGTTAAGACCATTAAAACCTTAATATTTTGCCATTTTGGGATTGGTCTTTTTTTTTTTTTTTTTTTTGCCCAGTAGTATATAGTAGTATATACATTATATTATTGTCACATTAATAATGGCCAACACTTTAGTTAGGAAACAGACTTTATCTCACCTGCTTTTTTTTTTTTTTTCAATAATAAAAAAATTAATGTAAATAAAAAAAGTTGCCTGCCCAAAACTCAAAAAGCATTTCTTTAATTATGATTATGGGCAAGAGAAATAATACAAATAAACACATAAAAGCTGGAACCACTTGCTGAGGGTTTGCAGTTATGAACGTTTTTTTCTCTGACCACCCCCTCAGTATAATTTCAGTCTTTTTTTTCTTTTTGTTAAGATGTAGGATGCCATCTCTTCTCTCTTGTCAGTCTAACCAGTGGTTAAAGCTGCACTATTATTGCTGTTACTATGCTATTCTGGCAGAAGTATAAGTCTAGCTACATCTAAGCAAACAACAACCAATTACAGTCAAAACATACAGTTGTAACATAAAGTTGAACAGCATAACAGAACATTACCAGTGATTGCTGGAACATGCGGTTTGGGATGAAGGTTGCATAAAAATTAATCCTTATGGTAAGCATAATATCTATGGCTTCATCAGAAGGTAAGCAACATCCTCCTCAAAAGTAGGATGTTTATAAAATTTCGGATTGCTCCAATATTTTTTTCCCTGCAGAATTTGGTTACTTTTGCACTGACAAGGCAGGTTGTTATTTCTCAAAGATTATAAACAGTCAGCTCTAGAATTATTGGCACCCTTGGTAAAGATGGATAAAAAAGGTTATGAAAAATGTGCGTTCCTTGTGGTTAATTAGCTTAATCTCACACTGAAGATATAAGAGAAATTGAACCTTTAACTGAAGTATATATATATATATATATATATATATATATATATATATATATATATATATATATTAGTTCTGGGAAATGATTAAAATTTTTATTCGCAA
>CM075004.1:23553961-23567689 GCA_037576675.1 Pangasius sanitwongsei | reverse complement strand
GAAGTCCATGTTTGTACTGGATTTCCTTTGGAAAGCCTGCCTCCACTGTTTGTTTGGGTGGGTGATTTGCTGGCATCAGCGGTGTGTGTTGCGCTTAAGTGATACTTCAGACTCAAAGTACTCCGGTGATAAGAAAATTCACCTTTGCAGTGGTTACATATAACTTTTTTTTCTATCAACTCCACCGTCTGGAAGAGATTTAAACTGAAAATGTCCATGTAAAAGTTCGGTACCTTTCTCCATTTTTCTGTTCCCGTTTTCCTGGTTCATGTGTGCGCTTCAGCAGTCTTAGGCCCACCCCAAATGCTCTCATTGGTTGAAATGCGTGATGACGCCCATCCTAAGCCAGTACTGATAAATATATATATATATTTTTTTTTTTAACAAAACTACACCTCTCCCCCCAAATTTAGTAATTTGTGCAGTGATGTAAAGCTTGATGTCACCCAGAAGAGGATGAGTTCACTTTTGAGTATGGTTCCTGTCAAATTTCCTTTCTCATGTCATTTCAGGGAGTCTTACCTTACCACTTTCACTTCTTGCCTGCTTATTAGAGCTCTAAATCTACCGATGGATTTCTGTAAAGTTGTTTTGTGTCAAGTTGTTAATAGTGCTATACAAATAATGTATTAGCAGGAATAATGTATAAAGGCATCTGTGAAGCTGTTGCCTAACATATTTAGTCTGAAGTGATTTTTTTTTTCTTTTTTCCCCCAGAGCATATACTTTTTAATGATAGCTATGTGTATGCAAAATGGCTTTAACCAAGGTATTTAAACTAAGCAGAGTGATTTACCTAAGTAAACCTGACTGGTATAATTTCTCTCTCTTCTTCCTTACATTAAGGCCAGCTTCTAAATGTTCTGAGCTCCACTTTGCCCTTGTTGCAGTTTCACTCATTGCTATGCACAGAAACCCCATCTTTATATTTGCATTCAGCCAATTTTCAATTTAAGTCGGACATCTGTCTCTGTTAAAAATTAATCTACTGATCCCTGTAGAAGCTTCTTGGATTTTAATTAATTGCATGAGCACATCAATAAAAGGAATTTAAATGCCAGTGCTCTGCTTGCTGAACACTTTCCTCCCGATTCCCTGCTTTCCCACTTATGAAAGTTATTTCAATTCATTGAACGGAAATTAAATAAACTATAATGAAGATTTTCTGCTTGTGTAACTTATTAGCATGATCCCTGAAACTTTTGTTTTCTCAGCCATTGTTCAGTAGTTTGCCTTGAATCACTTTTTATCATCAATATAATCACAATTACATCAAAAACATTTTACTGGCTTTTTGTCCATTTTCTATATATACTTATGACTTGACTTAAAAGTTAATGTCAAAACATGTCTGTTTCTGAGTTACTAAAATATCATTCATATTGAGTTTCTGAAGGAAGCATGGTTACTTTTATTTGCCGTCAGGGAAAATATTAAAAGAGCTTTCTATGTTATAAAGAATCATTTTTAAGTGTCAGGGAAGAAGATGGATTTGCCTTCAGGCAGCCTTTTTGTCTTCCCATATGTCAGAGCCTTGACATAGAGGAGCTTTAAATCAAGCTTTTGTCAAGAGTGATTGGGCTGTGATCACTCCCTCGCAATGCACTGATCTGGTTTTATTAGCAGGGCAACTCAATATTGAGAGCTCTTGAAAAGTACATTTCTTTTCATATTTCATTATTTCAAATTCCTTTCATCACCTTGAACAAAAATGAATATACAGCGTAAACAACACATTCAGACTTGAGTAATGTTTTGAGCTTAATGTACAGTCAGTATAAGTATTTGGACAGTGACAATTTTTAATTTTGCCTCTGTACACCACCACAATGGATTTGAAATGAAGCTGTGATATGATTGAAGTGTAGAGTTTCAGCTTTAATTCAAAGGATTTAACAAAAATATTGTATTTCAAACTGTTTAGGAATTGCAGCCATTTTTTTCAGACTCCCTACAATTTTCACAGGCTCAAAGGTAATTGGACAGTTGACTGATAAGCAGTTGGCCAGGCATGGCCTGTTTCCTCATTATTCCATGACAGATTAAGGAGATAAAAGGTCTAGAGTTGATTTCAAGTGTTGAATTTGCATTTGGGAGCTGTGCATGGGAAGTCTCAATGTGGTCCTAAGAGGTGTCGATGCAAGTGAAGGAGGCCATCATTAGGCTGAAAAACAAAACAGGCCTATCAGAGAGATAGCAGAAATGTTAGCAGTGGCCAAATCAACAACTTTGTACATTCTTGAAAAGAAGGAATGCACTGGTTAGTTCAGCAACACCAAAAGGCCTGGAAGACCACAGAAGAGAACTAAAGTGGATGAGCGCAACACTCTTTCCTTGTTGAAGAAAAACCCCTTCACAACATCTAGCCAAGTCAAGAACACTCTGGAGGAAGTAGGTGTATCATTGTCAAAGTCTACAATCAAGAGACGCCTTCATGAATGTAAATACAGATGGTTTACCTCAAGATGCAAACCACTGGTAACACTCAAGAACAGAATGGCCAGATTAACTTTGCTAAAAAATTCCCTAAAAAAAAAAAACCTGACCAGTTCTGATGAAAAATTAACTTGTACCAGAATGATGGGAAGAGTATGGAGAAGGAAAGGAAGGGCTCATGATCCAAAGCATACCACATCATCTGTCAAACTTGTGGAGTCAGTGTTATGGCATGAGCATGTATGGCTGCCAATGGAAATGAGTCACTGGTGTTTATAGATGATGTGACGGCTGATAGAAGTAGCAGGATGAATTCTGAAGCATATAGAGCTATACTTTCTGGAGGCACTCTGTAAAAAATGGTTGTAATTCCTAAACAGTTAATGCAATATTTTTTGTTAAACCCCTTGAATTAAGGCTGAAAGTCTCCACTTTATCCCATTTGATTGCTTCATTTCAAATCCATTGTGGTGGTGTACAGAGGCAAAATTACGAAAATTGTGTCACTGTACAAATATTTATGGATCTGACCGTATTTATTTTTAAGTATCTTCTAGGGGTGTCAACTATTTTGCCACACATTTTTTGTTATTTATTTCATTGCACACACCCAATTTTTCTACTTTCTGGTGAATGACTATACCTACTTTGTTGTGGCCAAATAGCACAATGGAAGAAAATGCACGAAAAATGAGGAGCAGATACAGGAAGAGTGTGTCCTGGCAAAAAGTCACTCCTATACTTAGAGGAGGAGGAGTGCCAGTACATTATATACTTCCCACAGAACACCATAAAAGAAACATGCCTGATTTTGGAGCCTCAGTTCAAAAAAAGACACTCCAGGTCACGATGCCTTCCTCATTGTTGTGCAGATAAAAGCTGTTCTGCTCAGCATTTCCTCTGCACTATCTCAGAGCCTGTGAATCTCATACTTGCATTGAGCTCCGCCTTGGATTTACTGATTTCCCATCACAGTTATTCATCAGACATGGATGAGAACAATTGATTCCCCAGGGTCTTAAGTATTATCGATTGTACATGGACTATCAGAGCAGAGTCATATTTACAGTACATTCTTGATTCCTGAAACCTTCCATAGAGCTGCAGCTTGGGATCACTGGTTATTAAAACAATGTTATCCAATACACATGTGGCTTATTATTACGCCTTATACCACAGCACTTCAGAATTTTTTATTCTAATTGGTTAGATGGTGTTGATTAATTTTTGATAAGAGCTGCTACACATAAACATATTTTAAAAACGTGTTGATATTGTGACATTTTTTGCGAGAAGGTGTTAATTTCACATTTTTGAAACTAGTCTCCACTGTCATTGCTTCGTAACAGACAGAGGTAAAGCTATTCCTTTAAGTTTTCCGACACAGAAGAGTCTTAAGGTAACATGACAAGCTGCATTTGTATTTGTATATGTGAGCATGGGACCACAATGGCCACAGCCAATACAAACTTGGAATAGAATCAGACTACGCCGCCCTGAGAAAACGAGGGAATCTATTGGTTTGACCCAATAACAGATAGAATAATTAATAGCCATGGTGCTCCCCAATCACAAGCCTTTCAACTAAATGAAAGGGGATGAGCAGAGATGTAAATTCCCAAAATGTTCATATTTATTGCAAGGAAAAAGCATTAAAAAAAATTAAAACCCAATACAACAAAGAAATAGCATTAACAATAATTAAAAACTCTCTACTATAGTCTAACAATATCAGCTGCTTAGGTAGTTCCAGCTGTGCCCCACCCTACCTCTGCACTGCAGAACAGAACCCTTCACGTTGGCTAGGGCACCAACTGGGTGATATTCCTGGAACAACCAAATACTGTAATTACAAATTTGATAATTCCAGTTAGCAAGATACTAGACGAAAATACTTGTCCTTTCTCTTATTGAGAGAAGCCCAAGCAGCCACTCAAAAGGAAAATACGGAAATATAATAAAGAAAAAGTTTTTTTTTTTAAAAAAAAAAAAGAAAAAAAGAATAAGAAAGGAAAACAAACAAAGGCTACCAACAGAGTTCAAGAGCTACCATAAGGGACTGACTGGGCCGCAGGCCTAACGCCGTGGATATAGCCGCCAACGGGACAACCCAACCAGACAAGAATGTAGCGAACACAAACACGGTCACTCACACCCAGTCCACAGCAAAGAAATCATGCACAAAGCAGCAGAGCAAGTGTGGCTGAAGCAGGTGAAATGCAACGCAGAGAAGCTGCGTCAGGGAAAAGATCAGCAAAGCAGCCACGCAGCTAACAGCCACACAGCTAACAACCACACAGGGAAGCAGCGAAGCAGCAGAGCATCAGAGAAAAAGAGCATCAAAACAGCACAGCTTCAAAACATCAGAGCAGCAGAAGGTAGCCTATACAAAAAAAGAAAATTATGAACCAATTGTTAATTATAATTTTAAAAAAACCCAAAAACATACCTGATCCGAAGCATCATGCAGATTACCTGGTACTGCTTAATCCCTACAACACCACTCGCAGGATGATCCTAGCAGGTATAGAGAAATCTGAATCATTATTAAAAAGCCTTTAAATTTAAACGCTAATTGAACATTTCAATCGATGTAAAAGCATGAAAAGCGTAGCTAGCGTACCCAGGAGCTTCAGCACAACTGGAAAGGCAAGAACCGTTTCCCCTTGCTCGATAGAGGAGCCTCCGAAAGACATCCTAAATTGCAGCAAATGACGTAATTGGCAGTGTGGTAAAACCATTAACATAAATCAGGAATTAAAGAACAAAAAGAAAACCCATAAACCTACCCTGAAGACCTTTACTGGAACTTCAAATTGAGCAAAGTTTCTTCTACCAACTAGGAAGGATGCTGCATACCACGTTGCACATCACTATCAAACAGCATGCAGGTGATCTGCACACCTGTGCCTATAAGCCTCATGACCTGATATCACACCCGGTTACGTAATCACTACTCTTAACGGAATAGTACTGTAACATATACTTCGAAAGAGAAAAGAAAAAAAGAAAGTTAGCTAATTTTTTTGAGCTAACGCTGTGATTGTGCTTACATATATATTGTCAAAAACATTTTGTATGCTTGACACGTCCAGTGAAAGGTAACAAAATAGCCATCAGAAAGTAAGTGTATTCTTGGCATGTTGTGTTTGCAAAATATAGCCATGGACCTTGGATGTCACTGTGGACATTTCAGAGGAAACAATACAATGAATGGTGCAGGCAGAAGCTTAACTGCATGTACTCTGGTTCCATTCTCCCTCTGGACTTGTCAGAGACGATACTGCTGCAAGATCCTGACTCCTCTACTCCTGCTGTTTTTTTTTCCCATCCTTCTTCACTTTAGTGCTATTTGCACTTCAGCTTCCTACCATGTAGATAATCTCACATGGTTATTTTAGAAACATCCCAAGAACTGCTGGTGTGACTATGCTCATCTCAAGACTTTTATTCACAATATGCTCATACTCATCATCTTATGTTTTTTCATCATATTCATGTTTGCCTTTTCATTCACTGTCACCATGGGTTTTGTTTTGAGTCTTTTTTCCATGGTTTTACTTGTTATTCTCTCTCAGGGAGTTTTTTTTTTTTTTTTTTTTTTTTTTACTTGCCTTTGGTTTGCTTATTAGTGATTTAGATCAAGACCCAGATTCTGTACTACTTTGTGATGAAATCTAAAAGAACAATAAATAAATAAATAAATACTGGTTAATTATTTTGTTAAGTGGATATGCACCACAGTAATGCCTTTTAGACTGTGTAAAGCTGCATCCATTTTTTCCTGCTTCACATTCTTAGACAAGAAGCCTGACAAATGGTGTCAGAGGGGAATGAGTACCTGTGTAGACTATAGTTGAATCAGGTGTAGAGCATACTTGAGGCTGCACCGTTGCTCTCGCTGTTTTCTCCAGGCTCTGGCTGTGAAGATGAGAGGATCCCACCCTTCACTGGGTTTATGGGAGACTTCTCGCTTCTTACCTTCCAGTTCTTTCTCTACAGATATGCCAGCTCTCAAACCTATAATGGATCTGCTGAAATTATTAGTTAAAATACAAAGTATAGATATGTAAATTTTCAGGCACATCTTCACTTCCTTCCTGGCATCAGCAAACCACTTTTTTAATTTATTTTTGCACTGCGCAGTAGTTTTCGGATTGCAAGTGAGCTTGAACTCACATTTCAAGCTCACTTGACTTCATCAATTCAAGGAGGCCTGATGACAGTTTGCTTAAAATAGGCTTGCGTCTTGCACACAAGTGGATGACTAAAGGGTTATATGTAATATCACTGACTGAGAAGATGCTACTTATCCTATTTATATGCTTTTTTGGACTTCAGAATGTGCTTGCTTGAAATTTTCTTTTGGACACACCATTATGGGCTTTGTGATTTGTAATAGCTCTTGACTCAGGATGTTAATTCAACACTGTACAAGTTAAAGTACCACTGAAATGAAAATGCAAAGGTATATGAATATGAATGGATATGAATCAATTAACTGTGACTTTTGAATCTGACATTTTTCTCTTGTGTGTGCAACTGTTCCACATTAATTTTCGCCACCTGGAACATTTAGTACATTTCTAACTAAAGTCTAAGTAATCAGAATAAATGTTTAAGGTGGCTTGCAGCATGCAAATCACTTTTCAATCAATAATTCATTCATTAATTCATACAGTCATTCACAGTTGTGTTTAGACATCAGAGAAATTTATAATCTCCAGTCCACCTGTTGGCAAGTTTTTTTGGAGGAAACTGTAGAACCCAGAGGAAACCCACAGACAGACAGTGCATCAGTGCTACTGTAAAAGTAACGCTGACTTCTCCAGACCTCTTTTAATGTTGAATGGGCTCATTATATGTATGATTGTAGAAGCACAGTATCAGTCTGTTCATTATTGTGGGCAGTGTTAGTTCACTGGTTAAGCTGTTGGGCTACTGCTTGGAAGGTCAGGAGTTTAAATCCCAGCACTGCTGGGCCAATGAATAAGGCCCTTAACCCTCAACTGCTCAGTTGTATAAATGAGATAATTGTAAGTTGCTCTGGATAAGGGTGTCTGCCAGATAATGTAAGTTAATATAATCTTGCACAACAGTCTTGTATGTAAATTGAATCAGCTTGTTCTCTATAGGTGTATGTATAACATTGTCATGACTCTTTTCTTCTCTTTAGGTTACAGAAACAAGGACAGGCCCTCTAGGATGCAGTAACTATGACAACCTCGATTCTGTCAGTTCTGTTTTGGTTCAGAGTCCTGAGAACAAGATTTATTTACAAGGTATTACATTCACAATTGAATGGCAACACTGTGACTCTTGTAAACTTGTCTATTTTGAAGAAAAAGGGGAGTGTCATGCAGAAAATAGCTTACTTTTGAACTTTTACATTGATTGAATACCCAGTCGCAACTCAGAAAAAAATTTGGAGGGCCCTGAGGACTGATTTGAGAACCCAAGCTCTAAATAGGCTGATATTTGTTTACCTGTTTAGTCCCTCTCACAAATGTGTGGAACACAGCCCATGATTGTGGTCCTTAATGAAAGGCACTTATGTCCTTCCCTCAGGGCTTCAGGCTGTTCTGCCTCGGTACCTGAAGAGCCGATTTGTCCAGGCAGCCCTCAGCTATATCAGTTGCCACTCCGAGGGCCAATTTAGGTGCAAGGACAATGACTGCTGGTGCGAGTGCAGTGTGGATTTCCCCCAGTGCAACTGTCCCACTGAGAACCTGGAGGCCATGCAGGACAGCCTGAGGCACATCAGAGAGTCCTGGGCCCAAGCCAACCATGAGTTTCAGGAGTCAGGTGGGCTTCAAGATTAAATTAATAAGTGCTTGCAAGTAGGGGTTTATTGTTAGAGTCTTCTAGCCACATGATAAAGTAACACATAATATGGCTTGTTGTTACAGCTGAATGCAAAGATTTGCAAGATTTTTTTTTTAATGAAAAAAAAAGAATATTTTACAATTTAGCTGAAAAACTTACTAATTCTGAAATCTTAAAAATGAAATAAATGTAAATAATTGCATCCTACATAGATGAAATCTCAGTTAAGGCCATGTCAATTCCAAATTATAATATTACAAAATGTGTTAGTTCAAGGGGGATAAATACTTGTGCATAACACTGTACCATGCCATAATTATACAATGCCCGTGGCATACAGAGATCCAATGAATATTCAAACATCCATTTTTGGCATTCCACTCATTCCAGGACTGAGTTAATTCCTTTGCAGTTTTCAGTCCTGTTAATATATTTAAATACAAAGAGTCACCTTGTTGTATTTGTGATATAACAAGAAAATGGTGGGAAGTGCTTCCAGCGATTGATTATCATTGCTGTAGGACAGGATTTTAAACACGGCCTGCATTGATTTCTCTGCACTGGGCATGGGGCCAGAACTGGGCAGGTTTAGTCATTGGAGCTCCACCTCCTGTAGCTACAACAGGCTGGAAAAACTTCTGCTTAATGACTGTGAAGTTAACAGAGAGGCACTAATCACCCAGCACAGCGAAATGAGTTATCTGTCACTTCTTTCTCCTTTGCCGAGACTCTTTGTGTAGCTACTATCTCTACTAAAATCATTGCATTGTGTCCCTTCTTCTTAGCTTAAATATATTACGCATGATTATCAGAGTGTAGAAAGTATAATTATTTTAATTACCTGATGTGATTAAAATAGCCAGTTAGATACCATTGGGATATTATCAGATTTTTATGAGAATCTTTGATTTTAATTAGAGATATTGAGCAAATTTCTCCTTGGATGTTATCTAGCATTGATCCAGGGATATTATATGATGCAGTTATTGATTTCTTTCTTGCTGCCAATGGAAATAAATTTCCATCAACCGAAATGTGTTTACTCATACATCTTGTCGCCATATTAATGTTGAGTGTTTTTTGCCCAAGGGTGACTACATTTTATCTAAGAGATGACAGTATTGGGCTATTTAGTGACAATACCCCACTGTTCAATTGAAAAAGAAAAGGCTCTCCCACATGCCCAATTCAATGTTGACTTATTTTATTAAGACAAGACACTACAGATGTAGTGACACTACACTACAATTTTGTTGACAATATTTTTTTCAGATTTTTGGATTAATTGCATATATAACGTCTTCTCTAACTGTAGTAATAAAATGATCAAAGCTCGTCAGTTTTAAAGTAGACTTTCAACTCCACCCATTTAGCCCAATCACATCATGTCATATATCTCTGAATGTTTGTTTCTTGATAATTCCTACATCATTATGATATACGTCTATTTCATTTATAAATTACACTGACTAGAGTGGACGAACCTTAAACCACATTGTATTTTTACACCATTTTCCATTTTTTTGTTTATCTTCTATATTTTTTGTCTGTAAGCAAAAATCTGTTTGGAGATGATCTGCATTCATGATATTTACATGTTCATTGCTATCCCTAATTTGAATCATATTACTCATATTACTGGCAAAGATTAATTGTGATATCTTGCCTTAAAAAATACTCTATTTCCTTTTTTTAAATGAGATTGATTCCATTTTCCTAACATGTGGAAATCCTATGAGGCACTCATTCTCCTCACTTGTCTGCTTTCTAGAAGAGTTCCAGAATTTTGTGCGAAGATTACCCACGTTCTACGCTCTCAACACATCTGCTATAAGGTACTTTTGGAAAATGGACCCGGCTGTACACCAGCGCTTTCAGCTGCTGGAGACTAGCACTCGACAGCTCCTTGGCAAAGCACAGAGGATTGTCAGCAAGCTTTTCACTCTCAGCAAGAGGTGTCGAACTCAGCCCAAAATATCTGTGCCCAAAGAGAGGTAAGAAATGTCAGAGCAATGAATTTATGCCACATGAGTCCTGCTTGACAAGGGATTGTAATTATCTTTCACTGTTTGAGCACTCAGGGAAATAAATATATTATTGTAACGAAAAGGAGTGAGTATGCTTAAATTCGCTTATTTTTAACTGTCCTCTGAATCTGCTTGAAATGTCTCTTCTGTGGAAAAGAATAAAGACTGATGTGAAAATAAAATTCAAATGTTTAAGCTGTGAGGAAAAAAAAAAAACTTTTGCTCTTGTCTTTGCAAAGATTCATAGCAGATGTGATACAGGGTTATGAGAGGTCAGTCCTTTGAACATATTAATTAGGTAATGTGTTTAAACACTTTGCTCAGGTCATATCCAAGGTCAGTTATGGGAAGAACAATCATGTTAAAGCTGGTGTCTTGGCTTCCATCCTAGTCTCACTCAAATCACGGAGGATATCGGTAATAATTCCTAGTTTAACTGGATGAGTAGGTTTTATCTTTCCATCTAAAGACTGATGTAGTGGGAGTGTGTCAAAGTGTAAGGAAGGAAAGATGGATTATCTTTTCTTTTGAAATACGGGATAAGGTAATGGAATGCTCTTGGTTGGAGATGGTAAAAGTAAAAGAATCAGTTCTAAGCATAAATGTGTGGGTCTACCCCAAAATATTGCCACAAAGTTGGAAGCACATTATTGTATAGGCTGTCTTTCTGCATTACAATTTCCCTTCACTGGAACTAAGGGGCCCTAGACCTGTTCCAGCATGACAGTGTCCCTGTGAATAAAGTGAGCTCCATGAAGACATGGTTTGTCAAGGTTGGAGTGGAAGAACTTGACTGACCTGCACAGAGCCCTGAACTCAACCCCACTGAACACCTTTGAGATGATCTGGAGCACCAATTATGTGTCAGGCCTCCTTGCCCTGCATCAGTGCCTGACCTCACTAGTGCTCTTATGGGAGCATAAGCAAATCCCCACAGCCACGCTCCAAAATCTAGTGTAATCTGGAATGGGATATTCATATGATTGTGATGATTAGGTGTCCAAATACTTTTGGCCATATAGAGTATTTGTAATGTGTTTAGTGATTCTGGTGCTAATTTTTTGGTTGGTGTTGTATTTTCATTATTCCTGTGAGAATTTAGCGGGTGTGTGCCACACTAACTAAATAAATATTTTACACAATCTCATTAGATTAGAAATGGATGTGCAAGTTATCCAGGGTGGATTTCTCCTTTAATAGCATACTTAAGCAAGAACCTAGCTAATAATTATAAGACTCAATCTTCAAAGTCCGAAGCTTAATAAAATAATTGGATTCACTTTTATATTGAAGCACAGTATTATCTATTCAGATGCATGCTCATTAATTTGAGTGAGCACAGACCATATTATCTTCATTCAAAATCTCATTATTTAGCATATCACATAACTTATGTTGATTACAGTTTCCTGGTTTCACTAAATAGAATCTGACTTAAATGGCTGACTTAAACAAAACCATTCCCAGAATACCTCCTGCTATAGTTAAAACAGTGTATAGAGTAACTTGGTCTTGGAAGGCATGTTATATAAGTTGATCTGAAGACAACTTGGCACACACACACAACAACATGGACATTTCAAGCACTATTTTTGCACAGCATTTTGTGCTTTCCTAATATAAAGCCTGGTCCATCAGGAGAACAGCATATGGACAGAATTAATTTGGACAAATTTAGAAGGCAGGATTGCAAAGGCAATCTCAATGGACACATTAAAGTTTGAAAAAAAAGATGTGGACAGAACAGCAGTCTCTGATTGTTGAATGATGTCTAGATTGAAATGTTGCCCAGAAAAATACAGTCGTCTCCACAATTGTTAGCACGCTTGGTAAAGATGGGTAAAAGAGTTTTTGTGGTCAATTAGCTTAATCTTTTAGATTTTTAATTTTAGATAAATCTAACCTTTTAAGACAGCAATCCCTTACCAAACACACACACACACACACACACACACACAGTAATTGGCACCCCTGCATTTAAAGGTCTCCATACATAGAGGACTATATATGCCAGCACCACGTCAATTGTGCCTTTGTCAGTGGATGTTCGTGGACATCCACTTCTCGATTGGTCTGCAACACTTCCAGTCTTATTGGATTTGTTAAAAAGCTTGGCAGCAGTGTCACATGTGATGTGTTTGCCGTGTTTCCTGTTAAAGGCTGCTGTTGCAACCTTGCGACAGCATCCTGATCCTGCCATGAAAATGATTTCAATGCATTCATCTTTTGTCAAAGGCATTATTAAAGGCTATCTGAAAGAATATATAATATAAACTAAGTATGAAAAATTTTGGAAGACATTTTGCTAAAAAGTGTTAATTTCTCCTATTTATGGAGACTTTTGGGACACCCTGTTCATTTTTCATGAGAATACAGGGCAAGGAATATGATACTCCTCAGTACAAGATCTCTCAGATCCTTCAGCTTAGTGGCTTTTTTCAATAGCTTTCAATGGAGTTTAGTTCAAGGGACTGGGATGGCCATGTCGGAAGGTTGAATCTACAGTCACAAAACCATTTTTGTGTGGATTTGGATGCATTTTTTGAATAATTGTCCTACTGGAAGGTACAGCCATAACCCAGTTGACACTTTGTGGAAGAGTATGTCAAGCATTCTAACAATGCATGCATGCCATGTATCCTAACAATGTTCCCAGGTCTTTTAGAGGAAGAACAGCCCCACAACATCACATATGCTCCAATACTTAACAGACAGGTTTAGGTTCTACAGTCATTCCTTTTACATCAAACTTATTTTCAGTGTTGCCATGAAGGGGTGTAGCCAGACCCTTTACAATAGGGTTGTCAGGTTATACCCATTAAGTCTACTGGGATGGCAATCTAGGGTGGAACAAATTACTAATCTTCATCTATAGAAAATGAAATAATGTGACTTCCCCTGTCTGTGTACTGCCCAGGTATGATCCTTCTCCAACATGAAAGGCAAACAACGAAGCAACATTTGTTTGTTATCCAGCAAGCTATATAAAATTCATAGCTAACATATGTCACATCATCTTCAGCTCTCAACACAAACTTCATTTCCCAGAATCCTCCTCAGCTGCTATGAGCACCATTTCCTACAATAGACTACTACAAACACTGCCACATGATCAGTCAAAATCCACAGTCATAGTCTCCGGAAGTCTATATTGCATGCACCTGAATACAATCATCTTCTGTGTTATATAGGCCAGACTTTCATTAGAACTTTGCTCCCAGTTATTCTAGTGTTTCATTAGAACATTCTAGTTATATTGGAATATCACTACCAGTTTTTCTGGTTTACAATCTCTCCTCTTACTTATATATATATATATATATATATATATATATATATATATATATATATAGTATTCAGTATTTTGTGATTTTGCCTTTATACACCACCACAATGGATTTGAAATAAAACAGTCAAGATGTGATCGAAGTGTAGACTT
>CM075004.1:23538939-23553305 GCA_037576675.1 Pangasius sanitwongsei | reverse complement strand
TTTTCAGCCTAATGATGGCCTCCTTCACTTGCATTGAGATCTTCTTGGACTTCATATTGGTAGCTCCAGTCAAACAGTTGCCAAATGCCAACTCAAAACCTGATATCAACTCGAGACCTTTTATCTGCTTTATTTGAGATGACTCTGTGTAGGAGATGAGTAGGAGATGACTCTGTGTGTGTTTACAAAGAAATGGCAATCATGTAGAGGATGTTTTGTAAATAAAGTTACATTTTGAATAAAAGTGTTAATTTCCCCTATGTATGGAGACTTTTGGAGACTCTGTATAATACATATCTACATAAGCATGGTTAAATAGATAAATGAAATATTAGTATTCACTAGTTAATTGATCTCAAGAATGGCTAAACCCAATGATTTATGTATTCAATATAGTAGCGCATCCACAGAAGACAACTAGTCAGCAATATATGTGCTGGGAGCACACTGACCACCATTTCTGATTTTCCTGTTCAGTGCCCTGAAGAACCATACGCTTTCCCATTAGAGCACTGTCTAAATACCAAAATCTCTTTTCACATGTGGTTGCAGTTCAGAGAGCAAAGAGAGAAAAGGGGGTTGATGGTTGGGTAGGGATATGTGAGGAGATGATCAGTTGTTATTTATATTACAGCATGAAAAATATTATGCTGATCGTGTCCGGTTGGCACATTTGATGATGAATATTTATGATTATGCTTATTCAGGAGGACAGTTATGCATATTGTAAATAATGCATAAAATGATTTAGATGGTATTAATTGGCTGTTTCTATACCATTTCAATAGTATTCATGTGTCATATTCATTCAGTGTTTATGCAAGAAATATGGCACTTTTTAAAAGTATTTTCCTCTCCCACAGGTCTTACATCTACTGGCTGAACTACATCCTTTCCCTTATGTACTGCAGCGAATATAATCAGCTAGGCACGTATATGGAAGAGAGGAGGGCCTGCTCCTGTCAACATGAGACCCCATCATGCCAAGGTGTCATTCCATGCATGGTCGGTGAGGGGCCACTTTGTTCTTCCTGCTCCTATGAGAACCGATCACGGTGTGCCAGCTGTAACCCAGGTTATACCCTGAGTCAAGGACTGTGCAGGAACATCATCCCTGACTCCACTGATAATTACATAGGTTTTGAGACGGATCTTCAAGACCTAGAGTTACGCTATCTCCTCCAGAAGCGAGACGGCCGAATCAACATCCACGCTTTGTTCATTAGCAATGATGTGAGGCTCAACAACTGGTTTGACCCTTCGTGGAGGAAGAGGATGCTCCTTACGCTGAAAAGCAACAAGTTTAAGTCCAGTCATGTGCACATGCTTTTGGGGATTTCCCTTCAGATCTGCCTTACTAAGAACAGCACCTTGGAACCCTTATTGTCTATCTACATCAACCCATTTGGAGGGAGTCACTCAGAGAGCTGGATCATGCCCATAGACCAGAACAATTACCCTGACTGGGAGAGGACCAAGTTAGATATTCCACTTGACTGTTATAACTGGACGCTCACTCTGGGGAACAAGTGGAAGACATTTTTCGAGACTGTACACATATACCTGAGGAGTCGCATCAAAACAGCCTCAGCCCATGGAAATGGTACAATCTATTATGAGCCATTGGAGTACATGGACTCCTCACGGAATCTGGGTTATATGAAAATCAACAGCATGCAGCTGTTTGGTTACAGCATGCACTTTGATCCTGAAGCAATCCAGGACTTGATCCTCCAGCTGGACTATCCGTACACACAGGGATCCCGGGATTCAGCCCTGCTGCAGCTGCTAGAGATACGAGACCGAGTTAACAGACTGTCTCCACCAGGCCAGCAGCCCCTGGACCTGTTCTCCTGCTTACTGCGCCATCGCCTCAAACTCTCCACTAATGACGTGGCCCGAATTCAGGCTGCTTTACAGGCCTTTAGTGCTAAGCAGCCCAACTCAATGGAGTATGAAACCACTAAACTATGTAGCTAATCAGACACTGATGCTGTTCCTAACACTAAAGCATAAACCACATCACACTTTGAAGAATTCAGCTCAGTCTTTTTTTTTCCTTCAGGAACATTAATTATGACTTTCAGTGGACAACCTAAGTCCATGCATTGCCTTTTCATTTCAAACTACATTCATGGTTGATAGTATTTCAGTAGTAATGTACTTGAATTAAATTTTCATACTGCTGATTATGAGTAATAGAGTAGATTAAATGTAAATCATTGGAATTTAGCTTTCCCTTCACAGTATAGTTTTTATTTCATCACTCATGTGCATAACAGAGAGTACCCATGTAAATCAGTGTAATCTGACCATCCTTCTGAGACAAATCCAGACCTCTTCATCTGTACAGCTCTATCTGTCAATCCTGTAACACTCGCATATAACTATCTGCTACAGCAGCAGTTGAGTTTGATGGTAGAAATATTTCTCAGATATTTGTACAAATGCATTATGACTATAGGAATAATTTTGTTTAAAAAAAGACATATGTCCTAACTATATGTTCCATGTGTTTTTATATTTATAAACATATTATTTGTGAAATATTACAGAGGTAATGTCAATAAAAATGTACAGAACATGGGTTTGTTAATACACTAAATAAATGAAATTTTTATGCGCTGTCTCTGATAACTTGGTTTGAGTATTCAGTGTTTACAGTAGGGTTAAGCAGCACTGTCAGCAAAGTCAAATGCTCTGTCCCATGGTTTTTTTCATCAGTTCACAATTTGTTCTTTTTTTGTGTTTTTAAGTAAATGGACTCTTTCAATCTCAGTTTAGACCACATGGTTTTCACAATGGTCTGATTATATAAATAGAAGGCCATTATAGTATCACATTCTGTCTGTCTCTAGTGATTTAAGTGCTGAATGTAGCTTTCAGCACTTTGGATCCCAGACGAAAAAAGTTTTCTTGACTTAACAATTCATCACTTCATCTGTTAGAGACGCTTGACACATGCTGGAAATTAAAATAATAGAAGCCAAGGTAAACCCTGGAGTTCAACAAGTCCCTTTGTTCATCTGAAATGCTTACTGGTTCAATCTCATCTAACCAGTGAATCTCATCAAACCTTGACTTCTCTACACAGACCTCTGTGTGAGTGAATGAGACTTCTTTAGGAAACAGTCTTTGCAATAGTTGCTAAAGGTTAATTTAGGTTAATAGATGAGAGTTGACCTTGCATAACCATACCCTTATGTAGCGTCAAGGGAAATTCTGTTAAAAACTTGTTTTGAATAATGAATCTCCCAGTGGAAATGATTTAATCTGAGTGAAAAAAAAAAAGCAAAGGAAATAACTGCGGTTTGCTTAACAGGAAATGGCACTAGTTTCACATGTGGTCCTGTGAATGCCCCAGAGATGATGAGAATTGTCTTCATGTGCACATGTGTATGCATTCTGAGACAGCCGTCATACAGCCATATTCCCCTGGAACCATCTTTCTAAGTTCTTTCAGAGTAGTTGCTGGTTCTGAAGGACAAGGAACCCTGGTGGGTATCTGGTGTTCATAATATCATATTTAGATAAATAATTACATATATCAATAAGGAAAGTGGTAGCTCTGATCAGTTACTGATGAGTGAGTTCAAATCCTTGCACCACCAAACTGCCATTGGTGGGTCCTTGAGCAAGGTACTTAACCCTCAAATGCTCAGTTGTATCCTGTCTCAGTTGCAAGTTGCTTTGGATAAAAATGTCAGCAAAATTACCAAAATGCAAATTAAAATGTTTTTAACCCTCCTACATTTATTTATCTGGCAGACACTTAACTTAGCCCTTAACTCTATCTGCTCCAGGGGCAGAATATCGTGGCTGACTGTGCTCTGACACCAACTTTCTAACAAGCTGGGATATGCAAAGAAAAGAATTTCTCTGTGCCGTAATGTACAGTATATGTGACAAATAAATGCTTCTTCTTTTATCCAAAGTGACTTAATCTGCTGAGCATATGAAGATTAAAGGCCTTGCTCAGGTGCCAACAGTGGCAGCTTTGTGTTACTGGGATTCAAAGTCTCAACCTTCTGATTGGTAGTCCATAGATAAGCCTCCTAAATTCCAGGGTTGAGAATCACCTGGACAATGTAGACCACAATGTCATGACGAACCGGCATACCTTAGGACAACTGTCAGTTTTTTCATAGGTGATCACTGGTTGGGATGATGTTAACCTTGTAGAAACTTGTAGAAGAATCTTGTTGAAGAATGTGCACAGTGACACCCAGGTGGCAGCAGAACAGATTTCCTGAAGTGGCACAAATCTTAAGTATTGCCAAAGAGAAGGAGACACTCTTTGTATAGTGGAATGTCATGGTATGAGTTGGGTGTTCAGCCCACCTATAGGCCTTGGCGATAATGTCCATCACCCACTGGGTAAGACTGTGTTTAGACTTTCTTCACTCACAGATGAACAGTTAGACTGAGGGTGCTATCTGGTCTAAGTAGTGAGTGTACAATAGGGAGTGTAACGGGCACATCAGGGAATGCTCTGCAGTAAAAACAGGGAATGTCTAAGACACATTGTTCTTAAGATGGCCATCATCTGATAGAGCTGATAGATAATGCACTGTGCATATGTTTTAATTGCTTTCTCAACAATAAGTTAAAAAAGCCACATACAAAAAAAAAAAAATCATAAATCAAGTAGTTATTTAATTTGGTGGCAATTTATAAAGAAAGAGGGAGAATGAGAGAGTACACCATTTTTGAGATGAACTATATTTTGGCCATTTGTAGCTGAGATGCACTGTTCAACTGCCAATGCATGAAGACCAAATTGCTTTCTGCATAGGTCAGCCAGGTGGACAGAAATCCACTTTGCATTGACAAGGAGAGCAACCTCTCTCCAGCCCAGGCTGTCTCACATATTTACATTGATAGATGACGGCCTAGCAAGAGAGACATGCAAAGAAATCCTATCAGCTCACATATTCCTCTCACTATAGCTGCAAGTATATTATGACTGTGGGAGGAAGATATCACACAGCTGGGGATATCTTAAATATGTGTGTGTGAATGCACACAGCAATATCCAGCGTTTAATCACCACAAACAGTTTTCATACAAGTCCTGCTGGACACTGTAAGTATTAAAGCAGTACTTTATTTGTTATTTCATTTTAATTTAGTATTAGAGATGTTTACTGAAATAGCCATTTATTCCAAGAGGTCTTTCACCCTTATACTTCACTAATTTGAACTACAAATGGATAATGCAGGTATACACTCTCTAATATATTACATTTTAACAAGATGTGACAAGTATAAGACCTTTACATGGAATAATAAAGCTGCCAGGTTGAACTTTATTCTCATATTAGTAGTAATGTGCAGAATAATCCTTTATCCTTTACCATTAAATTCATGGAATGGTTTTATAAGAATAGGCTTTCTGAACTAAAAATGATTGTCATCCTTCAAGAGAATTGCAAAATGAATATAAACATTACATCTTTATAATTCATAATATATTATCACAAAGAAACATGGAAAAAAAACACACTCAAAATGAATGCAAAATTCAGGAAATTCTTTCTTCCTGTCTTTCTATTTATTTATTTATTTATTTAAATCTTAGGAAACCTGTCTTTGACCATGTCTGGTTTCCAAGAGCTCAGAAATTCACATTGAATTCAACTTGAAATCAGAAGTCCCCTCAACAGCTAAGCATAAAATACAGAAAAAAGTTTAGACCTTCACAGCTTGGCTCCACCATGATTAAGAAAGTTTTTACACGAACAGATGAATTGAACATGAAGCCCATGCTTATTTACCCAAAGTTTCCCCAGTGCAAAATTACTTCGATATGGATGAGAGAACTAAAAATATGCCACAGGATATTAGATTCCAATAAACAACTTCAGAAAGCATGTTGTTTACCATCAGTGTTGCTGGTGGTGTGCCAGTTATTGTGCAAAAACAATCTTTTTTTTCTGCACAGTTAATAAATACTGCTTGGTTTTCTTTAATAAAAAGTGAGCTTTTTATTCTGTTCAGTCTATCATATTGACGACAAATAAGTGCTGTCGACTTGACTGAATCAATGCATATACTGTAAGATTTATTGATAAAAATACAGTAGTAGAAGATCGAGGTAGGCAAAATACACACACAAATCCAATGTACACAGTCAAAAATATATTTTAAATCAAGTCAAGTAGGTTTTTATTGTCATTCCTCAATATAGCTTGTATACATTGGAATGAAATGCTGTTTCTCCAGGACCATAGTGCAACATAATAACTTGGAGGAATATACTGCATCAGTGACTAGCTACATCAGTAGGTGCATAGATGATGTGACTTCCTTCAAGACCATCACCACACATGTAAAACACAAACTGTGGATGTCTGCAAAGGTGTGTGCACTACTGAAAACCAGTGACACTGCCTTCAGGTCTGACGACTAGGCAGCCCTCTGCACAGCAAGGGCCATTCTGTCTTGGTCTATCAGAGAGTCAAAGCGCAGTTATGCAGAAAGTATCCTCAGTCACTTCCTAAACACCAAGGACACGCAGTGTATGTGGCAAAGCATTCAGCTTATCACAGAGTACAAAGCTACACCATTTGTCTGTAATGGTGACGGCACACTCCCAGATGCACTGAACGATTTCTTTGCAAAGTTTGAAGCACAAGAACAACATGCCTGCAGGAAAGACCACCCCAACTCCCACTGACCAAATACTTTGGCTGTCCACTGTTACAGTCCATGTTCTGTGTATTTATTGCTCCGTCAATTATTGTTCTCTGATTTTTTTGTCTTGCACTCATCTCACACGAGTTGTGTATTTGCACATTATGGAGACTTGTGTACTGTTATGTGATGCACCATTGTCCTGGAGAAACAACATTTAGTTCCAATGTATACGAGCTATATAGAGGAATGACAATAAAAAACCCACTTGACTATACTAGTACAGTACATAAGACTACATAAAGTGCAAAAGCAGTGTGAGGCGAGAACGGGACAATAAATACACAGAGCAATAAATACACTGAACAATGAACAGACAATAAAACAGAAGAGTATTGTGCAGGAAAGCTATAGTAGCAATGGACTGTAAACTATTGTGTAGTGTAGCAGCAATAAATGTAGCAGCAATATTGGCAGCAAAAAGAGTCTCATAAATTAAAAAAAAGTGTCTGGTACAGTTTTGTAAAGTTCAGGTGTGCAGTGGCATTGAGTCATACTAGGTTAGGTGTTTAAATAGTCCAGGTGAGAGTTGGGAGACAGCAGGGTGTTGAGTAGTGTTGGTGGTGTTGGTGGTGGTGGCAGCACAGATGCTTTGGTACCTTCTTCCAGATGGCAGGAGGGTGAAGAGTCAGAACCAAAGTATATATATGTAATATAAATATTACATCTTTATAATTCATAATATATTATCACAAAGAAATGTGAAAAAAAATGACACCCCTTAAAATAAATGCAATCAAAATGAATGCAAAATGCTGGAATATCCATCCATCCATCCATCCATCCATCCATCCATCTATCTATCTATCTATCTATCTATCTATCTATCTATCTATCTATCTATCTATCTATCTATCTGTCTATCTATCTTCAGGAATTTGTCCTTGACCGTGTTTAGTTTCCCAAATGTTTAAAGTTCAAAAGTATAAAACAGTTGAAAATTTGCCAGGACCTGAATACATGTGTGTGCAATAAGAAAGGTTTTATATATTCATTTTTGTTCATGAATGGTGCCAATAATTCTCAAGGTTACTGTAAGACTATAATCCTCAGAGCTAAGACTTCTTCTGTCTAAACACTGAACTTGTCCTTCAAAAATAGTATTTGAACCTTTTAAATGGCACATTTTAGACTTATGAAAGTAGAGCTCAGAAATTCACATTGAATTCACCTTGGAATCGGAAATCCAGTCAACAGCTAAGCATAAAATGCAGAAAAAAAAGTTTAGGCCTTCACAGCTTGCCTCCGCCATGATGAAAAAAGTTTTATGTGAACAGATGAATTGAACATGAAGCCCATGCTTATTTACCCAAAGGTTCCCAGTGCAAAACTACTTCGATATGGATGAGAGGTTTCCACAGATTTTTAATAGGATTTAGCTTGGACTCTGACTGGGCTATTCCAAAATGTTGATCTTCATCTTCTGAAGCCATTCCTTTGTTAACTTGGATTTGTGCTTTGGGCCGTTATGGTACTGGAAGGTAAATATATTTTTCTTTAATTTCAGCTGTCTAACAGAGGTCTGCATTTTTTGTGCCAAAATAGTTTGGATTTTTTTGCTATCCATGATTCCCTCTATCTTGACTATAGCCTCAGTCCCAGCTGAAGAGATGCAGCCCCATAGCGTGATGCTGCCACCACCATGCTTCACCATGTATATGGTGTTCCTTGGGTGATAAGCTGTCTTGTTTTTCAACCAAACATATCTGTCAGAATTATGTCCAAAAAGTTCTAACTTGGTCTCAGCAAACCACTGCACATAAATTTTCATCTTGTCCTTTCATCAATTTGGGAGAGATGTCCTGTTTTTGGTAATGTCACTGTGGTGCCCCTGTAACTGTTTGGCTCTTTACTCTGTGTTGTGTTTTGTGAAAATGAAGTGTGGGAAAAAGGAGACTGGATTACGATGAGCTGGGTCTGCATAAAGAATATATTTTTGGACAAATCGTCATTGCAGCTTCAGCTCACACATCAGTAAATGCTCTTCCTTTCAGGAGAGAGGAGAGCAAAAAGAAAAAAAAACATACATGCAAATGCACACATAGCGAAATACATGAAACAGAGAGCTATTTATGTCTGCGAGACATATAATGATTAACTAGCATTGGCTAGTTGCTTAAAAAGGACATAATATACATATTAAAGAATGAAAAACATAATATAATTAAACTGCCAGTGCATTCCTGCATAATGAATACAGTTTTATTTTTTATATATAATCATCAGTAAGCGCTGGAATATAATTCCAAATACATATATAAAGTATAAAATACTTGTTTATGGTTCAAGCCCTAATCTGCTAATTGACTCAGAATACACCTTGTTTAATCTCCTTTGCTAGTGATCTGTACGCCATATAAAATGTATAATAATTACAGCAAAACTGACAACATGTACCAATTACATCAATAAACCAACACAAAAACAGTGAAATAAACAAAATATAAAAGTAATATACATGGAGTGAATTGCTATGAGACAATGTTAAGATTCTGAACTGGAGCATGATGTACATACCTTTTCCTTTCAGGAGAGAGGAGAGCAAAAAGACCAAAAAAGGTCCTAACAATTGGTATGGCTACCTGAAGTGAACCACTTTATTTCAACCATTATACTTTGCAGACCCTTTTTATAATTGAATATATTTTTGAACAAGAACCATATAATTTACATAAACCACGTGAAAAACAATCAATTAGAAAGAAAAAAAATAAGAAAAATAAAATAAAATCTAGTGAATTAACTTTATTGACCCTGCTACACCCCATTTTTTCCACTTGAATGAGAGGGTTAATTCTGAGCACAGTTACATGCATTATAAATGGGTGTGCACACTTCTGCAACCAGGTTATTGTTAACGTTTTTCCTTTTTTTCCTTTGTTTTTTTTCACTTGAATTTTGTTGACTGCTATATCACATTATAGGTAGAAAAAGATCTAACATGATTTATCTTGGTTTAATTTTTACATCACAAAAAACTGCCATTTTAACAGGCGTGTGTAGATTTTTTATATCCAGTGTACAGTATAGTTAATGAGCATGTTACTAATAAAAATAAATTAAAACCCAGTCAATTGTCAGTTTAAATATTGTGGTTCCATTTCTTTGTATCTTTTGGGTTACTTCAATTAAATTTTATTTGTACAGTGCTTTTAACAATACACATCATCACAAAGCAGCAGTATTTAGATGTTTAGATTTACAGTAGATCACTAATGAGCAAGTCAGAGGTGACAGTGGCAAGGAAAAGCTCTGTGAGTCATGAGGAAGAAACCTAGAGAGGAACCAAGAAAAAAAGTGTATTACTGTACCATTCCTTGTTGCTGAGACTGTAGTCTTAAGGGTACAACATTTGTACCTTTAGTATGTAGTGTATTACCTAGAAAAGTGCATTTAAAGTTATACTATAAAAGGTAATTGCAGTCCAATTATGCTGATTAATTTTTTTTTAAAGGTACAATATATCCATGTTAAAAACAAAAATAAAATAAGTAATCACCCCAGTGATAAAGAAAGGTACAGTTTTGTGACTTTTTTTCTAAGAATGTATGCAGGTGAGATAATCCACTGAATAAAGGGTGAGTCTTGGGCATAAATTGTTTTTGGGAAGCAAATCTTTGTGGTATCCATGTGTGACCATCCACAACAGCAGAAGATGAATCAGAAATGCAGAAAGCTCAGAGCAGAAGTAGAGCATCAGGATGAATCAGGCAGATCCAGAGGGTGAGAGGAGTCACAGCAGTAGAAATGTGTCAGGATCAGACAGCATCATCACATCAGGCAGCACGAGTACACGTATACCTTGACAGAGAGAGAGAGAGAGAGAGAGAGAGAGAACAGATTATTAGGTATGCTCTTACCTACAGCAGTTTTTAGAAAAAAAAACTCATGACATTTCAGGCTGAAATTCAGTCTTCCTATAAAATCCTGGAGTGTAAATGACTGCATTTTATATTTACATGTATTCTTTCGGTATATGCTTTTACAATTAAGACTGTATGCTATCCATGCATACTTCCTACTTCAAAAGCTTAAAAGCTCAAATTCCTCCACTGTCTGTTGTTCTGTTTTTGTAGTCTAAGGCACAGTCATGACTATATTGGAAAAAGAATGTATTGACAAGGACTTACAGTATGTATGAGTCTAGATTAATTCTGATTGGAGCATATACCTCTTTTCTTTATTGGTCTGTGTTAATCATGTCTGGTTAATTCGAATTTTCAGTACTTATCCACACCATCAACTGATCAAGGAAATAGCCACTGGATAGAAAACAAAGGTTCACAGCACCCAATCATTAAAAGTTTTTTTTTTTTTTTTTTTTTTTTAAATTAACAAGATACTGTCACATGTTTCATGATGAGTTCAGGATGAGTCAGTGATTGGTGGGTAGAAATTTCAGTCAAATCTGTGAAAGTAGGTGGTTCTTGGCTTTTAATTCATTGAAACAAAACTAGATTTTTTATATATAATTTTTGACAATGAATCTAAGAAAACATGCATTTAAACATTCACAAATATGCTAACCCATCTCAGGCAACAATATATTTAGCACAGAATTAGGAAGCGCACATAATATGGTTAACTAGCATGCTATTAATTCTCTCAGTTGAAACTTGAGGTTTTAATAATTTTGACTTATTTAAAATTTTGTCCTTTTAATTTGTAATTGTAAAAGGGCATATTTTATTAGACTGATTGCCTGAAGATTAATTAAATTTACAGTGAAGCACCTACATCTCTGGTGTGTACAGACCTATTTCCCCTACAAAGCTCATGGCATGAAGTCATTATGAAGCTTCTGATGATTTACTTAAATTTTATTATTATTATTAATATTATTATTATTATTATTAGGGTGCCAAGCACGGTAGGTGCATAGGCATCCTTTATTCTATGTCTTCTTCTTCTTCTCCTTCTTCTGGCTAGGGTGTCTATGGGAGCCCATAGGTAAAACCATCTGGTAAAAAGTTGTGAAATTTGGCACACTGATTGGGGAGGATCCAAGGAACATTCTGACCAAATTTGGGCCAACACTCTAGAGCCACCATTGGGTCAAAAATTTTAAAAGCCAGGGATCCCTAGATTCCCTGGGTCGAGATGAGTTCAATGCACCCTATGACGTCAATTTCCGCCTATTAGATTTTTGGCCATCTTGGATTTGATCAAAAACAGTTTTTTCGCAACTCCTCCTATAATTTTTGGCGGACATTATCTGCAGAGTAAGCCGCACAAAAATTATCAAAAGAATTTTGAATTTTCTAAAGGGTTTTCCCATAACAGGCCAACAAATCTGATTGCAAAGCCTCCAAACAGGAAGTAAGGCAGTATCTCAGCAATGACTTTGCACACTGAAAAAAAAATTAGTAGGCATTTTCAGGACCACAACGTGAGGCTATATAACAAATTTCGTGGTAGCATCACCTACTGGTCAAAGGTTACAGTAACATGCTAAAAATGCTTACATCTAACTGCCATTTTTGCTACTTCTCCTCCAATATTTGTCCAATCTTCACCACATTTGGCTCACATCTTCTTGAACAAAGGTTATCAAAGGAATTTTGATATTCAAACGTTCTCCTGTAGCGCTCTGGAAAATGCAAAAAACAGGATGTGAGAGTGTATCTTAGCAATGCATCTACATATCATCATGAAACTTGGTAATTATCTTCAGGACCATATCCTGAATATACCTAAGATGTTTCTTGACTGCACCACATTATGGTCAAGAACTGTAGCAGCGTTCATGTTTTTCCTTATATCAGGGGTGTCCAATCTTATCTGGAAAGGGTCTGGTGTGGGTGCAGGTTTTCATTCCAACCAAGCAGAAGCAACATCCGTAAGCCAAAATCAACTGATTAAACAGGTTGAATCAGGTGTGGCTCCTGCTTGATCGGAATGAAAATCTGCACCCACACTGGCCCTTTGTGGATAAGATTGGACACCCCATCCTTATATCATCTGAAGAATTTGAGCTAAATTCACAGTTCCTTTTCCTATAATTCCCTGGAGTACACTGAAGTGAATGCACACCAACATCTGAAATGCAAGTGTACTTCCTGTCGATCATCTTGGATTTTGTCAAAAACTGTTTTTTTTTTGCTACTCCTCCTACAAATTATGTCCAATCAACACCAAATTTGGCTTACATCATCTTCAGACCAGCAACATATCTCATCTGTATCTTATATCTATCTCTAACTTTGATATTCAAAACCGTTCTCCCATAACGGACTGGCAGATGCATCAAACACAATGATAGACTGTATCTCAGAAAGACATTTGAATATTGTCATGAAACTTGATCTTCATGACCTCGACCTAATGTCCCTAAAAAGTTTAATGACTGCGAACACCTGTAGTCAAAAACTGTGACAACTTTCATAATTTAATTTTAAGAACTTGTGCTAAATTCACAGTTCTACATTCAGCCCTACATACAGGGTAAGCTGAAGTATATGCTCATCAGATGTTTGCCAATTTGGAATTCATTGAAACTTGTTTCATGCCTTACAAAAGTTATCAAATGATTTTTGATATTTTATATAGTTTTCCATATTTTGTATAGTTGAATCCCTTTGCCTAAAGTTTTTCCCTGCTTTCCTGTGATTGCTTAGGCAACAATCGTAGCACATCTGTGCATGTGCAGCTCATTTAGTTTGGTTGCTTGGCCCCTGAAAATGCTGTTTGCAGCTTTAATTGTTGTTTTTGGTGTTGTTGTTGTTTTTAATTAATCATTTACTATCAGAATATAATTTGATTATTGTTAGTACTTTCAAAGTGTCCTTGTCAGCCAAAATCACAAGATAGATAGATAGATAGATAGATAGATAGATAGATAGATAGATAGATAGATAGAGTATGTTATTGATCCCGGAATGACTGATGGCAACAGGTATGAAGGACCTCCTGTACTGCTCTTTGCTGCAGATTGGCTTGATTACCCACTATTCCTCAGACAAATCCTCCAGGAACTGCACATTATTTCATCACAACATCATATAGCCACTGCTGGAAAGAGGTCAAATATGCAGATGCTGGATAAGCAAAGAATGTGCAGGATTTGGAGGATTTTTCTGAAGAACATTGGGCAGTTTAACTGTTTGGGACAAACAAGGGACTCATGAACAATTATCACAAAACATAAAAATAGTCATCCAGGTAACAACACACAGTATTAGGAATCAAGTGTATGTAAACTTTTGAACTGGTTAATATGTGCAAATTCATTTATTATTTTGCCTTGTGCACTATATGTAAACATGTGTTTTGTGAAATAGCTTATTCAGGGCAGTACTAAATAAAAAAATGCAATTTTTAATGATCCCTCTTATTTTTCTAAAATTATTAACATTTTGCAGACTCTGCAAGGACTGTACAGACCCCAACTGACCCCAACAGACCCCAATTGTACATAATTGTAAATTTAATATCAGTGGGACAGAAATAGCACCCAAATAGTGGAATCACACATATATAATGAACAGTATTTAAAGGTTAAATAGTTCTTTACTTATACACTTACTTTAAATTAATTTATTTGTTTCCTCATTTTCAGAATTTGCATTTCTAACAAATTAGCCAAGAAGAAGTGGGACATGGACAGGACTGAAGAGAATAGACAGGAATACAAGGAGTTACAGCGCAGAGTGAAGAGGGAGGTGTCTAAGG
>CM075004.1:23504005-23524192 GCA_037576675.1 Pangasius sanitwongsei | reverse complement strand
GTATAGAGCCAAAAATGTTAGAATTGTGTCGATGTCCCAATATTTATGGACCTGACTGTATATATATATATATATAGGTTTTTATATATATTTTTATATATTTAATTATTTTGACATATGGTAAGTTTACTAACTGCAATAATACGTCTGTATGTGTTTTTAAAAATAAATCAAGGATTAAATGTTTATAATGTGATGTTTCTATTGTTTTTATACTGTTAATAAATATTACAGTTACAATATAATTATTCATAAGTCATTATTAATTATAAAGGTTGTGCAAAGTTCAACAAGTGATGTCAGATCAACATGGCTGCTCTAGCTAGGTGTTGCTAAGAAAAGAAATACATGGAGGTGTCCATGATTTTTTCCTACTTTGTAGCTCAAATGCATGAAGGTCAAAAATGATGTAACTCTGAACTCTGATTTCCCACTTCTGAGGAAAGCCAAATGGAGCAATAGTTATCAAGAAATTAGGGCTGTCTGGCCCAAGTCCAGGATCTGGACAGTATCCAGAAAAGTACAGACATGTTCTGGTTGACTTGGATATGTCTCAGAATTATTGGCATTTGTACTTGGACTTCCCTCTGGGGATTGGTCTCACTAAATATGGTTTTTGGTCTTGAATGAGAGTTTGTAAAAAATATTTTTTGTGTTGTCTTCTAGTGGTAAACCAATTACATTCCAAATCTACTGTCCAGAATGATTCTGAATAATTCTAGGTAATTTTCTAGATAATTTGTAAATTTGGTCTGGCACATATGAAATTGAAATAAAGGCTTGGCTCCGAAAAGGATTTGATGGTATTCAGGCTCGATCTTGATCTTGATTAGGCCTCGACCCCCTTAAGACTTGGTCTTGACCTAATCTTAGCTAGTCCTAGTCCTGGTCCTGGACTTGACAGTAGTGATCTTGACTACAACCTTACAAGCAATTACATACGTCACATTTCTGAGGCATCATTAGTGTTTATAAAATGCTTACAAGGAATCATTACCAACTTAAAAAGTATTATAAGAACTGTTATAATGATTTATTAACATGGACTTCATAGAAAGCTTTACTTAGGATTCTTTTGACTAACCCTCAAAAGACGCAGAGGCCTCGTCATCATTAAGTGAGTTGTCATGCAACATCAGCGTCACATCAGGAGGTCAGTGCAGATCTGAATGTGTTTTTTCTCATCTCATTTCTTTGTTGTTTTGTTATGCTCTACTGATAATGCTGTCATCACAGATGTTTTTTCTTTAGCTTTCAAAGATTTAAACTCCTCTACCTCTCATCGCAGTATGCAGTTATTCATCTTTTCAGTAACTAAAGCAAAGCTCAAAAGAAAGGTATGTAGTTACATAAGAAATGTAGGTCTGGACCTGCCTGGGGGATTTAAAGGCTTAAACTTACTTTAAAACTTCAGTGTTACAATCCTGGTGCTAATATAAAAAACTTTATAACATTAAAAATATACTCCAGTATGTTTGTGTTTCACACAAACCCTGCATAATTACTTTAAGTTTTCTAATGAGTGGTTAATAAGTATGCAGTTGAACTCTGGGGAGGTGTTTATGTGTTTAGGAAATCTTAATCCCAGCAGAATCCAGGAAATCATTGCAAATTCATAATTTATAAATATAAGCATTATATTTTAAAGTTATGCTGTTCAAGGGGTATTTCACAATTGCACTGCCAATTAGCCCTTGTAACATTAGAGTTTTATTGTGCAACGTTGAGTGTAAGAAACACATGTATCCACAGTAGCCATTCAAATATGTGTTAACCCACCTCAGGCAGCAATATCTCATTATGACGTTGCTTACCTGTTAATGGTTAATTTGCTTTTCAATGAGGAATAGGGTTGAAAGTAACAGGGTTGAGCATTTTTTGGCATCTAATTAGAAAATACAAAAATGTGGTTAACTAGCATCCTTGAAAAGAGCATCAGCAGATTTAAGAATAGTTTAATGATTTACTTAAATTTATTTAATTTAATAATTTACTTTAAACTAACAATTTGAGTAACATTGTTGAAGTGACCTTATCAGATGAAAATATCACTGAAAATAAAAGAAAAATAATGAAAGAAATTACCTGTGATCTTCAGGTCATTTTGATGATGGAAATTATGATAAAATGGTTTTACTTCTTACTTCTGTGTCATTTTATTAATTAAATAGTGAGATAGAGTTTATAATGTATTATACATTACATACATATTACATTCTGCATATCTGTGAAAGAATGTTAACAATATGCATAGCATTTTCTGCTTGCTAGCTAGGGGACATGTCTACTGTTAGCAGTTAGCTTTATCATAGACAACCACAACTCACTGCAACATGTTTTCTCAAGTTATTTGAAGCGTTGAAGCTGAGATGTTTACATTACGTGGCAAGAGATACACTTCCTCTGCTGAATCACTGCTTTCTTCATTAAATTCTTCCATCTCAGCCACTGTCAGTTTTAATGAAACTACAGAATCCTATAATGCATGGCCTTGTAATGACTTCAGTGAGATATGAGGATGTGACAAGCACTGGCAAGTCAAATAAACTAAATAATCTCTAGTGGGTAAAAAAAGACCAGAACAGCCATAAACTTATTTATTTATTTATTTATTTATTTATTTATTTATTTATTTATTTATTTATTTATGAAATGGGGAGAACAGGGATAAATGTAACAAAGTAAAAATGCAATTTCTCTTTACAAATTTATGAGTAAGAGTTAACACATTAGACTACTCTTACAAGTACAATTTAGTCAATGAGATACTCAAGTAAATGTCACCAGGTAAATGTTGTATGTTACTACTCTCTCAATTCAGTTAAATTGTATCTGTATACTCACCTCTGTAAAGCGACTATAGTATGTACTGGTGAAACCATCATGGTCTCACACCTTCAAATGCGTAACAATTTGTCTGGTTCAACTTGTTTAGGAAAATAAACTATTTATGGTTAGGATTAGGCTTGTGGTGAGCATTTGTAACTTTTCATACCTCTTCATTCATACAAAATTCACCACTAATAGATATTGTACCAGAAATAAAAATCATCTGTAATAATGTTTTGCTTCACAATGGTATTCGTACATCACAGAACAAAAAATAACATTATGGAAACCATACTGGTAACATTCCTACAACTAAAAATATTGCAGGAATCTGAAAATATGGCAGTTTGCAAATACTTTCATTTAGTTTCTTGTTTTTTTTTTGTTTTGTTTTTTTTTGGAGGCTTTTCCTGATTTTTTTTCCCCAGAGTTTATTCATTTGCCATTTATACCCATGAGCCAGATGTCTAAATTGTCCAAATACCCTTGAGCCCCTGAAAATGGAGGTACTTTCCTGAAAAAGGCTGTAATTCCTAAATGGTAAATGCCATATTTTTGTGGAACCTCTTAAAATAAAGCTGAAAGTCTACACTTCAATCACATCTTGGTTGTTTTATTTCAAATCCATTGTGATGGTGTATAAAGGCAAAATCACTAAAACTCAAGAGATCAGGTTGTATGAGGATTCAGATGTGAGGAAGATTCACAATTTTACCACATTCTTGAAGCTGATTGGTCAGAAAGTTTTGATTAATTTTCTATAACAGCGGCTCTGACAATAATGCCAGCTTTAATTTAAACTCGCTTGTTTCATGTAGCAATAAACAGATACAAAAAGTCATTCTTTAATAAATACAAAAGTGTAATTGTTGCCAAATTGCTGTGGTATAAGATGAATATAACACTTTGGGATATGCTATTGGGAATTATTGGAAAATAATCAACTTCACAGAAGTAATAGATTTCTTGTTGTGGTGAAGTGAGAGGTCATGAAAACTGAGAAATGCACTAAAACAAGGCTAGCCTGTCATTTCTGTCCACTGTATTTATGGATTAAGGGAAATGAAATAAATATGGCTATATCTTTAAAAATTCGAACAATGCCATTATCAATCTTGCCTGGCTTTTTTTTTTTTTTTTTTGCTAGTGAATTTACGCTTGGAGCTCAATTAGAATTCATGATATTCACAATCATCTTGGACCAGAGAGTATCCATGCCCAAGCTAAAGAACCAAGAAAGTCTGCATCAGCATCACACTCACAGATACTCCCCTGTGACCTGCACCCAGCATAACAGAAGAAATAGCACAGATGATTGCAAGAGATTGCAGTCTGCTTTCTCTAATGGCTGGGAAGTAATGGCTCTCAACTATTTCCATTTTTCATTGACAGTGAGTGCTTTTTTCATGTGGTGAGACTACCATCCTTCACTGAAAACCAGAGATTTTTAAAATGCCATTTCTTTTCCACAGAAATGAAGTATTAGTAATCAATTTATGTAACTGTGTGCCTTAATGTTGTCATCAGATAGATTTTTTTCCCCCTAAGTGCTTCAAATCATTTTTGGTATTTAAAAAGTATTGATCTGGAAAATGTGTATGAACAGTTCCCTACTGGAGTTTGAATCTTCCAAATGGAGAAAAGCCTGTGAGCAATCTGCTAAAGATATATGCAAACTTATTATTCTTTCTAATTTATGTCACTTTACACATTCCAGTAGGGCATTATGCACTTATTTGTAAGTACTATGTACTGTCGACTTAAGAAAAAAATGCAATACACTTCTGTATTTCTCATACTGTTTCTAATTCCTTAAGCTCTGTATTAGTTCCTTGATATGAATATGTATTTTAACGCAGAAAAAAACATAGCATATGATAAGAAATGAATCTTCATAGGAATTCTCTGAAATTCAGTACATTTACCTAAATCAACACTATATGTGTGCTTTCGAATAATTTTAATACCGTGAATCTATGTACAGTGACAATAAAATAATAAAACGCCTTTTCTTGTGTGCCCATGAATTAATATTGTTAAAGCCCCTGGCAAATGTTTAAAAAAATCTTTGTAATACTAAAGATCTGTCAGTAAAGCATTTTTCACTGGTAGATTCAAGAAAAATATATCACTGTCTATAATTTAATCATAACTAAAAGCTACAAAATATCCCATCTTCTGCCTGATACGAGTGTGTCAGATCGCATATTGATTAACAGCAGCATCTCCCCACTGACATAAACCACTCCTCACAAGGTGTTCCTAATGCTAGACATGCATGTAGGAGTGACTGACTGATGCTTCCACAGTACTTTTGTTTTCATACACAAAAATGGATGTTGCCTGGTGTTCTGGTGTATTTTGTACATATATCTAGCAGCATGGTGTTCAAAGAAAAGCAGCAAAGTGAAGTTGCAGTTTGTGTGCACTCCACTGCCACTTTTCAGTCTTCTGGCTAGTTTAAAAAGCTACACTGATTAAAAAAAGTATGTCCCTGCAGTGTGCACAACTAGCACACATATCACATTTTGTTTAATACAATGGGTTAAAATGCGAGTGATTCTTGGCAAGATCAGATTAACCCCTATTAAATAATGAATATTATAAAACAAATAAAATTCAATTTGCCAACTTTTTCTTACAGTACTAGGTATAGATTATGGTTATCTAAATCATAGTGCAGCCATTTTGCTAATTCACATTCCTTTCACTTTTATAAAAAGCATGAAGTAGAACTACTTACCATAACCACACAAACTATTAAAGCGTATTTAAAAATAATAACTAGACAGTTCTGCTCATGCTCAGGGACAAAGAGGCTTAGTGATCAGGAAAGAAGTCACTTTAATTTCTGTGGTTGGGGTAAAAGTAGAGCTGACATAAGCAGATGGCTTTGACATCACTACTATCAAATATAGTCTTGTTCAACTGGAATAATCAAGAATCAAAGAAATTCAGGAATCTCTTCATAATGTCAACCTGTCAATGAACTCAAACTTCATTTCCTAGAATCCTTTGCTAGACTGTTTATTACCTGATCTGTCACATGACCCATTACCTTTGTCTCACTCCTCAGATTTGAATCACTGGCTCACTACATAATACACACCTCAAATCTCTGCTCATTGTGATCTAGTGATGTTAGCATGCCTTTATTTTGAGTACTTTTTTTTTTAGTACATTTACATTTTTGAGTGCTAATGTGGTTATATTTTATATGGTTTTATTTTGGAGCTCAGTAAGCCAGTGTTTAGGTAAGGCTACTATAAAATAGTGCACCTCCTATTTGTATCTATTTTTATCTGATTAGAAGACATTATGTGTTCATTCTAAATATTCACGTATTCATATTCAGGTTACATCCCTCTTATGCATTTGACTGTTCTAAAATGCTTAACATGTCTGATGCTTAATATGTCATCCATTTTGTCTTAAAATATCTGTTAAAGATATACCATAAATAATAACATCTAAAGAATCACTGGTCATATGCATGCCTTGCTGGCCTGAGGATGTTAACTTTTGTACTTATACAATGGGTAATCAATCAGTCAGATATGCATCTGGGACAAATAACAAACAACAAAGAGAATTCTATTGTTTGGAAGATAGATGAGATGTCTGGGTTTTAGGCGGGCAAAGTAGTACACAGAGAGAGACCTATCCCATGTGTATTCCTCCAGTCTAGAGTGATTGCTCCTGTTTCGATTGCTAGATGGATATAGACATTGCTAACATCATTATTTCTACATATAGAATATAATGTTTTTGAAATATAATAAGTAAATCTGTACATTACTGCAGCAAGATGCAGCAATGATAAAGTATCATGATATGGTTGGTGAAGCAAGGAAGTAATGAACCCATATAATAAATAGCTATAAAAGCTAGTCAAAATTTTCATCAGATGCCATATGCCCAAAGTGCCACTATAATTTGCATTCTACAATCATTCTGAGAAATAATGAAGTATGAGAATACAGACACTTAAATATCTTTTTTTTATTATTATTATTAGCATGTACGATCAGACATGGTGAAAATATATACTTCCAGAAATAGCTGCATTGTGCATTGAGAGAAAAGTTATCATTGAATTTGAATAATACACACAGGATGTACAAAAGTTAGTGTTTAACATGTTCTTGTTCAAGAGAAGAACTATTATCAGGATAATTATCAGCTGGAGGTGCTATTTTTCCTGAAAAAGTCATGGGAAAGTGGGGGACGCTGATTTGACACACACCTCTGACCACCATATTCACCATTCTTTGTAATTACAGCAGAAAATCTACACAGGTCACTAATCTACTGAAGCTTTGTGAAATAAAAGGAAGTGAAGGACTGCCCCATCCAATCAGCACTCAATAGCTGTCTCAGAAAGAAGCCATGCTATAAAAAGAAATGACTGAATAACTGCATGGTCCAAAGAAGGGAGTTTCCAACATTGACTAGAAAGTAAGTTTACATTTACTTTCACATGATGTAGAATGTATTATGAGTGTTCTGTTTGGTCAGATCAGGAGTGGATTAATTGTCTACAACAGAAGCTTGGACAGTAATTCATCTGTAAAGCAAATCACAGGTTTACATATATTAATGTGCTCATTATAATACATTATGGTTTCTATAGTAACAACTTACACAGGAACTTGTGTTCCTTCACACACTCCATACACTGCACATAATCTAAGACTAATAATAAATGGATATATATATATATATATATATATATATATATATGTGTGTGTGTATATATATGTGTGTGTGTGTGTATGTGTTATTTAATTAAAAAAAAGGTGATATTTAATGGATCTGTATTTGGGGTCAGCTTATGACAAACCTTTATTTTTGTTATAATATATAATTATATTAATAATGGCAATAATGGCTTCTTTTTCAATTACATCTTACTCAGTAAACCCAAACACATAGTGCTAAAGTAAAGACACCAATGGTTCTAGTTTGAACCTGTTTTGCTATCATCATCCTGGTCATCATTCTGCTCACGTGTATTGGACAGACAATGATTTTATGAATATTCATAATGGTGTTATAGGCTGTACCAATCATTAAATGATTAATAAATTATGTTAATGTAATTTACCCAGTGATTTTGCTTAGATTAGTCCTGTATAATAACATGTGATCACAAAGGAACTACTATCTTGCTCTTCCATTCTACTGCTCTACTCTCTCCTCTCTTCTTTTATTCTTTCTCTTCTCCACTCTGTAAATACGTCCCTAGAACTTCTTCAAAATAAATTCTCTGTTTAATGTTGCTGGAAGCTTCTATTCTGCCTTGAGGAGATGTTTATTTAACATTTATGAAAGGAGTCTCCAGTGTCAGGACTTTATAACAGTCAGAGTTAAAGTTGTTCTTCAGGAGAAAATGAGAGAATTGTTTATAGCATGAACATAAGTGATAACTAGAACTAAACCTAACTATAAACAGATAAAATGTATAATGTATCTTTTTGTGTAATTAGTAGATTAAAATTTTTAATCATTGCAACTGATGTGGTATAAAAAAATTGGGAAGTGTTGTTATAGAAAAATAATCAACTTCAGGATGGCAATATTAAATCCGATTCCTGTGGAGGCATCATTGATTGTTTTCCTACAACAGCATGCCCCAAAGTGGTTTGTTTTTTACTTAAATGCTTTAAGAACCCATTCTAATTTTATGCTACCCAAAAAGTTATCAAATGCCCTGTGGACAAACAAAATGATTCTCCACTCTCAGTGGGCTTCATTCATCACTGTCTCCTAAAAACACACAGCCACATGAATCTTTCCCTTGAGGCTTAGCTGGCCAAGTCTTTCACAAATGACAGTAGGATGTGTTATAAAAAGAGATTGAGCCTGTGCTATTCTAGTGTGAATGATGAAAACATTACTGGGAATTAATCAGATTTTAACATTTTTACACTTTTCAAATTGTAATAATGGCGCTCTTCTTGAGTCAAGAAAATGTGGCAGTACAGCACAAAGTGCTTTTTTCCTGCAGTTCAACAGGAACAGTTCCTGGGTCACACTGTGGAACAGTAAATAAAAAGCTGAATCTGTTCACATCTAACTAAATCTGATCCCACTGTAGTAGAAAATGCTGTACATCTATCTATCTATCTATCTATCTATCTATCTATCTATCTATCTATCTATCTATCTATCTATCTATGCACTAAATAAATATTTGTTATTCAATTTTATGGAATTAAGCTATTTTAAAAATGTCTTTTCAACCAGCATTTTCTTGCCTTGGTTGATCCTGAGTCTTGCACACAATCTCTGTGAGAAAATAGCATACATTTCAAATAGTGCTCACGTCAGAGGCTTCAATCTCCAAAGGCTGGTGAAAAATATAGAGAGAATAAACTTATGGTGGTTTTCATAGTTGCAAATAAGCAGAATATTAATATGATTTAAGCAGGAATAGAAAAGACCAAAACTGAAACATTTGGAATATAGTGGCAACGTATTCAAGTAATTGATTATAATCAAACAAAACATTATCTGTTACATAAGTAAGGAAGTAAGGAAGTAAGGAATAAAAACAACAATTTCTAATAAGACATGTCATGTTACTGAGAAACTGCAAACACACTCTCCTCTGTCCTGAAGACTTTCCTGAGTTGGAAAACTGACTGTTACAATTGCTGACACTGGAGATTCCTTCCAAAAATGCTAAATAAATGTCTCTTTGAAGAAAATTCACCATCTCAACAATTATACACATTGTTAAAATCCGTTTATATAGCATGTCTGCCATACAAGTCACTGTATGTTGTTACTACAGAAACAATAATGTATTAGAATGAGTGCATTAATATAAACCTGTGATTATGTGTTAGCTATGCTCAAGTCTGATTCATTATACAGTGGATAACTTCACCTGGATATTGACTTACAGCTAAAACTCTGAAATCAACAATGGCTCTGATGCTTATACTGAAGATCTTTCCAACACACTTAGTACTGCTTGACATTATAGTATACAACTGTAGAAAAGTAATGATTTATATCCTCACTATCTGGTATCACTCAGAAGAGGATGGGTTCCCTTTTGAGTCAGTGGTTTCTTCCTCATATCATATCAGGGAGTTTTTCCTTGCCACCGTCAGCTCTGGCTTGCTCATTAGTGATAAATCTAAATCTATATCTGGATATCTGTAAAGCTGTTTTGTGACATTGTCTAATAATAAAAGCCCTATCTGAGTAAAGTAGAATTGAATTGAATTGGAGTATCCTTGCAGTGAAACAACTGCCAGAGCTGCTGACCAATCAGAATGGAGAATTCAACAGAGCTGTGGGATAAATGTAACATAATGCATCTCATTATTTCCCATTGATAAAAACAAAAAATAAATACTGCTATACTATTAACAGAGGACAATCTAGCAGTTCATCAAATAAGGCAAACAGTGTTTTTTTTTCTTTGCTCAGACATCACTAATCTAATCCATCTAATACCCATATGAGGAGCATAGTTGCTATTGTACAACAAAATCTCTGCATAAACAGTAAAATCCCTCGCCATTTCTTTGGAAAGTGGAACATCATATCTATCAAGCTCTTTATATTTTCCCTTCTTTATGTGAGAACAGTGGATAAGCCAAGGTAATTTGCGTCTGCACAGCAATCCCAGGAGAGTGATGCTTGGTTCTAATACCTGTAAAACATTCCCTCTATGCGAACGAGATCCCTGGAGATATAGAAAATAAACCCTTGCTGCTTAGACTCCACTGCAGGAAATGTTTATTTTTTGTGAGCTGATTATATTTCCATCTCTCAGTGTTATCTGTCTTTGAGTTCATACGGTGGATTTGTTGTGTATTGAGTTCTTTGTTCATGTTAGATGATGTAGAATGCATTTCACATTATGCGGTCTGAATCTTCATTCTGCATTATAATATACTTTCTTTGCAACAGAATGACAGATATTTATTTAATACCCATACAGACTGTGAATTCTAAATGCATTGAGCCTGGTTTGGTATTCTGTAGGCTCGGTGCAATACTACCATTAATGGAGCCAGGGAAGTCCAATTTTTATTTGTTTCTTGGAAAGAGCTACTTCAGAATATATGTTGAAGGTGGATGCATACATTTAAGGCTTTATTAAAGTCCAAATACATGTCATGCATATTAATTTGTCCTATGGGATAATCTGTCAGAAATCCTAGCTGACTACTACCTCCACCACACATGTGTGACTGAAACACACTTTTATCATATAATCCACAGGTTGACAACCCTGGTCCAGGACCACCCCTGTCCTGCTCATTTTCCCTGCTAGTCCAGGACCGGGGTTGGGAACCTGTGATATAGTGTATGAAATATAACCTTTGCATCTTTTTTTGTTTGTACAAGAGACATTAACCCCCTGATTGTACTACTATTGCTAAGAATATCGTGTATTGCATTGCTGTCAGAGGTGTTTGGATTTGATGTATGTCATTTAATTCAGGAGTCTCCCAAAATCATAGTTTCCTGCAGAGGTCAAGGCACTGGCACACACTGTTAGAGCTGACAAATCTATTCTCATAATCCAAAGAGACAGACAGAGGGCAAAACCAGAAACTCTGAACATATGCTCAAAGAAAGGCTTAGTGACAGGAACTGAGCCACCCTTAGGGGCAAGTGTTGAGCCGAAGACAGGGTCAGAATCGGGGGTAAGACAGACATGGGATCAAAAGCATAAACTGACATGGGAGCAGAGACTAAGTGTGTACTAGAAGCATAGAGTAGAGACAAAGTCTGTGGAAATAAATGGAATATACTGTACAGAACCATTATTTTAAGCCCTGACACACTTCTGCTGCTGTGGATCATCTTGCATGGACCTGATACTTCTGCTTGGCACTTTCTGCAGTTATGACTCAACTTCTGCTGGTGTGAATGGTCCCACATGAATACCCTAAAGATTTGACCAGCCAAAATGAGTTTATGCCCAAATCTCACCTTCAGTGGATAGTGTAGATGTACCCTCAAAGAACTGCTGTAGAACTGTAATCATAAAGACTGTCCTGTACTCATCCCAGGACTCTGTGCTCATATCATACTGAATATCCTCTAAACACACTTAGTACCTTTGCCTTTACTCTTCTACACCTGTATACTGTAATGATTTATAATCCCACTCTCTGATGTCACCCAGAAGATGATGGGCTCCCCTTGGGCTTGGTTCCTGTCATGGTTTCTTCCTCATGACATCTCAGGGAGTTTTTCCTTGCCTCTGTTACATATGGCTTGCTCATTAGGGATCAAATGTACATCTGGATTTCTGCAAAGCTGCTTTGTGACAATGTCTATTGTTAAAAGGTCCATACAAATAATATTGAATTTAATTGAATAGAAGATGAGGATGTGGCCACTGGGCTGTCAGCAAATGTGACTGAGTCTACAGAGGAAACAAATAAGAAAGAAAAAAGAAACTCTTGGGTCTGAAAGCATCTACACTGGATTAGGCACAGACACCATAGAAAATGAAAGACTTTTGTTTTCTGTTTGTAATTCAGAGCCAGCTGGAGGGCAAGGGTCTCAGAGCTACATGATGAGGTGCACAAAAAGTATTTGGCCTCATTCAGACCTGATATTTACATTTGTCTTGGATGATCCAAGAGGACAACACCAAGTACAGGCTTGAACAGGTAGTCAAACGTAGTCACACAAACCAGATTAGGACATGGTCAAGAATGGATATGGCCACATCGGGTTGCAGTATGTACTACATCAACAAGGTTTACAATCACAATGCTGCTCCATAGTATGTATGAAATATGCAGATCTCCCATCTAGTGGTCATGCTGTTTCCTCAATAAATGGAGAACCAGAGGTGTTGTAGATTTGCTGACATAATACATGTTCCAAAATGACAAAAAAAAGATCAAAACATCAAAACAAAACAGAAAAAAAAATCACTGAATAGATGTTCACAAGTAAAGATTCTTAATTCAAACAGACAAGGGAGCCATATATCTGGAAGTAATTTTAAAAGGCATAAGTTTTCATTTGTAGAAGTAAACCTCTGGACATATAGTATGTAAATATAAAATTAATATGCATTCACATTAAAACAACTCTCTTGTTATGCTGTTGCAAGAAGATGTGGCACTCATGTGTTAATTTACTAATGAAAAACTTAGTACAATTTTATAAAGTTGGTATAAAGTAAATGGACAAAACACCCCCTGGCCATCACATTATTTAATTCAATTAATTGTCCACATGCATAATTTTGGTGAGAATATTGTACATGGTAGGATAGCTCAAGGCTGCTAAAAAACAAATGGTAATATTCACACTAACTGATTAAAACAGGTAAAAGGTGAAACAAACTATACATAAGACTAAGTAGAAGTCTCTCACCCTCCACACCTGGATAGCCTAAAGATTTGCACTTCTTAAAAGTAGTTTATATCAAAGATCATCTCATCTGAATTCTGTAGACTTGTACCTAAGAACTACTGCTACAATCATCATCCTTTTAACACAGGTAATAATGTTTGCTGTTACTTATCTACACCTGTATACCATAATGATTTATAAAATCTACATCCAAATTATTGCAAAGCTTCTTTGATAAAATCACTATATTAATACAAATTATTTGAATTTAAATTCAACTGATGATTAAGCCACAGGTCAAGGTGCAGCTAGGACAGGAGCTGGAAAACTCCTAGAGTAAAAAGATGATGTTCATAATGTATTTCATAAATATACAATGTGCTTGGGTGGCCTATAAATAATTGAATGAATGAATGAATGAATGAATATGTATTTCTCAAATCAATTTTAGTTTGTATGTCTCACACCTAATATTTCATTAATTTTATTGATAATAAAGGAGCACTTTTAAATACATTGATACATTTGACACATCTGACACATCGTATCTTAACTTATATGCATTGTATAGATTACATAATGGCTTACATTCAATTCAATTCAATTTTATTTGTGTATTGCTTTTAACAATGGCCATTGTCACAATTCAGGATATAAGTTTTAAACTTATACATTTATAAAGTTATCCCTAATGAGCAAGCCATAGGTGACAGTGGCAAGGAAAAACTCCCTGAGACTATATGAGGAAGAAATCTTGAGAGAAACCAGACTCAATAGAGAACCCATCCTCATCTGGGTGACAATGAATAGTGCAATTATAAATAATTCCCTTCTATAACTGTGTACTACATGGTCAAACAGTGCAAATGTGTAAACAGGAAATTAATTACAGTTTTCACATGAAGTCTATTTTGTTGAAGTTATCAACTGTTCACTGACGGAGACTTGAGTGCAAAACTGTTTGTGGCAATTGCAGTCCTAAAGCCATCATAGCAATTGTAGCCCTAAGCTATCCTAGCAAGACTGTTCATGTCAATTGCAATCCAAAGCCATCTTCATGGTTTTTAAGTGGCACCACTCTCAGTAATCTCATTGATCTTTAAGCTGTCTGTGTGGGGCCACCTTCAGCAGCAGCGAGTGATTTCCAAGTGATGAGAACTCCAACCAGAAATAGAGCATTAGGATACATCAGGATACATCCTTCTATTACTTGATATTGCTTCTATTGCTTGATGAGTCACTATACTCTAAATTAAAATCAGCACTTTCAGCATATGTTAAAACATGCAATGCTTTTGTGTGTGTTTAAATCTCAGTGATGGGAATCAAGATGGATAGAAGCATTAAGCCTGGATTTATTCCACTGTTATGCCTCACGCATTCTGTGTAAGATTGCATTTTTAATTCCTTGTAATGCTTGTTTATCAATGACTAGAGTTGAATGTGTTTGAGCATGCACAGCTCTCTCTCTTTCTCTCTCTCTCTCATATATACGCACATACAGACCCGTCCATTTCAACTGATACAAGTCACAGACCCCAGTGATTAAGGCATTCATACTTGTTGAATAACAAACAGCACTCTGAAACTAACTTTACTTTTAATCAAAACATTTCAGCCTCCATTAGGAAGCACTATATTAATCCAGCATGCTCTTTGTAGAGTTCACAGTCCATGGCATATTCCAGTGATGCGTTTTCATCATGGTTAACGTACTTAACCAAAGGCCTCTCTGTGCTGTGACTCTTTCAGCAGAATTAGAGGAACTTTATGTCTACAAAACAAATGGGGGGCTGCAGACGGTGACTCCCATGAAAGATGGCACTTCCTGCGGCATATTTCTTCCCGACATCATGGGGTGGATGATGAATGGTGCGCGACAGCGGCTCCCGAACTCACACCAGCCCAGCCATGGAAATATTCACCTGATACTCATCTGGGCCAGTGGGGTGCCATGGGCAGCCATGCTGGATGAAAACGTTCACCTTTCTGCCACCCTTATGTGTCACCCCGAGCATGCTACAAATCAACAGCCAAACAAAACCAGAAACATGTTACTATTGATATTGAGCCTTTATTTACTACTTTTTATTCTTTGGCCAGACTGTAAAACATAGGAATATATTTGATACAGCCTGGTCAGATGTATTACTACTACTACTACCACTACTACTACTACTACTACTACTACTACTACTAATAATAATAATAATAATAATAATAAAAAAATTCATCTTCATTCATGTTGGTCAGGGTTGCACTGGATCTGGAGCCTATACTGGGAAAGCTGGACATAAGGAATATGCGCTATATGCCAAAAGTATGTGGATCTCATCTCATCACCACACCCATATGTGGGCTTTCCCCAAAGTGCCACAAAGTTTGAAGCACACAGTTGTATAGAATGTATTTGTATGCTGTAGCATTACAGTTTCTCTTCACTGGACCTTACAATCCTAGCCCAGACATATTCCAATGTCCCTGTGCACAAACTGAGATCCATGAAGACATGGTTTGCCAAGGCTGGGGTGAAAGAATTCAAGTGGCCTACAAAAACCCTGATCTCAACCCCACTGAACACCCCTAGGATTAACTGGAATGCTGACTACACACCAGGCCTCCTCATGCAACACTAGTGTCTGACCTCGCTAATGCTCTTGTGGCTGAATGAGGAAATCCCCACAGTCACACTCCAAAATCTAGTTGAAAGCCTTCCCAGAAGAGTGGAGGTTATTTTAACAGCAATTAGGCACTAAATCTGGATTGGGATATTCAACTAGCACAGGTGGTTGTGATGGTCAGGTGTCCACAAACTTTTGATCATATAGTGTACATTGGCTGAGATAATGGCAGCTCATTACAGGGTACCATGCACAAACATATTCACACACTCATAGCCAGTCCACCTACTGGTGTGTTTTGGGAGGTGGGAGTAAACCGGAGAACCCTGAAGGAAGTCATGTGGACACGCGTAATAATAACAATTGTTTATATAGCACATTTGATATATTTAAAACGCAGTTGTAGAAAAAAAGAAACAAAAGCTGGTCAAAAATCCAATTAAAAACAAACAATATAAAACACAATTTAAATGTGTAAAAGAAAGAATAGAGAAAAATAACAATAATTTAATTATTGTATTAAAACAATGGCAAACACTTTTTTAATTGTATTGTTTCAGATTTTTGGTGCATAAGAACAAAAGGCTGCTTCACCTCTCTTTTTAAGTTTCATTAATGGAATATGGAGAAGATTAGCACTAGATGATTTTAAGACACAATTTGGAATATAATTTGTCAGACAATCAGTGATGTATGAAGGTGCTGTACCATTAAGAGATTTAAAAACTAATAATAAAATTTTATAGCTAATTCTAAATGAAACAGACAGCCAATGGCCTGAGGCTAAACACGGTTTAATATGATTTCCTTTTCTATGAAGTCTCTTAAACACAATTTCTGGACTATTTCTGAAAAAGTGTAAATTATTTTGGGCTGCATCTAAGGGCTACAAACATATAATATTTCTTACAACAAGACTAATAGCTCTTTGGTATATGAAAGAGCATCAATATACTTACAACAGTGAATTATTGTACTGTAATTGAAACCAGTTATGCATTCCACAAAATATCTTCATGGACTGCTCCCACCCTCCTGTACTCAAAGTGAGATGAGCAAATCCATGTTCCATCCGTCCCTCAAATTCTCAGTGCATTCAAATACATCAATATACTTGATTAGCATAGATTTTAATGATGACATGAATCTGTCCACATAGCAGAACCTGTGGTTTGTGATACACCTAAAGCAGTGAACAGCAATTATACTTTTGTTATACTTATTAAAAGGTTGGCACATGAAGAATCTATAGCTCCACAGAGCAAGAAAATCTTGATAATAAGAATGATTTCCATAGGGATTAGAAGTCAATCTCATGCAAAATTAGAACCCATTCCCTCACACTATTGTGCCTGCTTGAAAAGGTCATTGCAGAATAGATTGTGTGATCTACACATGCTCTTGATAACAAGGGGAAAAAAGGGATTCAAGATTTGTAGTATTGATAGATTATCAGTGATGAAGCAAATGATCTACTGGGATGTTTTAACAAAGTTGCTCTGGAGGTCTGGTCATGCACAGATAACCTTTAATTATTGGGAAATGTTACTCTGTTTAAAAGGATAAAGAAACCCCCACTGTTGTAATGATGACAAGGATGTTCACTATTTTAGGACAACAGTTTTGTCTTTAAGGACATAAGTGGGCCACCATTTGCACCATTTGCCATATGAATGCCATTTTAGGAAAATCGAAGAGCTTAACAGTCCAAAATTTAAGTCATATTTGTTGTAGTTGTTGTTGTTGTTGTTGTTGTTGTTTCTGTCAAATGTAATATTGTAATGTATCATAAAAGACAATAAAACAGTAAAAAGAAAGTCAAATACAACAGTCAATGAATGAGAATGAGAAAATGCATTCAAATCTAATAAGCATCTAATAAGTGTAGAATATATTATTGCATTATTAGTATCAGTTGTAATTTACACTGTTTAAATGTAAATTTAAGGCTTATAAAATATCAGCACATCAATGATCTAACATCATTTTATGTGACAGTGCAACTGTGCAGAGTTGCAGACAGTGACTGGATAGGACACAGGAAAAAAATTATATATATATATATATATATATATATAAATTTGATATTCGTCTTGAATACTATTCTTACTACACCATACGTATTTATAAATTAATGTATGACATCTTGTGGTTACACTAAACTGTCAAAAAATGGTGCTGGACTTGACAGAAAAATGGGTTTATTTTGGAGGTTGGAATCATACCTGAGACAGCAAATTTTCAGCAAATTTCAACCCATGTGCAGTAATCCCATGCAACTGTCTGCAACAATTATAACTCTACTCTGAGTATGACCCTTTCCACTGTCTCATGTCCATTTATGTTTATTTCATTTCCAGCTCTTAAATATTGAAGTCCGCTATGTTTGAGAAAAACACTTGAGACTTCCTTCCAGATGGTAGGAAAGCATTTCAATGCTATACTGAGTTCCTATTCTATTCTGCCCACATCCCATTATTCATGTTACTACATGCTGAGGCAATGATGGACCAGTTATGTGTGCATTTTATGCGAGGCGCATCGACTTTTTCCGACTGAAAACTTCCGCGCTTCTGAGAATGTTATTATGCTTTCTTCTTTCAACAGCTCCACATAAATCAAACGCGAGAGAAAGCTTCCGGACAAATAGTGTGCCTGGGGAGAGCGTTTTTATTTTAAATTTGCTGTTCACTAGCACAAAGGGAGCTAAAAAAAAAAAGCTCAGATCCCAGGTCAGGTCTTTATGTCGTTCAAAGCAATCAGGAAAACAAAAAATCTGGCATTGTGAGGACAATTTGATTAGCTGGCCCTGGCCTTGCTGCCCATTACCTGCTGGAAATGGGCTACTCCCGAGAGAGACAAGGCTCATTGAGCAGCAGAGGTGGAATGCAGTAATTATATCTCCAACTTGCCACCAAAATTCTGCTCATTAGTTCATTCTAGCCCAGTGCTGCAAACTCTCCATATGTCACTGTCCACTTTGAATTGATTGAGTCCTACTCCTATTCGTGTGAAGCACAAAACTGTCATAACAAGCTGTCGCACCGTGCACGTTTTGTACCAGTGTTCATATAGACATCCACACTTAATGTCTGCAAAAACCTCTGTGCTCAGATGGGATTTCGTTAAGCCCTCTTTTCAACCAGCACTACCATCTTTTATTATAATATTAGCTGACCAACACACAGTCAGGCCCTGTGTTTATTTAGTCTAAAATGGAGAAAAACACAAAGTAAATGAGGTTGGGAGTAGGTCAGAGGGAAGTGAGGATATTCATGAAGTCAGCGCTATAGTGCTTGAGGGAGTGCTTAAGGTCTAGCTAATATAAGAGGAAGATTCAGGGACAAAATGTAATGATAACCAATTCCTTCTTTGACCAACTATACTGTTATTTTTTTTCAAAAAGACAAGCCGATTTCCCCTTAAACCAACATGATCCCATCCCCAGCCACAGACAAAGCCTAACATTATACCTAACTCTAAACATATCTAAACAAAAGATCATTTTCATGCTTCTTTTTTTCCCCTTTGCATGTACAATGAACGAACAATGACATGATATGCACCTAAAAAGTGCTGTTCTTCACTGCCTCGGTGCTGATGCCAAAAGAAAATAATAAGAAACAGCAAATGACTGAACCTGGTGCCTGCTATTTTGGAAACCTGAGTGCACAAAAATGTTCAAGAATTCTTGTGTGAAAGCAAACATGTGATTATGAGCCCCTTTCCAAAACAAGCCCAGAATCAGTCCTGGCTATTCAGACAAAGCACCCTAATTCTAGACCCAAAATCTAATCAGTTCCTAACTATAGCACAACCCTAACCCTAGACAAATCCTAATCATAAACAAATCCTAATTCTAGGCAAACACTAACACTAACCTCCTATCCTAGCCTAGTCTTAATCAGGGCACATCCCTAAACATAGCATTATTCTATCCCTTGACAAGCCCTAAATATAGACAAACCTTAACCCCAGCTCAACATTATCTACTTTAAAGCTTTATTAAATGATTTATTAATGATTTTACCAAAGACTGGTTGAGGCAGAATTGGTTTATTCACTTTGGAGTTTCAAAACTGATGAGCAGAAAAATAGATATATATAAAGACAATATAGGGACAGGAAGAAGGACAGGAAGAGAAAAGCCCAAGACAAATAAACCCCAAGAGACCGACAGATGCAATTTGCACTCAAGACCAGTAAAACTCAAAGACATAATTTGCATTTCCTTGGAAACAGGAGAATGTCCAATTCATGATTATAAGGTTGAATTATGTGTATGAGTAATTTTTCTTAAAAAAAAAAAAATATATATATATATATATATACACTATATTACCAAAAGTATTCGGTCACCTGCCTTGACTCACATATGAACTTAAGT
>CM075004.1:23469363-23479478 GCA_037576675.1 Pangasius sanitwongsei | reverse complement strand
TTCTGTAAAGCTGCTTTGAGACAATGTCCATTGTTAAAAGTGCTATACAAATAAAATTGAATTGAATTGAATTGAATTGAATTCGATTGCTTCTGAAAACTGTTTTAGGAAACATGTAGGTAAGGGATCTAGTATACAGGTTGATGCTTTTGATGAGGAAATTAGTGAAAGTAGTTCAATTCTAAGCATTCAGGTGCCTGGTCAAGTTCTTTGGGATCAGACGGTAGTCCAGTCATAGTTGGTAACTCTGCGAGATTACCGATAAAACTCTGTACAATTGCTGACATGAATGTATGTTTGACGTGTTAGCGTGGAAAGGTGCATATATAATGATTAAGACAGTTTAAATGAGATGAGATAATGATCTGAGATAGCTTCAGACTGCAGAAACGTGACAATATTTAATCCAAATGTTAATATTAAATCAAGAGTGTGACCACGACTATAAGTGGGTCCTATTACGCTCTGATTAACCACTACTGAATCTAATATTGACACAACCACTGTTCTCAGAGGGTCTTCTGGGTTATCAAAATATTAAATATTTATAATATTTATAATATTAAAGTCTCCAATAGTTAATGCTTTGTCTAAAGAAACAACCAGGTTAGAGAAGAAATCCACAAATTTACAAAGGTATTCAGAATATGGCCCTGGGGGTCTGTAAATAATAATTAGCAGAATCATCTGAGTAGATTTATTTTTTGTAGCTATGTATGTTATGTTGGTAAAGAACTTCAAACGCATTGAATTTATTACTGGGTTTTCATGTGATGCCTAGATTATCATTAAAAATATCTGCTACACTTCCTCCTCTGCCAGTTAGCTGAGACTGATGCATATAACTGTATTTGGGCAGACTAGCTTAATTTAATGGTACATACTCATTTGGTTTAATCCAGTATATTAAACTCCTGATCAGTAATAATTTCATTAACAATAAGCACTTTAGACATAAGAGATATTTAACAGTCCTAGCTTCAGATCAAAAGTGCTGGCTGTTTTGTGGGTAGAGAGACCCCAGTGATCATTTTTAGCTGTTATCACAATTTGTTGTAGGGTCTTGCGGTCTGAGACCGTGCAGTTCCCATACCACACAGTGAGACAGCTGGCCAGGATGCTCTCTATTGTCCCTCTGTATTAGGTGATGAGGATCAGAGTGGGGAGGTTGGATCTCTTCAGTCTCCATAGAAAGTGGAGGTGCTGCTGGGCCTTACATCAAAATTGACAAAAAGTAGTCTTGGGTAGACAAGATCAAGACCAGATAAATTTAATAACAAGCCCACAGGGCAAGTGAAAGCTCCAGTGTGCTGCCCAGTCCCATTATTTGGTTGCACAGAAACTTAATTGTCTAGGCTAAAAAGTGGTAAATAACAATTTAATTGTAATGTAGTTCTCAGGGAGACGGAATAAAGACTTACATGCATGAGGTTTATTAATTCAAGGTCAGTACAAGCAGGGTGTCACGTCACCACATGGAAGTGGCTTTGCTTTCCACTCCAAGCAACATAGAGTGGCCTACAAGCATGTTCGCCGACTACAACTCCCAGAACTCAGAGTGGCCTACAAACTTGGCTGCCAAAGACTACAGTACCCAATAGCCATCACAAACTCTATCACGTTCATATTCACCTTCATTCTGATTGCACACTCCTGGACTCCATAACACAAAACACAGCCACAGTATATAAGGACACTCATTCCACCAATACATTGCAAAGTATATGCTCAGTGTCCTGTACCTGCAATACCAAGCCTTTTGTTATTCTGTGGTAGAGTTCATGGTCATGACTATGCTTCTGGATTTTTTTTGTTTTGTTTTTGTTTTATGTCTTTATGTCTTTTTCCCAGTCAGCTCTGTTTGCACATTGCCTGACTTCTGCCTTTATTCTGACTTTGATTTTGCCTCACATTTTGGATTTGCTCGCCAAGACTGTCACCGTCTCTGCCGCCTGACACAGGCTTGGTACCAAAAAAAAAAAAACATTAGAAATCCAAAATCCAAAACAATATCAAAAGACACAGCTGCAAGGCAAGGCAAGGTCGAAATACCAAAAATCGGATATGCATCAAAACAAAGGGACTAGGCAAAGGCAAAACAAGGTAAGACAAGGTCATACACAAAGAACAAATCCAAGAACACATGGCTCAGAACTCACAAGATTGGCTGGCAGACTTTCACATGGAAACTCATAATGCCAATAATTAGCTAGTGTTGCTGTGACTCAGGAGCGCTCATCCCTTAGCCTTTATATGAGCTAATACATATTGAAATAGGAATAATATTTTATAAATGTGTACAACAATTAGGTCAGTTGCCATTGTGACATGAACACCATTATTAATATTATATTTATACACAGGGACACTGAGACATTTTGACTTGCAAAATCCATGAAAAAAATATTTTGAACAGCTAGATCAAGACACAGGTGGCATCCTATTCATGAGAATTTGGTGGAATCCTTACCTGACACGATTGGCACAGTTATTATAGTGAGGGGAGGCATAATTAGGAATTACGAAAGAAATGACACCTGCAACTAAGTTTTTGTCTGGAGAATTGACTCTTTAACTGATTGGGTGTCCAATTCAGCAACAGGTCATGAAGCCTATTTTTGTGTTACACCTGCTGTTCCAAATAACCCTGCAAGTTTTCCATAGGATTGAGGTCCAGTGATTTTGCACGCATGTAAATGTGTCAAAAGGCATGAAACACATGACCACCAAAAGGTGACCTAATTAGCTGAAAATGTATAAATTTGAGGAAAGCCCTGCTATTGTGATTTTCAAAGCTTGCCTTTTACTTTCCACTGATTCCTCCTTGAGATGAGCACATGGTCTTATTTTTTTTCCTGCTCTGCTCATAAAAACCCGTGCAGAGGTTATTGTTGATGCACTGTCCTATGAAGCAAGTTTTATGACTCTACTTTTTAAGTGGCCAAGCCTTGTCCTTTGCAGTCCCTACAGTCTGAACTCTATGTTAATTTCCCACAAACTAAAATCCAATGGGCTATGTCAGTGAGGTAAATCATGCAGCAGGTTTTTATCTTGCTGTAATCACAATGTGGCAGATGTATAATGGGCTATTCGAACGATAAATTTGATACGGTATCTCAAAGCCATCACATCTGGATTGTCTTTGATTGCTGCTCCAGAGAGCTCATTGAAAACAGAAACACTGAACCTATGTGGGAATAGATGAAATTAAATGAAATAATATAATATTGTGAAGGAGCCATATCCACATTGAAACAGGAACTAGTGATGTGCATTAAAATGAGATGACCGATGTCAAATAGAGCAGTCTTAATAATTGTAAAGTGAAGTAATGTAAGTAAATCAAAGGTGAATCTAAAAAAATTGACAGTGTACAGAGATTATTTACTAAACCTTGTGTACAATTTGAAACATATTGTAATCATCTGACAGGATGGTGACAGTCTATAGATGGTTTGTGGAGTCACTTGTGAAAGTGGTGTAGCATTTTGCCTCTCTTTAGACAGCTCACTCTGAATCGCTTTTTACACTTTAAGTTAAAAAAAAAAAACCTCTATACAAAACTCTTCAAGTATTACATTAGGTATATGTTTATCTTTAAAAATATAACATTATGATATTTTTTGTATGGTATGTACTATGCACACTGGTTTGCAGTGAAGCTGAAATGAGTAGTGAATGTTACTTCCAAAACAAATATGTCAATACTGAAAAAGTCTAGATTGTTTTTGTAAAAAGTTCTGTTGTTTTGTCAGAGTAACAAGGTGTTCAGTTGTGACACTTTTCAAATCAGATCCAGATTTTTGACTTAAAATTTTTTGAATCCAGATTTTTTGAAAGGTTTCATTTAGAAATATTGAAGGGCAACTACACGGCATGTGGTCCAGATGGAGGAAACCGTTTAAAAAGTCTTCCTGTGTACATAATTAGGAGTGTAGTAGAATATTGCTTTAGAGTACAGTGTGTGTGTGTGTGTTTCATCATTGCTACCTGCTAAAATTGGGAACAATATTTTTTTGTTTTTTTTAAAAAGGTATTTAAAAAATAAAGACTGGACAAGCACATTTGAATTTCATTTCAGTAGCAATGTAAATAGTTCACTAAAATTGAGTTTCAACTGGGGCGACCCTCAATAAAGAAAAACATATAAACTTTTTTTTTTAAATCAAATTGATTAATTTATTATCAATTAATTTATCAATTTATTTCAACTCCCTATTTATTAAGGAGAATTTTTTTAAAGACGGTCACTTTAAGATTTCTTGCAATTTTTACAGTATTTATGCAATTCAAGGGCACGTGTTTATTTTTATTTTGTCAGATATTTCTCTGAGTCATACCATAAATGTTACAGTCATCATGAAATATCTGCTAAATTTTACATAACATCATCAATAATTGTAGCACATCATTAACTTGAGCACAGAGCATAAAGGATCTACCTCCCTCCCCTTTTTTCCCACAAGAGAGTTAAATAATAAAACACGTCATTTTTATTCTCCTTTCACCAAGTGTGTTCAAATTATATAAATTAACATTTAATAATTCCAATCTCCTAAACTGACTTTCAAACATTTTAATTAACAAGCACTTTGCTCACCACACACTTGCAGCAGATGGATGCCCATGTCAGCCAATTCGAGGAACTGGCAATTACCAACTCATTTGCATTCTTATTTCAAACATGACCACCCCCCCCACCCCACCCCCACCCCCCCCCCCCAAAAAAAAACAAAAAAAACACTCACTTAAGGAACATTTTATCTTTATAGCTCTGGCTTTAGCATTAGCAGGTGGTCAAGTGTTCATTTACTAATTTTCCCTGAAGGCAAGATTAAAAACTCTCTCCAGAATCATTTCCATTGAGTAAGTAAACAAACAAGAAGAATATAACAATTGATATTTTAATTTGGAATTTTTTTTGACATAAGAAAAGTTACTATTTTGATCACCTTATATATTCAGTGATACCCTATATCTCTATACTCATAGGATGAAAAATATCTAAAAAGAATCCTCCTCATCGTTTCTAGACAGCATCAAGATGCTTTCAGGTTGTTCATTCATCTATCTGACTGTGCATCCCTCCGGGAACCTCTTTAGCGCGATATCTCAAGAATGAGTGGTTGAATATTTGTAGGATTTATTTGGAATTATCATTGTAACTAACAGATGAACAGATTAGATTTTGGAAAGTCCAATGTCTGAAAGGACTAGCCTTCTCGAGGCCGTTGGAGTCGAGTTCTGCTTGTTTTCTACCAAAACAAAATGCCCCCGCAATCTCCCATACGTCTCCTGGTGGTTTTCAGTAGATCTCACACACTGCTCTCAGAGCTGCTATGTTCATTATATGCCACATTCATTTAAAAATACCACCAAGCAACTTTCCTTGCAATAGTAGTATATATTTTGAGAGATATATAATTTATTTCTGAAAAAAAAAAAAATTAACAGATGTACACTAGTGTAGTTTTGATATGCTAGTTGATGTACTTGATAAGAAGTAGTGTACCTTTATTATTTGTAAATAGTATACTAAAAAGTATGTACACTAGGTGCCAAGTAAACTATTATTTTTCTGTGCCTGTGCCCATGATAGTCTCAGATTCCTTTTCTTGGAACCCAATGTGGTCTTCTGCTGTTGTAGCCCATCCACCTCTAGGTTTGATGTTTTGTGCATGCTGAGATGCTTTTCTGCTGACCATAGTTGTAAAGAGTGATTATTTGAGTTACTATGTCCTTCCTGGCAGCTTGAACCAATCTGGCCATTTTCCTCTGACCTCTCTTATCAACAAGGTGTTTCCACCCACAGAACTCACTCACTTTTGTTGTTGTTGTTGTTGTTTTATGCACCACTCTGTGTAAAGTCTAGAGACTGTTGTGTGTGAAATTTCCAGGAGATCAGCAGTTTATGAAATACTCAAACCAGCCCTTCTGGTACCAACATCCATGCCATGGTTAAAGTCACAAAGATCACATATTTTCTTCATTCTGATGTTTGATGTGAACGTTAACTGAAGCTCTTGACCTGTATCTGCATGATTTTTTTTTTGCATTGTGCTGCTGCCACATGTTTGGCTGATTAGAGAACTGTATGAGGTGACATACAGGTGTTCCTAATAAAGTGAATGGTGAGTGTATATTGTTTTTACATTTCCCAATATTTTAAGCTTGGCTTTCATATACAATGTTAAATGCCATTCACAAATTTTAACTAGCCCATGTAAAATCCCTGTAAAATATTTGACACTGCACAAGATGTGTCACAGAGGTCCCTCTCTGACTTAGTTTTGATGTTTATCTAAAAGTTAGCCTGAAATCTGCAGAGTCTGTGGAGTGACCAGCCTGAAGGTTAATGCATGAGCCTAGCCTAAGCTCCTGTGAGATCCATAATCTTCTCCAAGTGGTCCCAGTGAGCCAGAGCGCACTTTGAATCTGGCCAAAGGGCTCAAAGTGAGAGTTGGCAAAGAGCTGCTGAAATTAAAAAAATAATAAAAATGTAAAATCCCAAGATATCACTGTCCATCATGATTATGTCTCACCCATTCTAGAGAAGATTCTGTGCTGGAGTGGAAAGCTAAGAAATTTGGTTACATATCTTCCTAGGTCCTGCTGTGAGCTGTAAGTATTTTTAGTCAAATTAACACCTTTTCCTGTTTTAGTAGTCATTCTGAAAAATGTGATGATTAAGGGTTCAATGATCAATGCAGTAGGAATGAAGTCTTTTAGTAAAGTTGTGTGTAAGCCAAACCGAACTAAAATTTTCAACGAATGTACAAATTTTTCAGAAACACCGACATTCGTCGCATTCCTTTGCACACACCAATCACCCGTAAAGAGTGAAGCACATACCCGGCACACCTCATTTGCATATAGTGACACCCAGAAAACTCCATAACAGTTCAAGGTAGTACCATTCTTGTTGAGCCGTGTTCATATCCTTTTGTTAATAAAAAGATCATGGTGGGACAAATAGTTTCTCTGTTGTGGGGGGGGTCCTGGTTACCCATGAAGATAATCAATCCCAGTTCTGAAGAAATAACCTTGCACAGAAGGACATCATTTACAAATCCAGTAGTGAGTTTGCATCCCCCTAGTTCTTATGTGCAAGAAAAATGGCAATCTGAGGATTTGTACAGACTTCAGATGGATTAATGCCAGAACTGTTAAGGATGCACATCTACTTCCACATCAGAGCAATGTTCTTGCTGCTTTGGGGGGAATTGCATTTTTTAGCACTATGGACTTGACGGCGGGATATTATAAAATACCGCTTCATGAGGAGGATAGGAAGTATACCACCTTTTCATCATCACTGGGCTTACACAAATACAACCGTCTTCCTCAAGGATTGTGTAATAGCCCAGCCACATTCATGCGAATGATGCTTACCATCTTTGGTGACCAGAACTTTGAGTCTTCTGTGCTACTTGGATGATCTGTTGGCGGTGTTCGCCAAGTCAGAAGAAGAAAGTCAGGCACGGTTGGAGATGGTGTTTCGACATTTGAAAGAGCACAAATTGAAACTGTCACCTGCAAAATGTCAGTTTCTGAGATGTTTAATTAAATTCTTGGGCCATGTCATTTCTCAAGATGGAGTGTTGAGGGATCCAGATAAGGTGGAGGTGATAGTGAAGGTGACAGAAGCTGATCTGATGGAGGTAGATGGAGTGACTCCATCCCCAGCCAAAATACGTTCATTCTTGGGGATGGTAGTCTATTACCAACATTTTATTGAAAATTGCTCTGCGCTAGCCAAACCCTTGTTTTCACTTACTGGTGGTCAGAGGAGGCCTCGACAGTCAAGAGGTGCTAAAAGGCCTTTGCTGTCCTGCAAACTAGGACCCAAGGACTGGAACCAAGAATGTAAGAAGGCCTTTCAGAATTTTTCAGGCAGCTCTTATTGAGGAAGTGCTCTTGGATCACCCTGATTTTAGCAGAACATTCATTCTGTCCATAGATGTGTCCACTTCTGGACTTGGTGCTGTATTGTCACAAGTGCTTCCTGATAGTGACAGAGTGAGACTGATAGCTTTTGCCAGTAAGTCTCTCAATAATGCCCAGGCAAAAGCAAAATGGGCAATTTGCAACAAGTTTAGCCATTGGTTGCTTGGTCACAGGTTCACTGTGTGAACAGACAACAATCCTTTGAAGTACATCTTAACCAAGCCCAAACTGGACACCTGCGAGCAGCTATGGGTGGTGCAACTAGACCCTTTTGATTTTTATATTCAGTATATTCCAGGAACTAAGAATGTGGTGGCAGACACACTCAGTAGGGAGCCTTTTGTAGAGGCCACAATCTTGCACAGACTGACCAGGAACCCTTATTCAGCCCTTCTCAGGGAGGCAGACAATGTTAGAAAGCATGAGGTTCAGGATATTTCTGCCTGTCATCAGAGACACCTGGCATTAGGGAGAAGGGTGCTTTTGTTGACCCTGGTGAAGTTGCTGTTGATAGTGGCACTGTCAGTAGCATGAAAGTGGACAGGGATGAGATTTCCACTGTCATGCAAACACATCGGCACTGGGAGGAAGCTGGTGCTATAATGGCTGTGGCACATGTTCAGTATTTGGAGTCTCTTGTGGTGGTAGGTCAGAATCCTATACCAGTATTCACACTTGATGAATTGTTCAACAAACAAATGGAGGATGGTGTTGTCAGTGGTGTCAAATTTTTTATCGATCTTGTTTGTCGACCTTCAATACATGAGAAAGTTCATGAATTGCAAGTGACATATCTGAGAAGAGTCTACCGCATACCCAAGCATTCAGTGACAAAGAGCAAAACTTACCAATATGTGGCTCTTGAGGCACTTCAAGCAGGAAAGTAATGGTCAAATATAATAATGTAATTAATATATAATATAAAAATAATAATGGTCAAATGGAAAGGATGAATCGCACCCCTGGTAACATGATTCTTGCACTGCCACCAAGGTCAAAATACAAATGGCTGCAGATGTTGAGCACCCTGATTTTTGCGTACAATTGTACAGTTTGCGAGACAACAGGTTTTCCACCTTTCTTTCTTATGTATGGCCGTACCAAAGCAGCATAGGAGTTTCAGTAGTGGGTGGAGATGAACTGGAAGACAATAGTGAGTTGAGTGAGGTGAATGCACAGACACCTGCGGGTGAGGAGTGTGCAGAAGATGAGAAAGGATCTGACAGGTGTGTGGGTGATGTTACCTGTTCTGGTGGTATTTTTGATGGGAAATGGAAGGATTGTGATGGTCAGTTTCCTAAATGTGAGGACAGGAATCAGAATTATTTCTCATTTGGTGTCATTGCTAGTACTGAGTATGACACAGAGGTTCAGGCACTCAGGGACGGAAGCCTTAGTACTGAACCATCCCTTGTAGTGGAACCACTTGGTGGGGTAAGGCTGTGTCGCCTGCGTCAACATGCGGTCAGAGCACGGGTGTCCTTACTAGACGTGGGAGACTTGTGAAGCCAGTGAACAGACTCATCCAGCCAATGTCTGTCCAATTCGTTAGGAATCTTTTTGGGAGAACAATACAGTAAAGTGAGTTGTCATGTGGATGGTTTCTGAATAGCTGTATGTGGGATTTTTTTTTTTTCTTATGGTGTATTTTCTACATATGGTAATTCCTTTGAGGGCAATGTTAAATAGAATTGATATCTAGTCTATTAAGATAGACCCTTTAAGCAATCTTGGATGTAATCTACGAATGAGATGAGTATACGGCATGCCCTTCTATGGTTGGGTGGGGGAGTAGCTACCGCTTGCCTTTCCAAGTCCTTCAGTAAACAGCATTGACGCTGATGGACTTTCTTGGGGGCCGTTTACACTACAACGTTTTCAGGCAAAACGGGAAACTTTTTATGCATTTTGCCTGTTCGTTTACACAACAACGGCGTTTTGGGGACTGAAAACACATATTTTTGAAAACAGGTTTCAAAGTGCAAGTCAGCCGATATCGTCTCCATGTAAACATCCAATACGGGAATCTTTGAAAACGGTGACGTTATGCACGTGCGTAGTACGTGTTAGATATGTAGACATGCGCAGTATGTGTCTATTGTAAAGGCAAGCGCGAACAAACATACACAACAACGGCGGAGTACATGGTAGTGTTGTTGCTGCTCAAG
>CM075004.1:23407824-23421360 GCA_037576675.1 Pangasius sanitwongsei | reverse complement strand
TAACAGACTACATAAGGCTACTTTACATCTCCTGTAAGGACAATGACTTTTAAGATGATGCACCATAGTTTGAAAACCTATACCCCAGATCTCGATCCAATCAAGCATCTGTGGGATGTGCTGGAAAAACAAGTCCAAGCCGTTCTGCAACTTACAGTACTTAAAGGATCTGCTGCTAACATCTGGGTTCCAGATACCACAGCACACCTTCAGACATCTGGTGGAGTCCATGCCATGACTGGTCAGAGCTGTTTTGGTGGCACAAGGGGGACCTACATAATATTAGGCAGGTGATTTTAATCATATGGCTGATCAGTGTGTGATATTATATATATATATATATATATGTGTGTGTGTGTGTGTGTATGTATATGTGTGTGTATGTATGTGTGTGTGTGTAAAATAGGCACTCTACTTTTTTAGTACAAACTTTTTTATAGACTTTGATTTTATGACTTCTACATTATCGAGTCAGTACAACATTTTAGATTTCCTAACATTAGTCTTCCAGAACAAAATTAAATGATACAGAAAAATGTTTGTATGTAAAGAAAGCAGCATATTATGCAAGAGACCACTTTTCAAACAAAACACATAATGAAAGCTGCTGGGTTTTGCTGCAAAAATAAGAAGCAAGTGCGACAGTCAAAGTCTCCAGAAGAACTGTGATTCTGCAAGATGCTCAATAAAACCTACTAGCTAGTTTCCTTATAAAACTGCACAAATTGTTCCTGAGACTACTATTTTTTTTAAAGGGTTGTTTTTTGTATTCTTTGCTCTATATCATTCCTTTGCATGTGCCTAAGACACAGGAAAGTCTTTTTTGTCTGATTTCAAGAGAGATAATAAAACGAGTTTGGTGAGGGAACAATTGTTCATAGCTTCTGTACCCTAAGGAATAACACTTAGTGTCTCATTAAACATAACTGTAAACTGAAAAAAAGTGTCATTTTTTTAATGAACGAAGAAAAAAAAAAAGTTGGCAAATTTCTCTGTTAAAAGAGGAATATAGGAAAATAATGGTAACAGTAACTTTGTTTTGTGTTGGGCTGCATCACACCACCCTGTCTTTGATTATTATCCTATAACAGGATGCTGTGTCATGTTTTGGTTCTTACTTTTGTAACGTAGGGGTCGTGACAACGGAGTTGGGGATCCAAATGCAAGGCTTTATTTACAATCGTGGTCAAAACAGGCAGGGTCGAGCACCAGCAAACAGTATAATCCAAGGCAGAGGCAAAAGAGTAATCCAGAACACAGACAATGGTCAGGGCAGGCAGCAAACAATCAAAAACAAGGAAAACAGTCAAAGGGTCAAAAACACAGGGAACCACGGAAACTGGGAACAAGGGATAGCTATACAATAATCAGCAACCTAGGAGCGTGTGTGAGCAACTTTTATACAGGACAAGGAGAACACATGACAAACCAACCAATGAGAACATGACACATGAAACCAAGGAACCAATCATAACATCACACACGAACAAGTGTAGCACATGATAAGATCACATGTGGGGCAAGGAACACGTGGCAAATGGAGTCCAAAAAAAAACAATGGCAAGAGTCCGGGGTGGAGTACCCTCTAGTGGCGTTCATGGGCACTCCAGCTGGTGATCATAACAACTTTATATATTGAAGATTTTTTCTTTTTTGGTATTTCACCAACTTTAATCGGCTTTCCCTGGCATATAATTAAGCAATTAGGTGTAAAGTTTCAGTTTAAAAAAAAAATAAAAAATTGTTCTCACATACTATTTTGCATGTCGCTCACTCAGTTTTCTTTTGTATATGAAATGGAACAAGCAACAGCCACTTTTTATGGCCTCTCTGTATGTTGGCATTTCGTATTTTTTAAAAAAGGAAATATTGTAATTCGCACTGGTGAATCTTGAGATAATATCATTGTATTTGAAGTGATTTTTTCAGAGAAAAAGCTACAATTATGTCTACAATTTTGGCTCAAACTTTACACATGAAAATTTGCTGTTAGTGGTCTCAAGTTGAAAATGTTCTCTACTCTATCCAGATGTGGCTAACATTCAGCAACAAAATTGACAACATCATCAACAACAAAATCTGTTCTGAGTCCTGCCAAAACATAATGATAGAGGAGGCTAGAAATTACCAGTGTGTCCATCTGGGTTCAATCAAACCAGTATGATGTCCAGCATAGTGGGCGGCTGTAATTATCCAGAATGTTGTTACATGTTTGATGAAACTGGCAGAAAGGGATGCTGGCATGGTCTAGATGAATGTGGCTTTATGAGTCACTGTGTGCCCTTTTTTTTTTTTTTTTGAGCGCATGTGGACAGCATTGATCTGGCTGATGCACAGCCAGCCACTGATAGGCATGTTATCTATGACCTACATTTAAAAGCCTCAGACACAGGAGGAGGGGTTATTTAAATGCCAAAACTGAAAACTATAGATTAGGAGGGGTGCAGAGAGAGAAAAATTCTAGGTGTGATAAAAAGCAGAGAAAAGCAGGTGGAAAAGCGAGTAATAGAATGAAGGCCAGATAAAGCACAGAAGATAGTGGCAGCAAAATAGAGATGGCAAATAGATGAAGGACAAACGAAAAAAGGGCATTGGAATGAAGAAAAGAGAGGGTGAAAAGGAGGGGCATCTGAAGAAAGCCTCTGACGGAAGAAGCAAATGGCTCTGACCAAGGAGGACAGACATGAAAGGGCGAGAAGAGCAGCCAAGGATTAAAGAGAGTCCGGAAAGTTCGTCATCTCATAGGCCAAAATGATGGCAGAGATATGGAAGCTGGCAGCTCGTGTGTAACACTTGCCAGCATACAGTCCACTGCCCCTCACAAGGCCCAGCTGAGGAAAGGAGTTAGAGTCCCAGATTTAATCAGCACAAAACTGGGTAAGTCCATAAAATTTTATGCGATCCCCATTTTTAATGCTCCAGAGCAGCATTTTCTAAATGTATTAATTAGAATGTCTGAAACAGCAGAAGTTGTAATTTATAACTCTGCACAGTTAATCTTTGCAATTTCTCAGGAATACAGAGAAAAAAAAATGATACGAATTGTTTATTTAATAAATCCGCAATAAATAAATTTAATAAAATTGTAATCATTAGCAAATTACTGTGGTATAAGAGGAATAAAACATTCAGGACCTGCTGTAATTTGACCACCTGTACTGTATGTGCGTGTGCGCAGCTGATACATGAGCAGCACTGTTTACATACTTGCTTGTGTATCTTATGTACATATGGAAGATTAAAAGCAGAGTCCACTAGATGTCATGCCAGAGCCAAACTTTTCTGTCCATCTGTTTTCCAAGTCAAGCTGTAATGTTTAGTGAATTCATGCATGCCGACATTAAACAGACTGACATGCTTTGTTTCTCTTTAAAACTGTTTGCCGTCAGTGTGATTGCTGCCACGATCTGCATCTCAAATCAAAAACTCTCACTTTACATTCAAAGGTGAAATTGAAGTGACATGTGGCCAAGTATGGTGACCCTTACTTGTTATTTGTGCTCTGCATTTAACCCATCCAAGTGCGTACACACACACCGTGAACACACACCCGGAGCAGTGGGCAGCCTTTTTTGCTGCGGCACCCGGGGAGCAGTTGGGGGGTCAGGTGCCTTGTTCAAGGGTCTCACCTCAGTCGTGATATTGAGGGTGGAAGAGAGCGCTGGTCATTCACTGCCGGACCTGAGACTCGGATCCATGACCTTCAGGTTCAACTTCGGGTTACAAGTCCGACTCTAAGCATTAGGCCACGACTGCCCCCCCCAAAAAAAGTATTTATTAATCTAGAAAATACAGAAAAACGGTGCTTAAAACAGACCTTTTGGTAGGTTTAAGAGGATTTTTTTATAACTGTAATAGAAAAAAAAAATTTGTGTGATATTCAAATTATTTATATAAAATTTTAAATTGTTTTTCAATGTATTTAATCAGCATTACTTGGTGTATGTTTGACAAATTCTATTTTCTATTTTTAACAGATGTCAAAAAATCTAAACATTCTCCACCAATTTTGCATGTGATGTCATTTACTCAGTTATCACAGAAGAAGAATCCAGAAGATACTTCCAGATAAACACTACATTTCAGACAAAAGCCATCAATTGGCTGCAATCAGCATGCATCAGAAATGTACTAATCACCAAAAAATTTTACCAAATGTAAAATGGATTTTGCATGTCAATATTTACTCATATTTTAAAATGTGTTTTGTATACTTTGTTAACCAGAATAAAATCACAATAAATTACAGTGACTTTTGCCCGAAACATTGTGTTTCTCTGGAAACTTTGTGCACTTTTCTTTAACTTTTAGTCCATCTACTAAATACACATGTACATTTAACAGTGCACACAAAACCACTAAAACATTATGTACAGTGCAGCTGCAAATCCAAGATATCCTACTTTATCTCTCCATTTGCAGAAACATTTTCTGGCTTGTTGCCACCGTCGATCGCTCCAGCAAACACAGAAATGCTAATACACAGAAATGATTTAAAGCCTGTGGTCAAACCCTTTGTTTTGTGGATATTATGTGTTGCACCTCAGTGGTGAAGCATTACCATGATATTTTTATCCTGTAAAGTTTTCTCTCTTTTTTTTCCATTGTTTATATTAAAATATTGTGTTTTTCATGCCCATAGCTCACATGATGACAATTCTGGTAAATTAGGAAGACAAAGGATTCCATCAGCTACTTCTGGCTGCTCATACAAATGACTTTAATTGTAAAATGATTCGTTTCTCTCTCTTTGGTTTCTTCCTTAAATGTTTCAGGGATTCACTGAGCATGGATAAGAAGAAAATATGTTCACATAGCTGCAAATCCTTTCACACTTTGGAGTTGTGGTGGAAAAAATCACATATAATTTTTGCAAAATCTGTCACAATAGTTTCAGAGTTAACAAAATGCCTGTCTCAGGCAAAGACAACCTGAGTAAACATAAAATACAGTTTTTAAATGAATGTTTCATTTATTGAAGAAGTTATGCAACACCAACTGGCCTTGTGTGAAAAAGTAATTGCCCCCTTTGTTACACAATCATCCATCAATCCATCTGTTTTCTGTACTGCTTATCCTACACAAGGTCGTGCGGGACTGTGGAGCCTATCCTAGGGAGCTTGTGGCACAAGGCTTGGGACAACCTGGATGGAAGCTGGAATACCTGGAGGAAGCCCCTGAAGCATGGGGACAAAATGTAAGTTCCGTGCACACAGGGCAGAGGTGGGATTTGAGACCCCAACCCCAGAGGTGCGAGGAAGCGGTGCTAACTATTAAACCACTGGGCCCCCCATATCCCCCCCATCAACCAATTCACCAAATTTAATTGATAATTATTTTATTATTGACACAATATTTTTTTTAATGAAGAATTATGTATTATTAGCACATTTTATCACTAGCTGACTGTATGCCCATGAGTTTATTGCTCTATTTTGCCCCTAGTGGAAATTCAGGCACTTTATCGAGTCAGTATGTTTGACACCCCAGTATGTTTTAAAACCCCTGGATGGCAGGGTATATGCATACTGAGTGGTAAAATAATTGAACCTGTAATATATGTCCACCTCTCCCTTGAGCGAAAAGGAAATTAATGAGCAGCATATCTCTCTGCTTTCATTTATAGGATGGGAGGAAAACATTTGTGAATCATTGCATCCTCAATGCTTGTTGGAGACACATAAATCTGCTGGCGAGTGCATGACACAAAATTAATTGTTCTGACTCAAGACTGATGACTTCAATGAAGATTCACGCAGTGGGGCTAATTTCAGTGCAGTATCAACAACAACCTCCGGTGAATTCAAAAGGGTTCTTGCACAGCAAGGACTTGAAATGCATTATATATGCTCTGGTAGATTTAATTGAAACTGAAAATGTTATGTTCCAGTCTAGTGCTCCCCTAATAAGCACACAATTGCCGACCGATGTTGTGGCACTCTCATAGGCTCCCTTTCCGCTGACCTTATTTGGTCTAGCATTTGGTCTCTCTACCTGCCTGAACTCACAGCAGAAAAAAGAAGCTAACATCCAGGACTATTTATAGACCCTTTACCCTCTTCTGACAGAGCAATTCATCAGTAAACTGTGAAGGCGTTCACTGTAGTGGCAGGTATTATTATCTTTTTTTTTCAGAAAGGCAAAAAATCTAGGCTAATCTTAAGATCATTAAAATGAGATCATGTTCATTTGCTGCAGTTGGAAATAGAGGCTAATAGTAGTAATTGTCAAATATTTCTGTTGTTACAGTTCCGTGAGCAGTGGTGTACTATGTATAAATGCTCTGAAATGTGAGTGCTTATGACTCAGAAAGGATGTAGGCAGTTTAAAGTGGTGGAAGTGGAGTCATCAATGTTATTTAACCAACTTCCCTAAATATCTGGGCCACTCTAATAAATAATCTGGTGTAAAAAGCAAATTCGTTACTCCAGGCTCAGATTCTCTCCCCCTTAGCAGCCCAATATGATTAATTAATGATTCAGAAAACCAAAATGCATCTGCCTCAAGCTTAGTCTGACCTTATGGTTCCAAACAAACTCCATTATAATTATGATAAATAATGCGACCTTCTGTGGATGGACATTATTTCTATTGATTGTTTTCTGCCCTGCTTTCTTTGTAACCACTTCTAGTTATCATTTATAATGAGTTTGCTGTTCAGCTCTACTGCCCACAGAGGCACATAAGCGGTACATTATATTGCTGAAATTCTCTCAGCTACTCACAGACCTGCTGTGTAGACCCTTATGCGAGATTTGTAAGTCAGACTCAGAGGCATAGCATGGACTGTGGTTTGGGGCGATTTCAGGATTTCAATTTCAAATATTTCATGACAGTTCCAAATGCTTATTCGTCTATGGTTAAAATAACACACATACACTCACATCCACTTTATTGGGAACACCTGTGCACCTGCACATTCATGTAATAATCTAATCAGTCAATCATGTGGAAGCAGCGCAATGCAAAAATGTATCATGCAGATACAGGTCAAGAGCTTCAGTTAATGTTCACATCATATATCATGCAATAAACTGCATTAATGTTCAGGTGTACAGGTGTTCCTAATAAAGTGGACATGAGTGTATGTGTTGAATAATAAAGTCATCTTTATGATTCCATATTTGACCACCCCAAATGAACACATCCCATAGTTTGTTTAATTATATATTATTTGCTACCAGCTGCTACAAGATTAACCAATCAGGATAGTTATTTTTTCTCATTTCTGTGTGAAAGATACTAGCAAGCTAGCTACTCTCTGTGGACAGGGGTATCAAGGTCATAGCCACTAAAGTCCTAGTGGTCTAATACTACAGGTCTGGTTTTAGGTAAGGTGTCATTTTCCCTCTGGTTTCCTCTACTATTAGCATGTTTATTCATTTCATTCATCTTCAGTAACCAGTTTCATTCTGGTCATGGTGTTTTTAGGGAGTGGAGGAAAACCGGAGGACCCTAAGGAAACCCAAGTGAAACTCCACACAGAGACTAACCTGAGCTCAGGATCGAAGTGGGGACCCAGGCCCATTCCACCTTACTAGCATGTTATTTTAATTATTTTCAGTGGAACTGCCATAAAGGTATTTTACTGTATTTCCTCTGCCTATTAACATTATCGGTTGACTGGAGATTGTGTCTTTAATAATAAAATGACAAATTCTGAATACCACCACCAATTCTACTACTGTCTTGCAGCCACTTAAAATACATGGGCATGTCACACTTAATAATTAAATTTTACAGATCATGCTGTGATTTTATTTATCATATTTCCTCATCCCCCCACAAACTAATTCCTATCTACATCGCTGGTAAGAGTGTTTTTATTTATAAGAGCCACAGATGAAGCTGTTTGTTATTAACAGTATTTGAAAATCCTACAAATCCGTTGAAGGAATTCTAGTAAAGTGTCAATCAAAAATCAGGACATGACATCTTATGAGCAGTGACCTTGACAAATTGACTGCTTATGTGCTGCAAATTTATAATCTATAACAAAGTTTCATGAATGACTCCTAACAGCTTTTTTAAATACATGTGGATATTGCCATGCAAAATCTATTTTACAATTCATTTGGTGATTAATAAACTACTAATGCTGATTGCAGCCAATCATAATGACTGTGCACTGTCAATAACACACTAAAGAGGCCCATGACAGCTTGAGACTAATGTGAGAAATCAGAATTAGGTTAATCAATATTGCTTTAAGTGCTCTTTAAATTTGTCTGGAATTTGTTCACATTTTAAATCATTCTTGCTCTTGACATTGTTATTATCATCTGATTACTGCAATTATAAAATGTGAGGAGCAATTATATAAGAAATAATGTAGTGGCCAAGAAAACTGAGAAACAGATCAAAACTATGTGATATTCTTAACAGTGAAGAAGCTTTGTTCACACGTGGCATTTTCTCAACCAGCTTCATGATGGAGCTTCACCAAGTAAGCTTTTCTCAAAGTTCTTAAATTGGCCTAGCTCTTGTTGGCTCCTTCTCCTTTTTATAAAAGAAATACAAGTGATATAATTGATTCAATTTTAATTCAGAGATACTTTTATACATGTGTATTAATTCATCGACTACTATTTACATTTGTCTAATTGTAAAGCTAATTTCAAGGAAAAATATATGTTCAATCACTCCAATGTGTTGTATTCCTCTCACACCACAGCAATTTGCAAACACTAACATTTTCTTTTAGTGTACCCCTTGCTGCAGAACAAAAACTCCATGGGATGGAGTCAGACCTGATCCAGCTCCTCCTACCTGAATGGAGTAAAGCCAAAGGTCCAAGGGGTAGAGTGTGTTTCAGGCTGGATAAGTGTTTTTAATGTGTTGTTTAATATTGTAGAGCATTGTGTGGGTTAGGGGTTAGGCTTAGGCTTATAGGAGGAGTTGGATCAGATCCAGCTCTATCTCCTGGAATTTTGGTTCTGCAGCAAGGACTATCTCTCACTGGCTATTGGCCAAGGATGGCTGTGGCATTGTCTGAATTCTAGAGATATTACATCCATTTTTTTTATGTGGAGCTTATTTGGAATGTCCACCAAATAAGTCACTATGTAAGTGGAATGATAGAAACAATAACTGATTAGAACAGGGGCGTTAATATAGATTTGTAATTTTCCTTGCAGCTGGAACTACTAGAAACTACAAAATTAATCAACATGAGGATTCAAGATCATGTTTGCTTTCCACCAACCATACACACACACACACACACACACACAAAAAAAAAATGCAGTATGTATGTATATACATATACTGCACCACACCTTTCTGCAAATACTCCACAGAATGAGTGAAAAAAGACAAAATGGTAAAATATAAATGCCATGGAGAGCTGAACATTGTGTAACTTGTCAATATTAACAACCTAACCATGATTTCTCCATGGCTGTTTGTGCACAGTTAGTCAGGTGTTCAAACATTTACTTCCCCACTCTGCCCACTCAGAGTGTTATACAGACACAGAGGATTCACATTCATCACATACCCTAGAATAGCTCACTTCAGCTTCTCTAACCCCAGACAAACATCTCAAGTAAACCAAGAGCCAGAAATGCAGCTTTTGCGTCGATAAGTGACATTCACGGCAAATGTTAACTGACCCTACGGTACATCAAACAAAATGCCAACAGAGCTTTGCAGGATTCCCTCGTTGCTTCAGCGTTTATTTGTTATTTGCTCACATCTATTAGTGTGGCTCGGTCAATACCAAACCTCCACGGATCTTTAAAGATTTTTTTCGCTCCGCTTACACATGACTTTGCGGTTTAATAAACACCGAGCCACGTCTATATGCAACTTACTTCAAAGAAGCAGCAGAAGAAACTGCCTAATTTAGTATCAGAAGAACAAAGTGTTTCCAGCACACAGAATTGAAATTACTCCAGCAGATGGCACAGACTTTTCATGGAGGCACAAAGGATCCCAGGCAAACATTTGGAAATGAAACGTTTGCTAAGCTCTTTCTGTGCATATCTCTGGTTGAGCCAAAAATGCCAGTGAGCCTTTGTGAGTAATATGTCTCAAGGGCATCTTTTTGTGAAAATTAGGCAGGATTATTAACAAAAAAATATTTTGCATATTCCTTGGGAAATATCTCACATTGAAGCTCTTTTAAAAAACTTACCATAATTATGTTAATTACCAGTTTCAAACAATTAACTGTTTGCCTCTATGACAAAAACAATGGAAGTGTTTGTAGAGATAATCTTTTAATTTAATTTTATTTTCCACATATAAGCAAGCAATAAATCATAACAAAGTGTGCTGTTATAGAAAAATAATCAATGACAACATGGTATGATGTGGCCAGATGAGAATCTGAGTTACTATTACCACCCTGAATTTGATTATTTCCCAATACCAGCACATGTTGAAGTGTTTTATTCATCTTATACCACAGCAGTTTCCAATGCTAACAATGTTTTAATTTATTAATAAGTAATTCATGATCCTTTTTATCAGTTTATATTTACAAATATGAGGAACCCTTTTCTTGAATGCTGCTTCATAAGACTGGCTTAACAATGTCATAAATCTCATGACAATGATTATGATTTTATGTCATATTATCATTATGGGTGATTATTATGGCAGCCGTTATGTGCAATTACATTTCAGCTTATGTTTATGATATTTTTCCATACTTCATATTTTTCCATAGTTTTCCATTCTCTATACTCTAGTTAGTTTTTTTTTTTTTAATTTTTTTATGATGTTATTAAGAGAAATATTTTGCATATTCCTTGGGAAATACTATCTCACATAGACCCCCTTTAATTAAACTCTCAATAAATATAATAATTGTACATTTCAAACCATTATTAACTAATTATTATCTACTACTTACCTGTCCACTTATATGCCAATAACAACGTATGTGTTAATAGTGATCATCTTTTTACGGGTTATATCTCAAATATATTTTATTTTCCAAAATAAGTAAGATATAAAACATGACGGTGTGTGCTGTTGTAAGAAAATAATCAATGACTGTGTGCGTGAATTTACCACAATAACAGCATATACTATAGTGTTTTAATCCACAGAAATTTGCAAACACTATTATTTTTGATTAATTAAAGAATGACAGGTCATATGTTATATTAATTTATTGTTGCATTTAATGTTGTGTAAGCCTGTGAGATTCTATTATCACTTACATAATAGCAGTTATAAACAGTTGCTCCCTCACCAGCCTTTCTTCTTTTTTTCTGTTTTCTTGATAAGATTTTTTTAAACAGGATGCTTGTCATGACATCATAAAACTGCATCCTGGAGACTTTTCTGTAGTGGAAGTTTTACTGACACTGGAGACTCCTTCAATAAATGTTAATCTACCTGTAGAACGTTTCACCATATCAAAGATTATACATTTTTCTTTGTTAAATGACGGTTTTTTCAATCTGTTTATTTTTAACTACAGGTTATGTGAGGTCCCTGTGAATGAGCTGTTACTATAGAAACTGTAACTTATAAGAACATGCACAAATAATATAATCATGTGTTTTGAATTATAGCTGTCGCTACTGTCAGTACTGCTGTTAATCATTTACAATTCAACAATGCTGCGTCTTGAATACTTTTATATAGCTGATATGATTGTGATACTATTGTGCCAGTGATAATTAACATCTTTAAGCTCAGAATGTAGTCGCTTAATAAAACACAGGCCATTTTTGGCATACAGGACATGCTTGAGAAATATGAAATGAAAAAAAAAAAAGAAATATATATACCATTATGAACAACTGTAAAGACAACTTAAAGTTTTCCTAATTAACAAGATCTTATCAGGCTGAAACATGACAGCAGCTGCTACCAATTTGTACAAACAAACTTACTGCATCCTTGCATGAAATATTACTCTTTTACCAGTGTGTATAAATGCTTGTGTGTGTATAGCAGTGCCTTTGTTTCTCAAATGCTCAGTGCAGGCAAACCGTCTGTGTGCGTTCCAACACCTGCTCAAAGCCATCTGTGTGCTCTGACAGGACTGCGGCAATGTATCGGCAGTTTGATAAGGCAAAGCAGGCTTGCGTTAGAACCAGCCACTGATGATCGCTAGCAGGATGTGGCCAATGCCCAGAGAGGATTTCAAAAAGCAACCGTTTTACACATACAAGCCTGCTCTCAGTGTGCTCCCCATAATGCAGCTGCTGTTCTCACCTACTTGTGAAGGTTCCCCCGGGCTCCAGAGTTTGGCATATGTTGAGGCTGGAGAGAGGCCAGCAGCCTGCCGGCATGATGAGGTGGCAGAGGTGACAGGACCAGCACTCGTGTACACACCCTGCCACTGAAGGTGTGAGAGGTGTCACTTCAGCGCTATTCAAGTGATTCTTTTGTCAAAAGTTAGCAAAGGTGTTGTTTTTTTGAAGTTGACAACATATGTTGGGGTGCACTTGATGTGGGTATATTCTGTTCTTTCTTGTGACTGCGGAGTATTTGAGGAAATCGCTATGTGGATGTGAAAGATTGAGTTTGCTGTTTACAAATCAGCAGATTCGTTTTAATTCAGATATATACACACATGCAAATCATACAAACATGCAGCTAGTTGGACTATGGCATCAAGGATTCCATCCATCCATTTTCTGTACCGCTTATCCTAAACAGAGTCACAGGGGTGCCTGGAGTCTATCCTAGGGGACTTGAGGCAAGGGGGACGCCCTAGACGGGGCATCAATCTATCACAGGGCACAATCACACACACACAATTTAGAAATAACAATCAGCCTACAATGCAATGGAAACTGGAGTACCCAGAGGAAACCACCAAAGCACAGAGAGAACATGCTAACTCCACACATGCAGAGTGGAGGCAGGATTCAAACCCCAAACACCGGAGGCACGAGGCAACAGTGATAACCACTAAGCCACACGGCATCAAGGAATTAAAAAAATAAACAGACATCTATCAGTACAGAAACAGTTCTCCCATTCTAGCCCACAAGAAGGCAACTGGATAGAAATCTGTCTTGTTTCACATGTCTTGCCTGTAGATGTAATTCATATCATATCACATGTTTCTATAGTAACAGCTAATTCTCAGGGATTTGTATGCCGGACCATCTATATAATCTAATACTGATAATAAATGGATTAAAACATGTCAGTATTTAATAGTGGAAAAAAAAGTGTTATTATAATGAGGCTTTCTCTAAGGATATATTTGTTTAACATTTATGGAAAGAGTCTCCAGTGTCACAGTCAGTAAGTTACCCACCATGGAAAAATCTTCAGGACATACGAATTTGTACTTTCTGGTTTCTCAGTAACATGACAAGCTGAATTGTTTTTGTCTTATTAAAATCATGAGAGAGAAAAAAGAGAGTCTGGTGAGTGAACGACTGTTTATAGCTCCTATAACATAAGTATAACATAATAATAACAGGAACTAACTTGTTTTACGGACATTCCACAATCCTAAATGTAACTATAAACTAATAAAACATACACTATATTACCAAAAGTATTCGGTCACCCATCCAAATGATCAGAATCAGGTGTCCTAATCACTTGGCC
>CM075004.1:23372642-23401857 GCA_037576675.1 Pangasius sanitwongsei | reverse complement strand
TACACACACACACACACATACACACACACACACACATATATATATATATATATATATATGTGTGTGTGTGTGTGTGTGTGTGTGTGTGTATGCAACTCCACATACTGCACCTGCCCTTTTTAGACGAAGGCTCTGATTCCCTGCATGTAAATACCATCAAATTAAAGCTCTTTATTTCAATACAAGTCCAATGTGTTGGAGTATATGGCCAAAAAAAAGGGATCCCAGTCAAATTTTACGTGTGTAGTCCAAGCATTTGATAATACAAGTCTCTAGCAATTACCAAATACAAGAGCCTCACAGAGAAAAGCACTTTCAGATATGCCATGTGATTTTCAACAAATGTAAAAACAAGCCCAAAGATGTCATTGCAGCAAAGAATAAGACTCAGTTCATTGTGATGTCTAAGTATAGCACAGATGACCTTGGTTGTAACATTTCAATGAACAAAATATTATTTGATGTAGCAGTAGCTGTCATGGTGCATGGGAGGGCTTCATGAGGAAAGGGCAGTTCCAGAAATAGACAGAAGAAGCACCGTGTGAGGGCAGTGACCCAGTGGTGCTCTAGTCCTGTCATACCAAAGTGTGACACACGGTGTGAAGGCAGCCCTTGGCTCTGAGGCTTCATGTGTCTGGATAATGGAAAAGAGTGATGTAAGAGAAGACCTGGTCCCAGTGGAGATGGTCTGTGTATACACATTTTTGGCAGGGATGGTACCTCAAAGGTGGCAATGAAACAGCACTAAAGTTTAAGTGAAACTAAACCCTAAGCCTTGAATTCAAACCCGACTGACACTCAAAAACTATCAATTTCAATCTTATTTAAACTAATACATGTGAAAGCACCCTAAAAGATTTTCACAAGTAAGTCTTAGGAACTTAATGTTATAGTGATAAGATGTGTCATGCTACCTGCATTACTATTGAGGGGACATTTGTTTGCATGGTTAAGAAATATTGACTACATCGACCACTTCATTTCACTATAGTATCTGAATAATGTGTGTTAAGATGAACAATTGAATAAATAGTTAAAAGCTCAAGTTAAAAGCTCTTTATTCTTTTTACTTTTTGCTAATATTTCTAAAATTGTTACAAATTACACTATACTGCTCTTATGTTCTACAGGCCTATACATACTCAGCATATGAGGAAATTAGCTTTTATGTGTGAATAAGTATATAGAGAGAAACACCAGCAAAATCTCACACTCAGAAAAAGAGTAAAAAATTTGATATGTACAATGTACAAGCTATGTTTATTAGCCATATGTATAATACTGGACATTTTGAATTTTTCCTGTTTTTAGTGCAAGTTTTGTTGTTGTTGTTGTTGTTGTTGTTTTGTTTAAACTGAGGCTTTAAAACTATTTAGGATTTACACATCTAGCCAACTATCTATCTATCTATCTATCTATCTATAATAGTGTCACTAAGGCCATTTGGCTTGGGGCCAGACCAATTCACACTTCCTGTGCACAGAGTCAGGATGAGGTCAGGCAGGAAATCTCAGTTGGATTTATACCACTGTGGACAGTTTAGTAATGGTACATGATGCTTCCTGCAGTCTATTCCATCTGACACAACCACAGCCACGTAAGTGAGAAATAGCATGGATGTTCTGGCAAAAAGCAAGTGAATGCATGTTAGAACATTAAGCCACAACATGACTGAAAATGCTTGAGCATTATAATTTGATGGATGGATGGATGGATAGATTGATAGATTTTTTTAATCCATAGCTTGCAAGTTATTAGCTTGTTTTAGCCCATTCAGCCCATTCATTACACTTTGATATATTTTTTTGTCATTGTCATTGCACAACGTGTTTATAACACTGTTATTAAGCACTATGTGGACCTACAAATTTCTTAAAGTGTCATGAATGTGCTGTTAATAAAAACAAGCTATAACTTGCAAGATTTTGATTTTAAAAATATAGTAACACAGTCAACTCATAATGATAATTGATGACTGTTGTTCTCTATTCCAAGTAAAGACAAAGTTCCATAAAACCTCTAATGTCATCTTATGCATTTGGACATAAGCCTTTCATACATAATTTCAGTAAGATGAGTATATAGGAACAGGAATCCCACAGACTATAAAAGACAAAACAGTCACATTTTTACATACATGTGGGTGCAAGTGAGCGGTCAGATATGGGGCTCAAATAAAGAAAACATGAACGTGCAGCGGTCCTTAATAACTTCCTGGTCAGGGTTGTGGTGAATTAAATTAGAGTATTAGTTTGTTCATATTTTGTGGAGAAAAATAACCAAATTCTTTAGAAAATAATAACTGCATCAGCAGGATAAAAAAAAATAGTCCTGGGCATAGCTGTAGTTAAGACCAATTATGAACTTGAGTGAGGAGCGAGAAATGGACAGTGGGGTCCAAAAGTCTGAGAGTGCTAGTGAAAATGCTTTTTTGGTATTCTTTTTCAATTTTACACAAAGGTTTTCATTACAAATGATATCAGCAACAACTTGTGAAAAGTAGAATCTCAGAAATATTTACATGAATTTCAGAATTTCCTAGTACTTAGTGTGTCCCATTTTTGCTTTAATGACTGCGTGCACTTGAGCTGACGCAGACTCCACAAGTTTGTGTAAAACCTGATGATCCATTTTAGATCAATTCCATTGGTGTGTCATCTGAACATGTGCTTCAATCGAAGGGATAAGTCTCCTAATATGGTCTTTATCACAAATTTGGCTAGAAATTGTGCAACACCTTCAATGTTGAATATTCAAGATGTTGCACATTTCCTTTTTTTTTTGTTTTAGAATTTTCAAAATTCTAAAACTTTCTGTTTATTTCCAGTTTTAAATGTAAAAAATCCCCGATTTTCAATGTGCTCTCAGACTTTTGGGCCCCACAGTACATGTGTGTACAATATGATTACTAAATATGCATTATATTAAAAAGTACATATACTAATATGTAAATTGCATATACAGTATGAGCATCGAAATGTATAGCAGCCTGCTAGAGTATGGTGCTCTGATGCATGATTAATTGCTAAACTCTCATCTAGGATTAAACCATTATCATCTGAGTCTTCTGTTGTCCAGAGTAAATAAATACTCAGCCTTGAGTTTCCCCTCAGCAAAGCAGGCAGCCTTGAATGCAAAAAAATAGCCTTAGTGAAGGAAGGAGATCAGATGGCAAGGCATATTAACTGTGGGCAATAGAAGCACAGTAGGAAGCAATCTCACAAGAAAAGCTGTCAAAGAGACATACAGCAGCAGGGTTCACACCCAGCATTCACTGAAGAATGTGCTGTACTTCTCAGAGGATGAGTTAACTGTGAAGGATCCCTTCAATGAGTGTTCAAATCATGCATCATGCATGCTTTGTCACCTTCTTTGGGGTATAAATAAAGCTGGCCATGGACAAGTCTATCATTTCAATTTTTTGCATTTGTATTTCTATGGACTCTATGGAGCTATTAGCTATTATAATTACAGGTTATTTTTAATTTACCTGGACATTGTGCTTTAACACCTGTCCTCAATGATGTTTTAGAGTTACAGTACATAACATAGATGGAGCTGCTGGCTGGACGCAAATAGAGAAAAGCATTGATGTAAAATGGAAATCGAGGACAGCCCACAGGCCATTTGCATGTTACAAAACCAAAGATTTAGTGTTGCCAGCCAGCTAATGCGCCAAACTGGAGTGCACACATCAAAGAGAATTTTAGACTATTTTGTCACTGACAAGCAGAGGAAATGTTAAGAGGATTAATGTTTCTCATGAGAATATTATAAGTATAAAACATGCATCTTTTTTTAGAAACCCTTCCAGGACCTATTCTTGCTGCATAGTTGCCTAGTACATGCACTAGCTTCCCTCTGACTAGACCGATTTGTCAGAGGATTTTATAAATAGCCCACCACGTGTCCTGAGTATAGGGGGATAATGCCTCAGCCTCAAATATTTAGCTCACTGGAGAAAAAATAGGGAAGCATTACTTGAAAGGATTCAATATTTCAAATCATAAAGAAAATTATTCTATCATTTCTTATAGCTGTGATATTTCAGACTGCCATTCTACAAACTCATTTAAAGTCAGTCGGTATTGTGGTTAATTACTTTAAAATTTCTTTGCAAAAATGTTAGATATTGAAAGTACCAAACAAAAATATAAAGTATGGATCATATCTACCTGAAAAGTATATAACTCCTGTTTGTTTGGTTTTGTGTGTGTGTTCATGTCTCCCTTGACAATATTTCCTTTTTTGTTTCAGATATACAACCATGAAAACGAGACTTGGTTGCCTATCCAACAAATCTGACTCATGCAGTGACTTTTCAGAATTTTTACCACCTGGACCAGAAAGATCCACACGATACCTGAAGTAAGGGATGTCTTCTTTAAACAAGTTCAAATCAATTTATAAAAAATAACAATTGCCTTTCTATGTATTGTATGAAGAATTGTACTTAACCATGTCTCTAATATTTTCAGGTTATCCACAGATGAAGTGACCAAATGGGCAGATTCATTTGATATTCTCCTGTCAAACAAGTGTAAGTTGAGTGAATAAACTGTGGGAGAACTGTGAGGTGGAAGTACCAAGCATTTCAACACATTTATTTATTTGTTCACGTCCATACTAGATCATGCTTAAAATTATAAACATACGTATTCACCATCACTCTGGCATTGCTTTCTATTATATACATATACAGTATATTTATTGATTATATTATATTATATTATATTATATTATATTATATTATATTATATTATATTATATTATATAAAATGAGAGATTTCCTTTGCTTAGATTGTCTGCATAAGTTCTGCCAGCATGTCTATGTTTTCGGGGCACTGCAGAAAACCACAAATAGACTGTGGCAATGTTGTAAGGAAGAAATCAAGATCACACCTAATGATAGCTTAGTGTCTCTCAAAAACCGAACGAAACAGTGACAATACAAGTGTAAAGCAAGTGTTACAAGGTATGTAATAAGAAGTGTTGCATCTTCATTGCAGTAACTCATAACCATAGATTTTGTTGGGGCAGGACGACATTAATAACAACATAGCCGCAAACCAAAGTAAGTCGAGACACTTGACTATAGGCTACTATCTAGTGAATTTTAGTTTCACCCTGTGATAGTCAGTTAAGAGTCAAGAACAGCAGTCTTCGATGTGTCTTTGTTCAAATGTTTGATACAACAGGTGTGTTTTCTGTCACCAGCGAGGCACAGACAAAATTACAGCAAAATTTCCACCTCAAAAACTGCACAAAAGACCAGAATCTAGTAGGAAAAAAAATGGAAAAGGGACACAATAATCCCATAATCCCCTTTTCTCTCTCCCAAACTTTGCAATATAACTTACAAAAAAAATTATTCTCACACTGTCACAGACACACTGTATGCACTTACAATTTGCCTTTGTTTGTGGAAATTTATTAGATTTATTTCAGATTGTATGCTACAAAACAAGATCATGGCGGCCATGGAGTCTTTTAAATTACCATGGGGCAGCACATTTCCTGCCCCACTGGACCTCTATGTTGTAGTTCCTAATTTTGACTGCTAAGTGCAATAATAAATGGGCCAGCAACACTGCCCCAAGATTGAGCAATCTAGAAAGGTGAGCAAATCAATGGAATATGACTTTATCAATTACCAACATATTTTAAAGGATTGGTCACTCAAAAGAAGTAATTAGCATTTCAACAGAATTTAAAGCTGATGGAGTTGTGAATGAGTACGCAGATTATGATTGCTTGAAAAGCTGAAATATACATCGATCAGCCATAATATTAAAACCACATATTGTGTAGGTCCCCCTTCTGCTGCCAAAACAGCTCTGACCCATTGAGACATGGACCCCACAAGACCTCTGAAGGTGTGCTGTCATATCTGGCACCAAGACATTAGCAGATCCTTTAAGACCTGTAAGTTGTGAGGTGGAACCTCCATGGATTGGACTTGTTTGTCCAGCACATCCCACAGATGCTCGATCAGATTGAGATCTGGGGAATTTGGAGGCCAAGTCAACACCTTGAACTCTTTCTCATGTTCCTCAAACCATTCCTGAACAATTTTTGCAGTGTGGCAGGGCGTATTATCCTGCTGAAAGAGGCCACTGCCATTAGGAAATACCATTGCCATGAAGGGGTGTACTTGGTCTGCAACAATGTTTAGGTAGGTGGTACATGTCAAAGTAAAATCCACATAAATGCCAGGACCCACGGATTCCCAGCAGAGCGTTGCCCAGAACATCACACTGCCTCCGCCAGCTTGTCTTCTTCCCATAGTGCATCCTTGTGCCATCTCTTTCCCAGGTAAGCAACACACACGCACCCGACCATCCAAATGATGTAAAAGAAAACATGATTTGTCAGACCAGGCCACCTTCTTCCATTGCTCCAAGGTCCAGTTCTCATGCTGACGTGCCCATTGTAGGCACTTTTGGCAGTGGACAGGGGTCAGCATTGGCACTCTGACTGGTGTGTGGCTACACAGCCCCATACGCAGCAAGCTGCACTGCACTGTGTGTTCTGACATCTTTCTATCATATCCAGCATTAACTTTTTCATCTATCTGTGATACAGTAGCTCTTCTGTGAGATGGCCCAGACGGGCTAGCCTTCGCTCCCCACGTGCATCAATGAGTCTTGGGCGCCCATGACCCTGTTGCCAGTTCACCGGTTGTCCTTCGTTTGACCACTTTTGGTAGGTACTAACCACTGCATACCAGGAACACCGTACAAGACCTGCCATTTTGGAGGTGTTCTGACCCGGTCCTCTAGCCATCACAATTTGGCCCTTGTCAAAGTCAATAAGATCCTTGAGTTTGCCCATTTTTTTTGCTTCCAACACATCAACTTTGAGAACTGACTGTTCACTTGCTGCCTAATATGACACATGCCATTCTAATGAGATAATCAATGTTATTCACTTTCAACTGTCGGTGGTTTTAATGTTATGGCTGATGATGGTGTAAATTGGGACTCTGCCTCACCGGCCTCTGTGGAAGAGCAGTCACTGCCTGTATACATGATAATGCTGGATCCAAAATAATATTTGAAAAGGATTTTTTAACCCCAAAATAAATAAATAAATTCAAATATGTTCACTTTTATAAAGTTGTATTTCTAAAAGCATGCATATGAAACAAATATTTGAAAAAATATTTTAGATATGCAACATGCCATCTACCTACAGTGAAACCTGTGCATATAATATACATATAATGCATGTTTTATATTGTAACAAACTTCAAGAACGAGCAAGGAGGAGGCAGGAACCGAGTGAACTCCAACATAAAATTTAATCACAAACAGAACTCAAACATAGCAGAAACCACAAACATAAGACATGCATGCATCTCTCTCCCCCCTTGAAGTTTCCAGCCGCTCCTTTATTCCTCTCTCCCACTGATTAGCATCTTCACAGCCTGGACGTTCCCTCCTCCTCGTCACACTCCTCTGCAGCCAGATTCAGGCCTTAGGCCTGACGTACACCCCCTCCTCCCCTTTTGGCAGGCGGCAGCTGATCCTCCCCTTTTCAGGTGGATGATAGCCGCATCTCCGCCTCCTGGTGGACGGCTATGGCTCCTCCCCTTTTCAGGTGGATGGCAGCGACTCCACCCCTTCTCAGGCTGATGGCAGAGACTCCTCCGTCCTCTGGCAAGCGCTCCAACACCACCCTTTCTGACAGAATGCCCCTCCTCCCTCCTGGGTTTCGGCACCGATATAACAAATTTCAAGGGTGGGCAAGGAGGAGGCAGAAACCGAGTGAACTCCAATGTAAAGTTTAATCACAAACAGAATTCAAATATAACAGAAAGCACAAACGTAAGGCAAACATAAAACACGCATCTCTCTCTCCGCTCCCCAACCCCTCACCTTTCGAGAGGAGCAGTGCTGCCCCCTTGGCTATGTCCAGCCAGCCCCGCATCCTGGTAGCAAAAGAAGAGATGAGAAGAGGAAGTGGAAGAGAAGGAGTGAGCAGGAGAGACAGAGCAAGAGGGAGAGAGGCGAGAGAGAGAAAAGAAAAAAACTAGTTCCCCGGTCCCCAGACACATTGTCACCTGGTCCTCAGCTAGCCGGAAAGCAATCCCCCATGATGCCGGGCGGTGACACTGGACCTCCTGGCGGACAGCTACGGCTCCTCCATTTTTCAGGCGGACGGCAGCCACACCTCTGCCTCCTGGTGGATGGCAGTGGGTCCTCCGTCCCCAGGGAGACGGCAGCCACTCTTCCCCTTTTCAGGTGGACAGCAGCCGCACCTCCACCTCCTGGCGGATGGCTACGGCTACTCCCCTTTTCAGGCTGACTGCAGCGACTCCTCTATCGAGTGAACGCAAACGTAAAGTTTAATCACAGATAGAACTCAAACATAACATAAACCACAAAAGTAGCACCAACCTAACACATGCGTGCATCTCTCTCTCCTGCTCAGGCATTTACAGCCACTCCTTTATCAGTTTGTCCCACTGATTAGACAGCTCAGTGCCAGGCTGTGTCCTCACAGCCTGGCCCCTCCCTCCTCCTCATCACATATATGTATTATCAATCACAAAGATTTAAATGTCATATATGCCTATTTGTGTGTAGCAGTTTTGTGTATTATTAATTGTTACATGAGTCCATACAGGTAATATATAAATATATAAAGCATTTTTATGTCCTATGCAGAGACAGGTAAGGAAGACATAGGTTTTGTGAATCCCTGTTTTTCGGGTCTATGAAGATGTGCCAGTCATGGTGTCACACTGGCTGCAACAAACAGAATTATTTGTTCCTTGGGTAGCCAGGGGACACAGTGCTGTTGTCCTCACCTCTTCATTGTTCTTTTATTGAATTTCCTGAACAACAGTATAATTGCATTTACCAGCAGAGCCATTTGTATAAAGTTTAAATCTATCTGCACTAGCTGCTTCTAACATTCATAGGCCCAGAGCAAAGGATTTAAAGCTTCGCACTGAAAGAAGGCATGTAATTCATGACATGTTGAATATGTATATGTATTTTTATGCTCCATCACATGAATCACATTAGATTATGTTCAAATTTCAGACAATTAACACCCATGTTAAATGACAATTAGTTTACAGGAAAAATGTCTTTCCAAAATATTACATTTATGTGCAATACATATATATTGTTATTAATGTGAATGATCTTTCTTAATCCTGCATGATGTCAATTAACAGAATGAGTAAACTAGATGTGAATTCTAAACTATTATCATTATTAATGGCTATTCATATATGACTCAGAGGTTGTTAATGTATTATTTCTTGATGCACTAATGATTACTGCATGTATTAAGCAAGCAATAAAACACTTTGGGTGTGCTATTATAGGAAAATAACCAATGATCAGGTGGTGTGGGGCAGCCCAACACAAAGCTAATTAGATAGATAAATAGATAGATAGATAGATAGATAGATAGATAGATAGATAGATAGATAGATAGATATGCTTTGTTGATTCCTTGAGGGAAATTGTTAAATTAATTAAATTATTGTTTAAAAAAATAATTGTTTAATTATTTTCCTACAATGGCATGTCCAGAAATGTTTTATTCTTCCTATACTACATGAAGTTGCCAATTATTCCAAAAAAAAAAATAGATTTTTCTCTGATAAATAACACATTTTAACCAACTTATTATTAGGCTTAGGGAAGTGTCATCTACTGCAAATGGTAATACTGTCTACATTAATAAACATATTACTATCTGAATATAATCGCGTTTTTATGGTTTTATAGAGTGTTAATATGGCTTCCATTTTTCGGCTTTTATTGTATGATTCAGAGTTGGTGCTTAATTTACAATAGTAACATGTATTACTAGATTTCGTTAAATCTTTGTCTGATTTGTGACACAGTTACGTAAGTGTTTGTCAGACACATGCTAGGCCAAAAGTACACTAAAAAAATCTATATTTGATGATTGTTGGTGTACTACTCCCCTAGATAATAAGAACTAATCAGCATACCACATGCTGGTATACTGCCACTAAATAAACAACCTCCCAAATAAAGAAGGATGAAAAGGAAATAACAAAACCCCAGAAATTCAAGTTGCACAACATGACCTCCTGACATGTCACTGAGATAAATGAGAACAACAACTGTGGCTCTGTGAGCATTTCCTACCCCACAGGTCTGAAGGCAACATAATAAGAGGGCATGCAAAATAAATTGCCTGATGAAGTTTTAAATTATCTTATGAACATGAATGATTTTGAGAAAAGCTTTTGTATAAATCTTTACTAGAAGATTTGCTTTACAATGTACCATACAAATAAATCATGTCAGATAACATTTTATATAAGAGCAGTGCTCATTAGGCTAGAGTGTTTCAGGACAGTAACATTCTTATTAACATATGTTATTAAGAGTTATGTAACCTTAGATTACGAGGTCATATTCTCATGCTTTATGAAGTGTTATGACTATATATAATATACACTCCTAGGCAAAAGAAAACATTGGCCAAGCCCAAAATGGCAAAATATTAAGCTTGTAATGATCTTAACAACAAATTATTGGTCAGGAGTTGAGGAAATTAGCAAGAACTAAACAAATAGATAAATTAGCTTAGTATGGGATAGCTTTTCCCTTTGATTTCTTTATATGTTTAAGCATTGTGGTCCTTGATGGGCTGCATCAGGTGTGACAGATAAACAAATAATGACTAATCTTTTGAGGAAAAAAAAAACCATCCAGATATTTTTGGAAGATTTTTGTACACCCTGACGTGTTAGTTTGAATTTTACATCAATAATTCTAATTTGATTTTACCTTTGCATACAAGAAGACTATATAAGAGAATATGCACTGTATATAATATGTACATACTGTATGTACATATATATATTGCAGAAGGTATTTATGGGGAGTATCTTCTGCTTTATTGTATGGTAAAACAAAAAAAAAGATATATTTTCTTAATGTATTCTGTGTTTGTTTCATAGATGGTTTGGCAGCATTCAGAGCATTCCTTAAAACAGAGTTCAGTGACGAGAACATTGAGTTCTGGTTAGCTTGTGAAGACTACAAAAAGATCAAATCACCTGCAAAGCTGGTGTCAAAAGCCAACAAGATCTACAAGGAATTTATTGATGTTCAAGCACCAAGAGAGGTAAGTTGTGCTACAGATAACAAAAATAACACCAACATCTCACATCACTGTTTAATTAGAAGATATTAAGTTAAATGATAATCCCAGGTAACAGTTTTAGGCTAGCAGAATATTTTTTGAATGTTCTCGGAACAGTCAATCCATCATGCTTTCTGGGTGTTATGAAGAATCAAGTTAGCTTATGTTGACCATCTAGCTAAACATCTAGCTATTAGCAGTGAATATGATGATTATTAATATGATGATTAGCTATGAATATGATGATTATTCTTAATAAATTGCATCAGGTTGCCTCAGATTAGCTAGCTGACTAGCATTAATATGAACTAGATATACTCTTAGAATTCCTGTCAGGTTAGTTAATTTTAGTTGGCAAATGCTCTGTTTAAATGCCGTTTCACAAAACTTTCATTAAATGTTTGCATGCAATTGAAATAAATAAGCTACATGGCCTTGACAATGTAATCTGTGTAATATAATCCATCACTTATCACCAGTTATACAATTTGAAGCCAATCAATCGAGGTTCTACTTATACACAAATTTACAAATTTACTCTGGAGCTCTTGCAGGATAGGAATGCTTTTCTGAAACAACTGGATGCTTATGAATACCACATTTGTTGTGTAGATGCTTCTGCATACGAATTATGAATCCATTTGTTTGTGTCTAGTTTGATAAATGAAGCCTATTGTAGGAGTGTTGTTTCTGTGACCTTCTATTGCAATAAATTTAGCTGAGATGAACATGATTTGGAGTTCAGCAACCTTTTTCAGAGACAGAACAGCATCACTTGGCTTTGGCATATATTCTGCAAGTCTCTGGAACTGTGCTGGAGGGATTAACACTGTTCATCCAAAAGATATTCTCTCAGTTGGAAGGAATTTGGTATACACAAATTAATAAATCCATTGTGTCTCATTAACCTCTTTACAGGTTAATATAGACTTCAGGACCAGGGAAGAGACCAGACAGAAACTTCTGGAACCAACATCCTCCAGTCTCAGTGAGATCCAAACCAAGGTCTATAGCCTCATGGAGAAAGACTCCTATCCTAGGTTTCTTCGATCAAAAATCTATCAAGAGATCATGAACAGGACACAGATGCATTTTCAGAGGAAGTCGGTTTAAAGAGGAATCTCCGTGTTGTTTTGCTTGTGTGGTTAAAACCTATAGAGATGTTAGAGCAGACCTTTACTGTTATACATATTGAGTTTGACTGAATATGCATTGTAGAACTGTGAAGCTTGTTTGCACTTGTATAGCGTATATAACCTGTTACTGTGATACCATGTGATGTGACCTCCTTCCCAACAATAACACATGAATTTATGTTTGTAAAAGCATGTGGATTAAAATTTATCACATCTTAGTTTTGGGTGTAGCAAGTCAAAATCAGTACAAGTTTGTGGTTTCCTAAATTTTTCAAATTTTTTAAGTTGAACAGAATGAACAGAATAAAGCGAGGATGAACTTCAGTACTCTCATAAGATCAATTATGTATGTCACATACTAATGTGAGTCATTTTCGCCCATGAAAAGCACTGGCTAAAGATAGAACAATCAGGTTTTCTTTCAGCAGATGGCACTGAATGTAGGTCAGTTAACTGTAAACAACTGACAGTTTTAGTACTCACAACCAACTAACAGTTCAAGAATATTCAAATGAATATGAAGATTGGAAGTAAAATAATCATAATTACTGAAGCACAAATTAAAGAAAGAAAAGAAATAATATTGTATCTGAGCATTAAACCTTAGCTTAGGCCAGACAATTGCTACAAGACTATAGACTGATTATTTATATAAAAAATTGAGGGAATTTCTGGGACCGAAGTTCAATCACATAGTACATTGTCTTTCATGTATTCACCCCCTTGAATTTTTACATATTTTGTAATCTTCCAACCTGGATGTGAAATGGACTTAATTGGAATTATGTGGTGGATTGACACAATATAGTCAATAATATTGGAGTAGGGATTAGTCACAAAAATTAGTTGAATGGAGTTGACCTGGGTGCAACCAAAAAAAACAAGTACAGGACAACAATATAGAAAATATCAAATCAGGGTTTGGTTATTTAAAAAAAAATCCCAAACATTGAACATTCCTTGGGATACTATTAAATTCATTATTTAAAAATGGGGGGAAATATATGGCACTAAAATGACTTTGCCTAGAGGAGCCTGTTCAAGAAAAGTCAGTGACTGGGTAAAGAGAACATTAGTCAGAGAAACTATCAAAAGGCCAGGGGTAACTCTGAATGAGTTGGAGAGATTGACAGCTCAGATGGGAGAAGCTTTCACAGAACATCCATAGCCCAGACCTCCACAAAGCTGGGCTTTTTGGAAGAATTATGAAAAGAAAGCCATTACTGCTCATCACCCTCCCCACAAGACACCATCCCCATAGTGAAGCCTGGTGGTGGTAGCACCATGTTGTGGTGCTGTTTTTCATCAACAGAGACTGGTCAGGGTTGAGGGCAACATAGATGAAAACCCGTTCCAAGACACAGGACAAAGACCCTAAGCATACTGCCAAAGTTCTACTAGAGTGTTTCAAAACCAAGGACCTAAATTTGTTATAATGGCCCAGTCAAAGCCCAAACCTCAATCCAATTGAGAAACAGTCTCCATCTGAAGCAAACTATGTAATTTCCAGACAGTTAAAACATCATCCTCATTTCTTCAATCAACGAGTCACTTTTCTTATAGCATGAACAGAATAAAGCGAGGATGAACATCAATACTCTCATAAGATCAATTATGTATGTCACATACTAATGTGAGTCGTTTTCACCTATGAAAAGCACTGGCTAAATAGGGAACAATCCTTTCCTTTCAGCAGATGGCATTGAATGTAGGTCAGTTAACTGTAAACAGTTGACAGTTTTAGTAGTCTCAACTGATTAATCCAATTCTAGAAGAAAACCTGCTCTAGTCTGCAAGAGACAGGACAAAGACCCTAAACATACTGCCAATGTTGTACTGCAGTGGTTCAAACCAAGAAACTAAATGTGTTATAATGATCAAGTCAAAGCCCAAACCTCAAATCAATTGAGAAATGGTCTCCATCTGATCTGACAGAGGTTGAGCAATTTTGCTAAGAAAAATGGCAAAATTGCTTTCTGGCAAAAATGGCAAAAAAATATTTCTTATCTGTGCATAAATACATTTCATTCATGACAACTCTCAAAATGAATTTAACAGCTTGGATGGATATGTGGCATTGGGGCAGTCAAGCACTCCGGCATTTGGAGGGAAGAGAGGACAAAGGGTCCAGCAACATAGACTGGCCACAACAGTTAAACAGAACTGTCATGTCATTGCTGGTATTTGGCCACAAAATGGTCAACAAGAACTACATTACCCATCAGCCCTAATGTAGTCACATGTCTCAAATTACTCACACCCGTTTTGTGTTTCATACATTAGTATCACTAATTAAGTCTAATTAAATTCTGGCTTCTTTGTATTCAGTGTCAAGCCTTAGTTGAATGTTGTCACAGCTCACTTTGGTTATGCTTAGTCATGTGTATATTCTACCATGTTCTTGGTTATGCTCTTATTTTTTGTTTGTGACTGGTCCTTGTTTCCACATGGCTAGTTTTGTTTGCATTTTTTCTCAATAACTTGTATCTCCCTCCCAATTCCTGACAAGAACCAATAAGAAACTTAGAAAAATAAGTCGATAGTACTGTTTCCTCATAGCTCCAATGTCCCCAGTTCAAGCCTGAGCTCAAGTTGTTGTAAAAATGTTCTCCCCATGCATATGTGAGTTTCCTCCAGGGTCACCAGTTTCTTTCCAAGTTAAAAAAAAATAACTTTGACTACACTGCACTAAATTCTCCTAAAGTATGAATAAGTGTGTGAGTGTGTGCACATGGTGCCATGTGATGGACTAGAATTCTATCCAGGGGGTATTCCACTACCTAGCCTTTGCACCTTTTCCCAGTATAGGCTCCTGATTCTGTCAATCAACACTAGCCTACTCACAACCATGTCATTAAATAATTTGCATAAATAATCTCTAGCCTAGTCTGTCCTTCCCTTTTTCATGTGCAGGCAGGCATAAGCTCCTACAAATAACCAAATAAACAGAGTTCAAATCTTGTTGCAAATTGATCATTTCATGTGCAGGTCTGAAAACTAAAAAAGCATAATGTGTAAAAGTCAAGCATTATTTTGGGCACTGGGAAATGCACCAACAAGAACATTGCTATAAAAGGCAAAACAGATTGACAAAATTGGCTACACCTCATCTCACTGGATCAGCTTTTCATCACAGTAATAAGCACTAACTGATTAGCTGTAAGATGCTTCAGATTTAATAGATCACTCTGAAGATTGGAAATGCTTGCCAAATTTATTTCAGAAAATAAGATAAGAAATAAATAGAAAATAATAAAAGAAACAGGCCATGTCTGTGCTTTTTATGATTATTTCAGGAATAAAAGTCATCAGAAAAACTACAATGTCAGTGTGATATCTGTAAGAACTCTAGACTGACAGTATTGGTTAAAAATATGTTGAAACAGTTTCAGCAACAAACATTCAGTTTTATTGGTATAGCACTTCTAGCAATAGACATTGTCATAAAGCAGATTTACAGTAATCTGGATGTAGATTTACAGTGCCTCTTCATTTTTTTCACATTATGTTATGTTGCAGCCTAAGGATGAATCAGGCAGGTCTGTAGGTCAAAAGAAGCCACAGTTATATAAGTGTGTCAGCATGAGGCACGAGTATCACATCAATATAAATTGTATGCATGTATGTATGTAGAGCTCGGGTGAGAGAGAGAAAGAGAGAGAGAGACAGAAAGAGAGCAGGTTAATAGGTATGTTCTTATCCTACAGTAGTATTTTGTGTCTCATCTTTGGCTACTGTTGATGGTAAAGACTTTCCAAAAACGGTTTCCCAAAAAAAAGTCTCACACTTGCTTCCATAGATAATCTCACCTGGACTCTGTATATTTGTGCTTACGAACATCTACATCTGTCCATTGACCCTTCACTAGATCCTCAACAACATGATTTAATGGACCAACATAAGTCAAGAAAACAAACACAAAAATAGGCTGAAACATTTACTGAATATTGATTTACAAGCCTGATGGTAAATAACAAGGGGAAAACCAACATGACTCTTCTGTGGCTGAGTTTTGGTCCCAGTACTCTTATTCACAATATACTCATATAGAACATCATTTCAACACACTTCTACTACACCTGTAGTAATGATTTATAATTTCACTATCTAATGTCACTCAGAAGAGGATGAGTTCCATTTTGAGTCTGGTTCCTCTCAAGGTTTCTTGCACATATTGTCTTTTTTGTGTGTGTTTCATAGTCACCTCTGATTTACTCATTAAGCTCTAAATCTACATCCAGATTTCTGTAAAGCTGTTGTCTGACAATGTCTATTGTTAAAAGTGCTATACAAATAAAACTGAACTGAACTGAAGAGTCTTTTGAGTATGCATGGTGACACAAGATTCCTTGGTTGGATATTTATGCTCTATTCAACCTTTCCCATTCTTCACTGTATTATAACTCATTTGACTAATTCCAGTAAAACACATTTATCTAGCCATTCCATTCTTTTATTGATCTGGCATGCCATGTTAAAATGGATGGGATTTTGACTCAACAATCAATAAATACAGATGAAAAAAAATCTATGTCAGAACATCATGGGTCTTTTTCTTTGGTTTAGCATTGACCCTCTCCTCAGAGATAGGTTTAACCTTTTTGCATAGCATTAACCTTCAATATAACCTGCAAATAAGGTTTTCCTCCATTTTAAATTGTTGAGTTAGTATATTACAGTACATTATCCGAATGCCCAACTCACATTTCATGAACGATGTTATTTACCACTTATCACAGATGAGTGTGCAGTTCGCAGCGCTGTCTCTGGAAAGATCCCTTGCTTGGTTGCTAAGCTGAACTGGTGATATTGAGCACATTAAGTGCTTTGAGTGCAGCTGGGAAGTGATGCTGAAATTGCTTAATAGCAATTTTTCACAAAATTCCCCACAGGTCCATCTCTGATGATGAACAAAACACTAAAATGAGGTCAGTGGGTATAATGTGTGTGTCAATGAGCATTTACACATAAAATGAGGTATTCATGATAATCCAGTTAGCTAGAGTAAACTTACCCTCGTGTGAGCCTCGATAGACAGGTTTCAAATTGCTGAAATTGACCCGAGTTACTGCCATTTTATTTATGGATTACACTGTCAAGTTTAAATTGCTTATTTATTTCAGTTTCATGCAATAATATAAAATGTACAATTTTGCACATGTCTTTCAAGCCATTAATCTGAAAAGACATGTACAACTCCATATATTAAAACAATAAGAATAGCCCAGGAAGAGTTAGTGTGTATATACAGTATGGTACCCGACACACTGCAGTGGCTGAGTCATATTAGTGGAAGATTTAGAACATACTGCTAAATCTTCCTTCTAAATCTAAGGCTAGGCTTTATTTTGCTGCTTCAGTAAATGTAAAACAGCCGTGCTGTGAATGTGCATGGTATTTTATGGGTGATTTATCATTATGTGAATTTATCATTATGCAAGAGTCTCCATTACTGAAACTTTTGTAAATCTGGCAGTAATGTTTAGTTCAATTTGGCCTATGAAAGTATTTATACACAAATTTACTGAAAAATTGATAAATGTGGGCCGTTTAATGGTCCTCACAGAAACATGTTGCTCATTAAGCCAATCCTGAATCCAATACAAAAACAGAATCATGTTACATTTCACTTTTTGGGAAGATGTATCTTTTAGTATGTTGAGCACTTAATTTTCAAGATAAATGCCTGACAATTAATCTCATACTGTAATAATACATACATTAAGTAAAGTAAAAATAAACATTGCTACTATTTAAATTATTTAAGTAGAAAACATATTAAATGGACATCCCGTAAATGAAGTGTTTGCTCCTGGGGTAGCCCCAAACCAACACTCCCCAAACAACTGTGCTGGGAATCATTGGCGCTTTTATAAGCTGATTCCTGGATGAGTTCTTGCTCACCCGCTTTCTCTGCTAATTCACACCATTTAACAGGCATTAGAGCAGACAGTGACCTTGAGCTGGGGCTTAGCACTCAGCTGTTTTTTCCACATTGCTAGGAAACAAGAGACATGGCAGAAAAATAAGCTGACAATTATGTTGTACCCATTTCTGCTTCTTTGAATTTACACTAAATATTTATTTGTTAAATGAACTCTAAAGTTTATATAATATAAAACAGATTGTGTTATTACAAGATGTGTTCTGTCATGTATAAAGATTTTAGATTAGGTATTTATATTAGTCAATGTATCATTAATATAATCTACAGAATCAATCTTCAGAAAATAGTGTTTCTATAAAATAATTTTTCTATAAAAGTTCTCAAATCAATATATTCTTTTGGGAAACAGATCTGAACTTCACCTACATTCAAAAAGCTGTAAATTTATTGTAGATTGAACTAAGCACAGTGATACACTTATATAAAATAAATGTCATAAAGCGTTTTTAGAAGAAACCTTTTTTTTTTTTTGATCTGTAAAGAATGATTCACGATTCTCTAAAGAAATTTCTGATCCATGATTCAATAACTCAAAATTTTTTTCAAGTAATTTTTTTTTTATTTATTTCATGTAATAATATAAAAAGAAAGGTAACATTTATGGTGTTTTTTTAGTTCTCTGTGGCACCAACAACAATCTATCAATCAAAAGGCTCTTCAGGATGTAATATAAATCTACCACCAATCCACAAGACAATCCAAATCCAGTTCACTCACCACTAATCTAATCTCTATTCCTGCTTTGACTTTTGCTTCTCCATGTGATTTATTTTTTTGTCAAGCACTGTTCTGAATATCTGATCCACTGACCCCTACCTGCATATTGTTTATGATTCTTTTTTTTGCAGATTTGGATATTTAATAAAAGCTCGTTCTTACATCCAACCACTTTCATTTCATGACGTAGAAAACCAAAAAATAGTTTTTCTATAGCACTGTAAAGAACCCATTGTGACACATTTATTTTTAAGAATGCGCATGTGATTAATAACAAGTCCGCTCTTTAACAGCTTCATTTGCATTTGGTTTGTTGCACAATATAGAATAAGAAAGTTATTTCAATGTTATTATAAGCTTGTTTGTGAATCCATATTTCCAGCTTAATATTATGGTTCATTCCATGAAGAAAAAAGAAATGATTCACCCAAAATATCCAACTTTATATAACCCACTTCAGCAAATTAATGTGTGACAGCGACATAAAGTCCAAAAGGGCAATTCACTTGGTGCTATGCAGGGAGAATGAGCTTTTTTGTGTGGTTGTGTTGTATAAGCTCGAGAAGGCCATGAAAATGTTCAGTTGTATAAAGTTTATCTAAAATCAGAGTGTGCTGTAGGCATAAATCTCACAAGATGAGGAAATGGCAGGCCCGACGTGCAGTCCCTAGAACAGATAGTGTTCTCTTTCAAAACCATTATTCTTAGCAGGTCATATTCAGAGTTGAGTTATGCAGGCTTAAATGAGGAGTTAGTACTGACATCTATATTCAGACCTCAGACTTACAAACATTGAAATCAAAATCACAAGTCCAGTGTCAAATCAGTCTCAAACCTCTTACAGATTCTTCGAGGATTGCACAGTATTTGGCTCCATCCATCCTGCCCTCAAACCTTACAAGTTTCTCACTCATTGCTGATGAAATTCATCCCTACAACATGATGTTACCACCACCATTCTTCTGACAAATGTTGCATGTCAAGGCCAAAAAAGACCATATTTTGGTCTCCTCAGACCAGAGAGAACCTTTTACCACATGTTTGCTGAGTCTCCATATAGAATTTCATATGGCTTTTTTTTCAATACTGGCTTTTGTTTTCTTGCCATTAAGCCCAGCATTGTGGAGTGTCCAGGCTATGGTTGTCTGGTAAACAGGCTATGGTTGTCTGCTTCTCCCATCTGAGCTCCAGAGTTACCCTTCAGAAGTACCCTTGTCCTCTTGGCTGCTTCTCTGACTAATGCCCCGTATCCAGTCAGTGACTTTTAGTGAACAGTCTCCTCTAGCTAGAGTCCAGGTTGCACCATATACTTTCGATTTTTAAGAATGGATTTAATGGTTCTCTGCAGGATATATTTTTTTTTTTTACTATAACCATAATTAACCATGATTAATACTTTATACCTCAATTTGTTTTGATAGCTCCTTGGTCTTCATGATGCTGTTTGTTTAGCCATGTATGCTAACAAGCTCTGCGGCCTTTCAGAGACAGGTGTATTCATGTTGGTCACTTTAATTTTGCACTAGTTAACTCCAAACAACTGATTATGTGACTTCTGATTGCACCCGGTAGCATTAGGTCTAATTTAGGGGTTTCACAACAACAGAGGGTGATAGATATGCAACCACAAGCATTAAATTTTTATTTGTAAATAATTTTGCAAACTATAAAACTGAATTCATTTGAATTGAATTATGACCTGCAATACATCATTGACCAGTCCTACTGAACTGGTGATACTACTGAGTTCCTTCTGTCACCATGGCTGTTCAAACAGATCACAAACACATGGAGAAAAAAACATAAGGACACATAAGGTTTATCCTCACATGGACTGAATAATCTCTTTCCTTCAAAGCTACGACTCTCAAAGCCACCATCTCTATTTCCAGCAGCTGTGGAGAAACTGTAGGTGGTCCACTCCAATCTTGTTTTTAGGGTATAAGCAGAAAAAAACTCCTGTCCTCTTTCCTCAACATGACATCAGTGTGTTAGGGTGATTGTCCTTTTCTAGGGCACGTTACCTCAAGATAGGAAATGGTGTCTTTGAAAGAGGAAACAACAGGCTTATTTTCCCACTCAGCAGTCCGTCTCTGCCATGATAGAGAGTTTCCAAACAGAGGGGTGACGATGACACAAAACACATTGCAAGCATCTCGAGGCCAACATCTGCAGAAGTGCCCCTTCCTTATAAAACTATTTATCCCTCCATAACCCTGTTTGATGCACTTTAAAATGTGTTTTAAATGGGGTTTCATGTCCAGTGTCATCACAGGATGTAGGTGGGATTTCCAGAGCTCCTTTTTATTATGACACATTAAAGTTAATCAAATGTTCCATATTGTGAGTACACAATGATTGGGTTAGGCACATCTGATCCCCTATTCCTTTCTGTGCTGGGAAATGGGGGGCTAAGTTAAAGAGTTTGTTATTCATCAATATCATTATTGTTGATATTCATCATGTGATATTTTATATATTTTGTATCTAGTAGCAGAGTTGTGTCTTCATTCTGTATTTTTGTTACATTTGTGCTTACATAGTCCTGTTCCTATGAACAATGTTACCAGTTTGAACAAGCAAGGGCAATGTTCTTATATTTTGTTTGAGTCATAAGAATGCTAATATGAATGATAAACCATTAAGCCCTTAACACTAATCACCGTCCTAAGATCTCATTCTTTTTATAATGAAGTTTTAAGAATGTGTGTAATACCAAAGGAGCACAAGTCATTTATATCATCATTACACCATAGTGCTTTTGAATTCTCATTGGACAGAAGACGTAGACATATAACAGCAGCTCTGACAGTAATGTTGGCTGTAATTCAAATCAAATAGTTATATTCAAGCACTTGTTTTAATACAATGTTGTTAAAAAACTAAAAAAAACAAGCTAAAAAACAGATTTTAGGGGAATTGCTCAGTCAAGACTACTATTAAAAGACAAATTGTTTTTTAACAAAGAAAAATGTATAATTGTTGATTGGTGAAGTTTTCCGTATGGTGTATTTAACATTTCTGAAAGGAGTCTCCATTGTTAGAGCTTTGGTAAAGCTTTGGTAACTTTACATTTTCTGTCATGGGAAAGTCTTCAGGACAGAAGGTGTTGCACTTTCTGGTTTCTTGGGAACATGCCAAGCTGTGTTTTTTTTTTTTTCTTTCTCTTATTAGCTTTAAGAATGAGAAAGTAGAGAGGCTGATGACGTGAGTACTGTTTATAGCTGTTATAAAATAAGTGCAAACAGGAACTTGTTTTGTGGGTGTTCTACAACAGCAACTGTAACTATAAACTGATGAAAGTGTCTCTTATTCTTTAAATAATAGAAGAAATTAATCACTGGAAAAATCTTGTGGTACAAGAAGAATAAAACATTTTGGGACATGCTGTTGTGGCAGGTTAGGCATTTTGCCTCTTTATGGCTATTCCCTGCTGAAATTTGTTTTCAGCTTGAGGATTGGATTAATAGCACATATGGCATAGGTAGCGATAGCATACATAATGAGCGCGAATCTTGGGGCCTGCTTCCGTTTTTTCTTTCTCTTGGAAGTTATCTCTAACTCACAGTTGAGCTAAGCACCCACGATTGAGATTAAATTCCTCTTATAATAACATTAGTTTGTCTTGCGTGTTGTGCTAAATCATTTCTGATTTGGTTTGCTGTTCCTGCATGTAAATTTTTGGTGCATTCTCTGCGATAGGCCCCTACCTGGTCCTCTAGGTCTCAGCTCTCTCCTGCATCAGGTTGGGTGAGTTTATTTCTTTCTTTCTATTTTTTGCTGTGTTTTTGGTTGTTGTGGTTGATTCACTTTTTTTGGTAGTTGTCTGTGCCTCTGCAGCTGTATACGTATTTACTTGTTTGTGTTTCTTTTTTTCCTGTCCTTGATTCTTTTTGTATTTTCTCATTTATATTTTAATTTTTTAATTTCTTTTGTTGGTTTGGGTTGCAGCCCTAGTCAGTTACACAAAGCTGAGTTACTGTATTCAATCACCTTACCTGTTTTCCTGACTAAACTGATTCTATTATTTTGTCTTGAATGAAATTATGATTAGTCTAGACAAATTAATTGTCTACTTTTAACAAATAATCTATTTTTATATCAAAACACGTCATATTTTACTCGTTCTTGATCCTGATTCTCTTTTTAGCAAATATTTCACTAGGTGAAACTCCTTGGGTGGCATAGTCTCTGTTTTGGTTATAGCTTTAAGTCTCAGCAACCAGCAACATTTCCCTTGCACCACACTGTGATTGGAAAATAATCGACTTTGGGGTGGTAAGAGTAACTCTGCTTTGCAGTAGGCTGCATCACACCACCCTCTTGTTGATTATTTTCCTATAACATATAAAGCGATTCCTAAAACAAATACTTTTCCTCTTCTTTCAACCAATAAATATTACACAACATTGAAATGGTACCAGAATTTGCCATAAATTACATTTTTAATTCCCATTTCCCAATTTTACCACACACACACACACACACACACACAGTGTACAGTCAGATAGAGAGAGAAAGAGGGGCAGCTTGAGCCACAGTGTGAGTGGTTGAGAGCAATGATGACGATTTGCTTCCTGCTCTATATAAACTCCCAGCTGCTCCTCCATCGCCAGACTGCTGATAAACTCCCACTACATTTATCTGGATATTTCTACCTTCTATCTTTGGACACACAATGTGCAGAGGACTAGCAGCACTCCCTAATAACTGCCTGGAAAGGTACAGAATTCATCCTAACCTCTTCTAATTACACTATTTTGAATATATGTTGTGTAATGAAGACAATGTATAAGTATGTGTATTTGTATTTTAACAGAATTATATGTGTACTCGGCAGGGCTAAAGGGTTAAAAGCACGCATGAGCAGCTTTCTGCAGAAGCAAGACTGGAAGCTTCTGTGCTATGCTTACAAACTGAGAAAACCAAGGTAGATAAGTTATTTGCATTTGTGCTTGTGTGTTACACTCATTATAATGTGTGTTGTGCATAAATTGGGACAGTAAGGCTGTGTATGCATGCAGTGACCCGGTATTATGCCTCTTTCTGCAGACTGAACTTGGAGGAATGCTTGATGTGGAAGGAGTCTTTTGAAAATCTGCTATCTAGCAAACGTAAGTGACCTACAAAAAATGATTGTTAGAAAAACAGATTAAATGATCTTTAAGTGAATTAGTGATGCAACATTGCTAAAATGGGGCATGGGGATGATTAAGCGTGGACGTGTGGATGAAATTATAATCATAGTAATGGCAGTGTAGTGCACAGATGTGTAATCTGTGTGGGATGTTACAAGCTAATGGAGTATGTTATACAAGTAATCTGTTCTTTCTCTCTGACAGATGGACTATATGCCTTTAGAGCTTTTCTAGTGTCTGAATTTAGCGAGGAGAACATCGCCTTCTACCTGGCTTGCAAGGATTATAAAAACACAAAGTCTGAAGCCAAACTCCAGGCCAAAGCTCAGAGGATTTACAATGAGTTTATCGGAAGTGAAGCTCCAAGAGAGGTGATGAGTGTTCTGGTTATATTATATTTCTGTATACTATGTTAGATGACAAAATTGTATTTAGAGTCGCACAAACTCACTTCATTCTTTCTTCCAGGTCAACATTGACCACGAAACTCGAGACATTACCCAAGCCAACATCAAGCTCCCTACAGCAACCTGCTTCGATCAAGCTCAGCACCGAATCTACATCCTCATGGAAAAGGACTGCTACCCACGATTCCTCCGCTCCAGTGCTTACCGTGACCTAGTGTGCCAGCTAACCAAAAAGAACACCAAAGCTGCTACCAAGAAAGCCTGATCAGCTTTTTCCCCAAATGTTAAAAGAACCTAAAGGGATGAGAGAAGAAGTGCTGAACCTCTGATGGATGGGAACCCAGACTTTTAGAGATGGCCCCCATGCTGATCCTGATGTAGGAGAGCAGGCCTGTAATTGAGGAAGAAGAGGAAGATGGTGGCTTCAGATCATAAACTGTAGCAGCCTAGAGTGCGAGAAGACTTCCACATTGTGTTCCCTTAAAGGGATGAAAGAGAAAATCATGGAAAGGACTTGTGTAGCACCTCCGCCATAGCCACACCAACATGCTGGGAGCAACCATTGCAATTTGGATATGCAAAAGCTCTTTAAATTACAATAAATATTTTGCATTTTTGACACTTACATTCTGATAAGGAGGCAAATTAAATGACAATTATTTATTTCTATATTTATTGATATATTTATTTACTTTGAATCTAATAAACTGTATTTCTTGAAAATAGTGTCTTTTTTGAGAATGTGTGCAATATTTTCTTGAATGACTGTACTCTCTGAAGTGAATATAAAAATAAATAAATGCAGATCAAGTTCCCATATTGTCCTGATTATATGCACTTCATGCTATTACAGTTTTCTTTGACTTAGCACACATATTCTATAATTTTAAAAGTAGTTTTAATGCTTAAGCCTACATATGAGACTTCCCACCCTGTGATAAACGAGTCTGTGCTGATTAACTACTCGCTTATTTCATATTAACGATCCATTGTTCACTAAATAAATAAATAAATAAAGAAAGAAAGAAAGAAAGAAAGAAAGAAAGAAATAGTAAAAAAAAAAAAAAAACTGTGGATTTAAAAAATCACCAAGGTAACAGAACAGTTTGAGCCTGGAATCAAACCCGAAAAACACACAGACAATTCCCTTACTGTTTTTCTCTTCTTGTCATCTCTCATGCAGTGGGAAAAGATTTACACCAAGCTGTAAATGAATGCTGATTCTTAGAAAAAGAAAATGTGTCTGATAAGGCATTTGCGTATTTGAAAGTATATCCACTCCCTTTGTGTTTGCTCAAACTATAACTCACATGGAATTAGCGTAATAAAGCTGCCATTTCCAGGGATTGTCTAAAGGTAAACATGCTGTCAAGAGAGCTGACTATTAGTTTTTACTTCCGAAAATGGGACAGAATCAAATCACATCAGTTGTTCTCATGTTCATGTAATACAGTTAATATTCACAACATTACTTCTGCCTACAACAGACATATCACAAAAGTAAAATGTTTAAGCCATTTTGAATCAGATTTGGTAAATATTTCAATTTCATCAGCTAAGAGGCCAGCGACAGATGGTACAGTAGACATCTTTGTAATATTCAGCATTCACCACCCTGAGAACACACAGACTCTGGTCTAGATGTGTATTGTATGTGGGTTTCAATCTAAGCCATGTCTACCACATTTCAGATGTTCCAACAGATTAAACTGCACACACACACAAACACACACACACACACACGTATATGTTGTAGAGTTGCAGATCCGATTCTCTCTGAGAAATCCAATCACTAAAAATTGGCATTGAATATGAATTGCCTTTAGAATGTATTAGCTAAGAGTTAACGCAAGTTATGTAACACCAGACTTACAGACGCATTTTAGATTCAGCATGAAGTTTCAGCAGATTCAGCAAAAGGTGCTGATGGCTGGTCTCAAACAAAGGCATTATAAAATTCTGAAAATGTTGAAGGTCTAAGCCATGTTTGTTTTAGTTCAAATCCACCTTTGGGTAAAATAGTGTGTTGTAGTAGGTTTGTTTTCTTCCCGAATTCATTCATGTCATGACATCAACTACATAAACTTCACTTAGAATCCAATTACTATCTGAAAGTTTTTGTCTACAAATTACTTACAAAATACAAATCACCACATATCCAAACTACATAAACTATGAACACACTGAACCATACATTACGAACAGTTTTTGAAAGCTCTTTCTGGTTGTTTTACAACTAAGAACTCATGGTTTCAAGTTATCATCTCATTATTTCAAAATATTATATCACTATTCTGACTTAATATCTTGAAATAGTGACATAATAAGAAGTTCTTTTGACTAAAGAACTTGGTATGTCATTTCAACATAATGTATGTTCTTATTTCTTTTCGAAAGTTGCAATAAATTGCTATTTCAAGATAGTATGTTGTTATTTTACGTAATAGTAAGAAAAAATAAACTGAGAAAAACGATGACAAAAGATTATGATATTATCTTGAACTAACAAGTTTTTAAGTCAAAATAATGAAATACCTCAAAGTATAGCTATGTAATGAGTTTAGTGGAAATAATTATATTAAGTTAAAATAACAACATATCATCTTGAAATAATGAAATATTAAGTAAAAATAACCAGACATTAAGTTTAAATAACATCATATTTTCTCAAAATAACAATTTATGAAGTCAAAATAACAAGATCCTGGTGAAATAACAACATAATATATTTTAATAACTATTTAAGTATTAATGTTTGCATTAATATTAATGACATAATATCTTGGAACAAGACAAGTTCTTAAGTTAAAATAATGACATCGCACGTAACTTGCAGGTTCAGGCCTTCCGTAATAAGCAACATAAAAGGCTTTATTTGAAGGATTTTGAAATAAGCCTTACTGAAGACTTTCCCATTGTGAAAAAAAACATGCTGACCACAAAGCACTGATACTGGAGACTCCTTCCATAAATGTTTAAATAAACGTCTCCTTACAGAAAGCTTCACTACATCAATGATTAAATGTTTTTCTTTGCCAAATAACAAGTTCTTAAACTGTTTATTGTTAGTTTTAGATTATGTGGCACATCTGCAATGCATATAGAAATGATAATCTATGGTTTAAATTAACAGGTGACATGTTGAGAGCTGCTGTTATAGAAAATTACTCAAAAACCATTTGATTCTGACCAATCAAATTCAAGAAATTAAACGGTGCTATGGTATAAAGGCAAAATACTGATTTCCAGTATAAGTTTAATTAAATTTTAGGTACAGCCATCTCTCTTTTTCATGCAAAGACAAAGCAATATACTTCTTAAAAGCTGTTTTGATGTCCCACAATTTGATATAAGCCTTATGTAATTCTTTCAATATGTTTTAAAATAAAATATTTATGCAATGCTCATGAGTGTGTTATGTTTGTCTATTTTTTTAAAGCTTTAATCCTTGTTTTTTAATCTTAGCTGCATTGAGCTCTTCAGTAACACTGTGGGAGTTGAGACGAATAGAGGATGCACAATTGTACCAAATAACAGAATTAAATTCGACATTTATACATGTGGTTTTTAGAAATGTGTTTTCATGTATATTTGTAGCTACACCACTGGCTATATGTTGTGTAATTTAAGTAATAGCTCCAAAATACTGGAACTGAAATAGTGCAATATATAAAAGATTATTAGTTGTAACTATCTCTTAAAGGCTGGCGTATGATTGCATGTTGTTTTTTTCAAGCACACACCAACATCGCCACCCAGTGAGGAACCAGTAATATAGCACTACAATGTAGAGCATGCACAGGACAAGGAGAAAGCATGTTTCCAAAATTAAAGAATATAATCTCAGTCAAAATTCCCAATAGTTTGTGGTCTGTTTGTGCATTTTCTTTTCATTCACACAAATTCCACACATCTATTCAAAGCTATTTTTTGCCACAATTTCTACTGACAAAATAGTTTCAGTTATACCTGTTCACTTCATGTTTCCCTGCTTCAGTGCAGCTCCAGCTTGTATTTTGCTTTAACTTTGAGAATAATACATTGATATGAGTGACGTAGAAATAGGTGATGAATTAATGGTAAAACTGGTGGATCTCTTATGTTGTAGGGGCTTTTATTTATTTTGCTGGCATGGTTTGCCTTAACTTTTAAAGGTTAAAGTGAGGTGTCACTGCAAATCAATACAAGGATCTTCTGGGAGTGGTCTATTCCAGGATGACTCCGCCCACATCCACAGGGTACCAGGGCTCACTGAATAGCTTGAAGAGAATGAAAATGATGTAGATCATATGCTGTGGTCTTTACACTCAGCAGATTTCTAGCCAGTGAACACCTATGGAAGAGTCTCTCCACCACCAAACTAGGATACATTATGTAGTTTTTTTTTTCTTTTTTTTTTTGTATTTGTGTTGTTTAATTTCTAGATAACACACAGAGGGATACCATGTAATATATTACAGTCAGGATTCTATCCGCATTAAAATACAGACACAATATTAGTGCAGCTGTTAAATTGTTGACCGGGGCTGTGTTTTTTTTCTACTGTGATGTAATCTCAGAGCACACTATATGGCCAAAAGTTTGTGGACACTTGACCATCATACCCATAAGTGGGCCTTCCTCAAACTGTTGCCACAAAGTTGGAAGCACACAATTATACAGAATGTCTTTATATGCTGTATCACAATTACAATTTTCCTTCACTGGAACTAAGAGGCCCAA
>CM075004.1:23317844-23372542 GCA_037576675.1 Pangasius sanitwongsei | reverse complement strand
ATCTGGAATAGGATGCTGAACAAGCACATATGGGTGTGATGGTCAGGTGTCCACAAACTTTTGTCAATATAGTGTATGTTAGAAAATTACTGACATGTTTTATGTGACTGTAATGAAAACTGAAAAATATTACAGAAGAATGAGTGTCTAACATAAAGATAAACAAAATAAAAAACTACCCAATTGTCTTTAACTACTACCAAGAAGGTGAGAAATTAGGCTGATTTTATGAGTCTTTTACGTTTAAACACTAAATTATGAATGGCTATGGTCAATACATTGAAATTAAAACATGTTGAATATTAAATATATTAAAAAATAAATTAATATTTATACATACAGTATAGTGCTGCAAATAAACTGAATGGGGATGTGGTTTTTTTTGTTTGTTTGTTTTGTTTTGTTTTTTGTTTTTGTGGCTGCAAAGAATAAAAAAAGACTCCAAAATAAACTCCAAATAAGCACAACTGTATTTAATGTATTGTTTCATGTATGTAATGTATTGTGTTGGAAAGATAAATATAACGACTAAGACTACAGATTTCATGTTCCATAGTAGCTCTTTTTAAACATTTATAGAGTTTCCAATACCAGCCCTTAGCTTGCTATTAATAAGGTTTAAGTAAACCGGTGTTCCATTCTTTCCCCAATACATGAAACATGTTAATATTCTTGTCAATGGTGAATGCACATACAGTATAACGCACAGGAACGAATGCTACTCCTCCTTGCCAGCAGAGGTCGCCATTTCCTGAGTACTAGTTTAGCTCCCTCATTCACTTCCAGTTTATTTCCTGGTTCAAGTGTGTATATAAACTCAGTAGTCTTGCCAATCCTTCTATACTGAGAAAGTTCTGAGTGTGATTTCATTGAGTGATTGTATTATCCTTTGGCAAGCTGAAGTGTTTCAGCCAGCTATAATGAAGGCTTGATACTAGGGGCTTCAAGTACTCATTGTACTATATTGTTCAGAAATATAGGCCTGTGTAGCATATAGAATTGCTTTAGATGACAGCACTGTGTGTGTAACATTTGGACCAATAAAAAATAAAAGCCTGGTGTAAGATATTTCAAATAATGAGTACTTGAATGTCTGTTATGTTTATTGTATCCTAGACATGAGATATGGTACAGTTTTCAGGTGATAGAGCTTTTTGTGTTTCTGTTGTGCTTCAACTAGACATTTCTTTAAATGAGTAGTAAATGGGGCTTCGGGATTGAATATGCTTGTACGTTCCTGGTGGTCTAGCAGCTAAGGATCCCGCACTCTCACCGCCGTGGCTGTGGTTCGTTCTGGGAGTGTACTCTCAGTGCAGGTCCCAAGGCCAGATGAAATGAGAGTGTGTCAGGAAGGATATAATTTAAAAAAAAAACAAAAAAAACCCTGTGCCAGTGATCCCCTGTGGCAACCCCTGTAGCTTGATCTCGCTATACTGACACTGACAGCAACCCACAAATTCATTCATCTTCAGAATGAGTCATCCCATAAAAATGTTTCCCTACCACCTAAAACCCAGTTTAACCCACAGATATGATAGATATAATGAAATGGCAATAATGGTATTATTTCTGACAGTCATAAGATAGAATTATGTTATCATTTTGGTGTTAAAAGTATTAAAAAGTATTAATAAGTCTTGCAAATCACATTTCTTTTATACATTTGATTTTATAATGACTTACAAGTAATGTTTTTTTTACACTAGAGGGCACCAAATCTTACAGAGATAAATTGTTGGGACTCTGAGCTTTAGATTGGACTGAATGGACCTCTACATAGTAGTGAATATTGTGTGATGAAAGTTGTAATAATAGTCAAACAAGGAAGTGATGTTATAAGATAAGCACCCTCCTGGTATACAAATGAAATAGTACTAGCAAAAATCAAGCAAGAACAACCATTTTCGTTTTTGTTCTATTATATATGCACAGAGTACCATAGCAACAACCTATTTCTGATTCCTACAGCTGCAAATAGTATTCGATTGCAATTGCATTGTGAATTAAAGTTTAGAAGAGAAGAACTAAAAAAAATGCTAGCTTGGATGCTTGAATCATGCTCTTAAAGGGATGGACCTGTTTCTTCTTTAGGGACAGGACGTCCCTGTGCAGCTGTCCATCAGGTCATTAGTAAGGGCTTAAAACACTATTAAACTAATTATCTGCTACTCATCATGGCATAATCAGATCCATACTTAGTACAACTCACTTAATCTTATTATGTTTCATAGATTTGATCATCTACTCTCCACATTTTGTGTGCGTGTGTGTGTGAACAAAAAGCACATATATCGGAGAATCAGGCCGATGATCAGATAGAGACATAAAAAAGTTGAATGATGACAGGTTTATGCTTATAATAACAGTATAAACAGTTAAAGTAGGTAATGTCATAAGGGACAGGAAGCATAAGTTTAGCCTATCCCTAGTTTATGACTATTGGGGTTAAAAATTGCCATACAATATCAAGTCCCATCATATTTAATTACTAACCTATGAATCAGAACACTACAAAGACACAAATATAACATGAATCATACAGAAGGAGTCCGGCAGGGTTTGATGATGAATGTATACAAGCATTCTTTAAATTGACCTCCTGTGTGCAAGCTGTGAACCTTTAAGTACAAATTGTTCAAGAAAATCCAACGCTCCCTTAATACAGAAAGAAGAGCATTCCAGGATGACCTTAGAAATTGTCTACTCTCTGCTCTTTCACATTTGTTCCTAACACTGTCCATAACAGTGTGTGTCACATCATCATACCAATCTGCAGAGTTCCTCTTGGAGACCATGTGTACAAAACAAGAGGACAAAAGAATTTGTAATTTAATCGAACCAGCATCCAGGGGACAGAGTCTACTGTGTCCTGCACTGGGAAGCGTGGGAAAAGGCCCACTGTTAGTCCCTTGCGATTGAGGAAAACCGTGTTTTGCAATGACCCTGGTCCTGAGGGCTTTGGAGACTTGGTCTCGTGTGGATTGCTGTGTTCACAGTCACATTTCTAACCTTAATTTCCATCTCTCATTTCTCTTATAGCGTCATAGCATCCACCACTGCAGTGTGGTAAGGTATGAATTTTTCACTGAGGTCTGGGAGTTTGGACTCATGGTAGTGACCCAGTGGTTTTGTGACAGTGAAATGTTTTTTATTATGATGCAAAAGTCTCAGTTATTAATCAGCTTTTGTCAAAGACAAAATTATTCATAAAAATCTACACAAGCCAATTCAAAATACAAGTTGAGAGTGAGCTTGAAAGTGAATAATGAGTGTGTTTCATTGAGAAATGAACACTCCTATACCCCTCTATGAGAAGGCTACATCCTCCACAGTGACAACATGAAAGCTTTAACTTGAAAGGGTGCAACCAATGTATTAGTACAAGTCGTGACATTTATGGTCTGTTTGGTTTACTTGATTGGCTGTATTGTCTGGAAGGAATATGTTTAAAGAGATGAAGGTCAACAGGAAAAGGGCTTGTCTGCTGTTTGCGTGTGCACGAACCAGCCGAGCTTGACCCTGCCCTAGCTCTAGTGCAGTTGTGATCTGTTAGCTAAAGAAATGTTCCAAATAAATTAGCCCACCTATAGGAGCTGAACACACTTTTTATAGATTATTTGATGTTTGAATTTTAATTTTAACTTTTTTGGGCAGCAACCTAGCATTCCAACTCACTCCTGCTGCTAATTCACTCTTCATAAAAATCAGCTTCTTGTCATTTAAGAAGAAAAATCATTACCAGCATTTTCAGTTTCGTGTTTGGTCTGCATTTTTTTGATATTAGGATCTCACATTACCCTTAGACTTTGCAAGTTGTAACATAAATTAACTCACGACACCTACTTACAAGTTTACATTACAAAAAGAAAACAGTTTACATATAATTCTTGAGTGGCCATATTTTGGCTTTCCAAAGAAAGCCATAGGAATCCTTGTTTTTAAGATTTTCATATACACACAATCGTCCACCTACTGGCATGTTTTTGGGAGGTGGGAAGAAACCTAAGAACCTGGGGGAAATCCACACAGAAACATGAAAAACTCTGCACTGATATAGAAGTATATAAGTACCTGTATATTAGAAATCCATAAAATATATATACGATACATGTTTTCAGTCTTCAGTTTCAGTGTGAACGGTACGTCATCTGCTGTACATTTAACAGAACATGCCGACAGCCAATAGAAGCAAGGCTTTAGTCATTCATGTTGGGTAATATGGAGCAGAGGCTAGTCATGGCTTTACAACCCAGTACTGAAAATCTATAAATCAGCTCATGGCAAATCTCTGCACACTGCCATTGTGAGCACATGTCTATAGCACAGAATACATCGTTCACAAATAGATCTCCATCCCCAAAGAGGTCTTGTATTTCACATTCAGATGCCAGCTAGATTCCAAAAATTCATTGTAGGTACTAGCCTTAGGAGTAAAATAAAATGACAGGTTTTTTTTATAAATTGTATAAATCTTGGTCAGACCAATATTTTAGATGTCAGAAAGAGGACATGTCCATAAAAAGGGGGTGTCTGGTCATTTACATTTACATTTACATTTATGGCATTTGGCAGACGCCCTTATCCAGAGCCACTTACAATAGTGCTTTGAAGTCTATCAAAAATACATTCTGATATTGGCTCACTAGGTCACAAACTAGGAATACCATCAGTCCAAAACTCTGTTGGGAGGGTTTTTTTTTTTCCTGGTGTGTGTGTGTGTGTGTGTGTGTAAGTGCTAACTTAAGTACAAGTAGTCACTTGACATGATATGATTCATAAAAAAAAAGGCTGACTGAAACTCTCCAGTTGTCACAGCATAGTGCTCATCCAGAGTATTAACAACAAAGACATTTGAAGTGTCTATTGACTGCTTTGTTGGATGACATCCTTTTAGAAATCAGCATTGTATGATGGGGTAAAGCAATTTAACTTTAAAGCTGTAGGCAGAAAACACTGCAATCTGTCTATAAAGTCTCCTGTGTAAGCTTCATTCATTAATTCTAATAAATTCCTTTGCTATTTTAATTGTTTCCAGACATTTTTTTTCTCTAATTGTCTCAACTTCTGCGTAATTAAACTGGTGTAATTTTTCCTTATGACATTTTGTACTTGCAAAACACAATGACGAATGCTGAATACAGCCAAGACAGAGCATCATGTTTGTATTGCCGATTCCACATGAAGAACTGGCGAATCACAGAGAATCAAATATCAGCATCTTAGATCACTGGGTGGCAATGGTCTCTGAAAAAGTCCGGGAAACATCTGACATTGAGGAATGTTTGACCTGCTGGTTACAGGCAGCATAATTGAGAACATATGCTTTGTGAAAAACAAAGGCTTTGAGCGCATGCCTCACTACTATAAAAGGCGTGAGCAGGCCTCGAGTGTTTTCAGGCTGAACAGGACAAACCGAGGGTGAAACCACATGTATGTTCAGAACTCACATATCTCCTAAATCTCAGGTATCAAGGGGCCTGTTTTTAATTTAACGCTATGTCCACTGACCTCAAAGAAGCAAATTAGTCAGAAAGTACAAATTAGTCATGTACATTACTTTGTGATTTTAAGAGTAAATAACAGAGCATAAAAAGTCTATAAAAAATAATGATACATCATATCCAATGATCCATCCATCCATCGCAGAACATGTACTGTGTGTAGGCAATCACACTACAATCAGTTGAGACACGGTTTGTTTTTTTTTGTTTTTTTCCCCACTTCCTTCAATTCTGATGAAATTCAGATGAAAGATTAGTGAGGTCCATGGGGCGGGAGATATTTATGTTTCCCACAGAAGGGCCGTTGGACAAAGATAAGACTTCCGTCTTCATCTCCTCAATCTAATGAAAACTAAACTAGACAGCAGTGGATTAGCTTTGGTGTAATTTTATTTTTTTTTAATTTATGAATCTCTTAATAATATGGCATCTAGGCTTTACTTTGGAAAGCAAAATCTGTCAGCATAAGTGTATCTTATATATTATAGATTTATTTAAGAAACATTTTTTAAGATTTATAAGATTTATTTAAGAACACAATTAAACAGCACCAGAAGTTATGGAAAATGTGTTATAGCAGATAGGAATTATGTATTATTACAACCCTAAAGTTATTAAGGGCTGTTTAGGGCAGTGGTAGCCCAGTGGTTAAGATGTTGCCCTACTACTCAGAAGGTTGTGAGTTCAAACACCAGCAGTGCTGCGCTGTCACTACTGGGCTCTTAACCCTTAACTTTTGGGTTAGGTAAATGAGATGAATATATGTTGCTCTAAATAAGGGCATCATGCTGTAAGCAATTATTTTCCCATCATAGCTTGTCCCAAAGTGGTTTATTTCTCTTATACAACAGCACTTTGCCAACACAGTGTTTTACTTACTCAAATTTTATATTTCTCCACCAAGTAATATTTGGTGCATACTTTACAATAAAAAAAAACAGTAATCTGAAACAGTAATTGATGCTAATAATAATATTGTTGCATGCTATTATTAATAACAATTTATACCACGGTGTTGTTTAACTCTTGAATCTAATCTGATTGGTCACAATGTGTTGATTAATTTTCTATAGCAGCAGCGTTGACAATGTTGCTGGCTGTAATTCGTTGTGAATCTGCCAGCTAAAATTACAAAATTTAGTGTAGTAGAACTAAAAGAACTTTGTGATGTGCTCTGACAATAGCTTTATATTAATGCACTCATTCTAATACATTATTATTTCTATAGTGTCAACATACAAAGGCAGATGCTCCACATAATCTAAGCCTAATAATAAGCAAATTTAAAAATTATGTATTGTTATTTAACAATGAAAAACATCAAATCATTCATACGAAAAGCCTTCTCTTAGGAGGCTTCCATATAACATTTATGGAAGGAGTCTCCAGTGTCAGCACTTTGTATTTCCCTGCCATGTGGAACTCTTCAGTACAGAGGAAGACTGGACAGGACAGTTGTGAGGTTTGGGGTTTCTCAGTAATATGACAGGCTTTTTTCTGTGTTATTAACTTCAAGAGAAAGAAAAAAAAGAGGTAGGATTATTTATAGCTGCTACAATATACATAATAAGTGTAACTATAAATGGTTAAAAAATTGCAATGTGTCATTTGTTAATAAATTAAAGATTTTTAATCGTTGGCAAAACACTATTGAGTAAAAGGAAGAAAACACTGTGGGCTCTGCTGTTATAGGAAAATAATCAAATTTGGGGTGGTAACATCTACTCCGTGTGGGGCCTGACCACACAACCCCGGTGTGGATTATTTTCCTATTACAGCACAGTCTGTCGTGTGTTATTGTTGATTTCTTACTCCTTTTAGTCATTAAGTATGCGCATACTATTATACTAGTAGAATACAGCAAGATGTTAAAAAAGTAGAATATAAATAACAGATACCTCCAAATGTTTTGCTTTGTTTTTCCTTTCTTTTTTTTCCCCCATTAATTGGAATTAATTTGTTCCTGTACTGGACGGAACCGAGCTAATTTCCTCTTCATTTATTTATTTATTGTTACATAATGGCATTTTAATACAGAACAAATTATTTATGTACATAATTATTTCTTTATTAGTAAAGGATCCACTGAAACAGCCATAACAAATAAACTACTAAATGCAAGCAATTAATAGTACCGTGGGAAAATAATTTTAATTTCCGCCAAGTGACTTATGTATTTGAGATTCTCAAACGCATCGAGCAGTGAATCTGACACTCCATATGACCCTTTATGATGATGAAAATGGGGATAGATCATCACAATCTGTTCAGTGGCAGCGCTTTATATCCACTTAGCCGCTTAACTGAGCACAAGGCCTCTTTTAGAGAATGAGGATCCTAGTGAATGATTCGTTTTCACTTAAGCACACTTAAATGCTCTTGAGCCTAATCATTCATTCCTCATTTATTCTTTGCAGCATGCAGAGCCAACATGATTCACTCATGAAGGGGTTTGAATGCAAATGCAGGTTTATTGGCAAACTAGACAAATACGAAGGGCAGAGACAATGTGTAAGGGGCAAGGACTAGGCAAAGCAAACTCAATAACCTAAACAATCAATGTTAAATCCACTAGAGACACTCCAAGTGAGCCACAAGTGATCCACAAGTGCTCCAAGTGATGCTTCACAGGGAACAGGTTTCAGGTGTCTATATTTAGTAAACAGTGATTTGAACCAGATGTGTGTGATTAGAAGTCTGGGGTAAGAGTGATGTAATTGGGTCATGTGATTGATCAAGTCTTCTTTTTTTTCCCGGTCATTTTGCCATACTGTTTGTTCATTCTTGTATAGATTTGAAAAAAAAATGTCTTCAGAACCATAAGGATGCAGTATCACAGCACACAGGACTACATAAAATTCAAATACATGACATTGTGAAATGAGTGCAAAAAATATACAGTACAATACACAGGGTAGTGCACACTAAATAATATAGCCAGGACAGAACTGTGCTGAGTGGAAGAAACCAGTGCAAACTACTGTAGAAAACCATGTCTTATAGCAGCACAATAACATTGTCTGTATTGATCAGATAATAACCTTTGTAGCAGAAGTTTCTGGGAAGTTGATGTGACGTATTCTAAGGAACACACAACAAAAACCAGCGGGCGTGTTTTAGAGATGGCGTAATATAACACTTTTTCTTTTCTGATATTGATACTGAAACCTAAAGTATCAAGCGATATGGATCCAATATTGTTTTCTGTAAAAACTACTAAGCTCTTACATCTTACAATCTTTGCACTTTGCACTAACTTACACTTACAATCTATGCCATTTGTTACAGCAGGGACATTTTTTGTCAGCTGAACCCCTTCTACCTAATTTATTTGCCTCACGTACCCCTGGAGATGCTAACGTTAAGCGAATCTTTTGCTTGATGAATAAGTTTGTTTCTGTTGCTGATTTAATCTACGCAACCCTGCCTTGTTTTGGTTTTATGGCCAGGTTTTCATATTTTGCTTCCAAATATATATTTTAAGAAGGCTCGCTACATACTTTCATTAGAAAGTTGCTTCATACCACATACTTGGGAAAGGGTTTGGCCTTGTGATTGTCCATTCTCATAAATCCAAATATTAAATATTCACTGTACTTGTGGAACATTTCCCACATTGGAACTTTTGTTGTCTAATTTGTGCTTTTAAGTCACTTTTACTTATGAGGTTACAGTATTAATGGCAAATGCTATGGTAGTAATGGTTTTAATTAATTTCATTTTTGCTTATAAAAAATATATTGTTAAAATTGAACTTAACAAGTCATTGACGTTTCCATCACAGTTTCACGAACCTCCTGCAATGCCACCATGTACCCGCAGGGGTTCAGGAACCCCTGGTTCAGACCCCTGGTCTGTTACAGATTCCGATATGCCATATGCTTTCTCAGATATCTGATCTGCCATTTTTCTGCTGTTATCAGCCCTGTATGGATATTGAGTAGTATTAGATAGTATTTTTGCATTAGATCCTGAGTATATGCAGCTCTTATGTCCAAAAGAAAAAAAAATATATTTTTTATACTTTGACTTTATTTGACTGATTTCTTTGTGACCAGTTTTCTGAGTTCTAGCACTTATTCCAGCCATCATGTTTAGTTTTTTGATTAGGCTCCTTTTCTTCTTCCTACAACTATCTCACACTTGTTTCTGGTGAAGGAAACATTTTAGCATCCCTGTCAGCATCCCTGTCAGCTTCTTTAATAACTAAAAGCTTGAATTGTATTCCCGCCTCATTTGTTACTTTGGAAACAGTTGTCTGCCAAATGAATAAAAGCAGATGTATTGTGCCTTATTAAATAAAATAATAAAATCAGCAGGTACTAGCCTTCCCAACAACAGAGTAAATAGCAGCCCTGGGCTTTCATAATGAATGGTGCTTATTCACAAAGCTGTGTGCAAATTGTAGGTATGATAACAAAGTGGAATTTTTCAAAGTGGAATTTTGTCCACTAAGTCAAAGTCAGAAAAAAACAAACAATCAAATTCAACCAAAATATCTCCTTCAAAAAAAGGTGTAGTTAATTTTGGGTTTGTCTGTATTTAATTTTTTATTTTATTTTTTTTGCTTACATTAAAAGAATAATAATTGTTATAAATTACAAAGCTAATTTAAATTAAAGCTTTTCTACTTATACTAATTTAAATTTTCTAAGTTATTTTCTTCATTATTTATTTATTTGTTTATTTGTTTATTTTTGCTTTTTTACTTGCGGACTTTTTTAAAAGTTTTTTTTTTTTTTTTACGTTACAATAGGAGGAGTCATTGCACCTTTGATAGATGCTATTTTGTGTGTGTGTGTGTGTGTGTGTGTGTGTGTGTGTGTGGGTGGGTGGGTGTGAATTCTGAATTTTATAAGAAAAAAACAAATTAGATTTTTTTTTGTGTTTATTGAAAATTATTTAGGTAAAACTAGAACAATCACAAGTCTTAGAAACGTCTTGGAAAACCAGATGTTTGTACAAGAGGAATTAACCATATCCTGATCTACATATAGTATATGTCTAAGATTACAGTATCTAGGACTTCTTCTGCACTTACTTACTGACCATCTGTTGTATTACTTCTTGATTTTCTATTATTTGTATTATTTGTATTAGTAATTTTGCACTTGGGTTTAAATTATGTAACTACTTTTGTAAAAACTAGCATTTTTACTCTTGTTATTCAGGGTATCTGTTGTGCATTTAGATAAGTTGTGTTAATGTAATCCTTCAGCAAACATACATAAATACAAAGTAGTTATATTATAGTTATAGTAAATGTGTGGAGGTCTTGGAAAACACGTCAGATGAAATGTTGGCATTTTCTGCTATAAACTGTAGTTATGTAGTAATTACAGCTTTTCTCTCAACTACGAGCATTTAAAGATTCCATTCAGACGTTTTGACACAAACTGATTACAAACTGAATTGATTAGGCTTAGGTCCATTTCACTATGTCACGTAGTTACTCAACAATCAAAGTCTAACATTCTCTGCGTGAGGAAATCCCACTTAGCTAGCAAAGCTTTACACTTCTTTAGGCAGATTGACTGTTTTTTACACAACATGAAGTTTGCGAGAAGATTGCCAAGACAAGATTGAGATATAAATTCAAGTGGAGCCAGTTAAATATACAAAAAATATATGAACATCATTTAAAACTACTAATAGTTTTAATTTTTTTTTTTTCATTGAAACAAACAACAAGCTTTAGTCTCAATTTTGCAACTGACTATTTCCTTAGATCTTAGCAACCATGTCAGTGATGTCAGAAGTCTGGACTGAGGTTTTAATTTACGGTTGACACAGCCTTTTTTTATATCCTAAAAGTATGCTTGGGATCTTGGTACGGCTAGCACCATTAAACAATTGTTCCTACATTATAACAGTAACAAGACTTTACTAAAAGATCTTTTGTTTATAGTTGATTTCTGAAGAAGTACAAGGACAAAGGATCAACCAAAACATGGAGGTGAAGCTGTTGGAATGGTCTGAAGCTGGAATTCCTGAAGACACATTAGAATAATGTTTTGGCAGCCGTCTTTTTCTGGCTTGGTATCATATCTGATAAGTCTGTGTTTTATTTAGCTGCAGACAAGATGGTGATTTTGGTACACACTATTTGCAAATATTTGACATCATTGTTTTAAAATCACAAGTTAAGTCTTGATAGCTTGGGACGATATTTGGGGTTGTGACAACACTGCAGTTACACAAACAAGATTGTAGAGCAGTTTTTATGAGGACATGCACTGTCAAAATAACTGCACTTCTGACCTGGGAACACGCACAAACTGTGTTTGGTAATATAGTAAGGAAAAAATCTATATAACTAATCTTAAACTATTGTATGTATTAAACAATTACAGAAAAATTTGTTTGTTGTAACCAGCACTCAAAGAAAGAATTTACTAAAATGATATATAGGGAAAAAAGCTACTGTATATACAGTGGATATAAAATGTCTACACACCCCTGTTAATATTGTGTGTTTTTGCGATGTAAAAATGAAACCAAGATAAACCATGTCCGATTTTTTTTCTCTTTTAATGTGATATAACTAATATCTTTTTAGGTAAGTCTCTACCAACTTAGCGTGTCTTGATTTGGCAATTTTATTTTACTCTTTCTTGCAAAAATTCACCAGACCAATCAAATTGTGAAGAGATCTCCTGTGCACAGCCCTCTTCAAGTTATTCTACAGGTTTTTGAAAGGATTTAGATCTGAGGTCTGACTGGGCCATTCTAAAATATTGATCTTCATCTTCTGAAGCCATTCTTTTGTTGACTTGGATTTGTGCTTTGGGTCATTATAGTGCTGGAAGATGAAATCTTAACAGGTGCCAAAATAGGCTGGTATTTGGTGCTATCCATTATTCCGTCTATCTTGACCAGAGCCCCAGTACCAGTTAAAGAGAAGCAACCCCATAGCATTATGCTGCCATCACAATGTTTCACCATGGGTTTGTTGTTCTTTGGGTGATAAACTGTCTTGTGTTTCACACCAAAAGTTATTTTAGAATTAAAAAGTTCTACCTTGGTCTCATCAGACCGTAACACATTTTGCTACATGGTTTTGGCAAAATTTAGGTGGGCTTGGACTTTTTTTGTGAGAAAGGGCTTCCATCTACCCACCCCACCCCATAGCCCAGACATATGTAAAATACAAGAGACTGTTGTCACATACAGGAAGTGACCATTACTTGCCAGATATTCCTGCTGTTGTTGGTTAATGTTGTTGGTTAACTTGAATGTTATTGGTTAATTCTGTGCACAGTTACATGCCCCATTATAAAAGGGTGTGTACACTTAAGCAACCAGTTTATTGTAAGTTTTGGGTTTTTTTTTTTGTGTATTTTTTCCCAAAATCTTTTTATCTGTTTTTCACTTTAATTTTGTTGGTTGCTATATCACATTAAAGGTGAAAAGAATACCTGACATGATTTATCTTGATATTTATCATGATATATCTCACATGATTTGTCATCACAAAAACCTGCAATTTTAACAGAGGTGTGTAGACTTTTTATAGCCACTGTACATACAATAGGCTAGTGCAATATTGCTTTCCCATACTGATAACTTTCCCTTTTTTAAAAATCTTGATAAATGATTTAATCATCCAGAACCGTAGCCTAAAACAAGGCAGGAAAATGAGCATTTCCAGCATTTCAGGTTTAAATAGAGTAGGAAAAGATGTAATAATATTATCGGCTGTGCATGTGGAACTTTTTGCCAGCAGTAGTAATTACAAAAATTCATTCTGAAGTGGGTTTTTAATTGATTCGGCAGTAATGTGCAGTAAACAGAAAAACATAACAGTACAGTTTCAATATAATTGAAATTGATCAACATGGTCAATGTCCAACATTTGGCCAACATTTTCACAGTTCTGTTCTCAAAATGTTTCAAGTCACCTGCAGTGAACGGTGCAAGAGAGTGCAAAAAAAAACACACACACACATTTTTAATCAGTTTCTAGTTATCATCACCAATAACGTTATTTGTAAAGTGTTAGATTTGACTCGCCTTTAATCGTTTAAGTCCCAAATTTTCATCTTTTTTTTCTCTTTCAGCTATTTTTGACCGTTTTCGGCCAAAATTTTTCAGTAGCATGTCTAATAATTATTGTATAGTTAACCATTGTTAAATATGTACTTGTCTAATATTATGTAAGTCAAACACACAATGATAGATTTTAATTTCACATTAATGACCTCAAAATATTCTCCACAGAAAATGAGGCCATCTGGGAGAGTTCAGCCAGGAACATGTGGGATGGAGGAAGGGGGAAGTGTCATTTAAAATCATAGAGTTTAAAACACCTGCGCAAATCATTCCAGACTCATACACCTTCATCAGTCCATAATTTGTTCGAAAAGTCTCTTTTACTCTGTGTACAAGGTTTAACTTGTAATACGTTCATTATATGTACTGAAGTACATTGCAGTTACTTCCTGGATTCTTCTTCAGACTTAGCAACATTTCTCTCCTTCTGAATCAATAGTCAATCAATTGTAAAAATATTTACAAGTTACTTTTCAAAAAGTACTATCACTACTATCTCACCACAGTAAAACTAATAGCTTTGCTTCATGTAGGCATGCTACTGTCCACTTCTGTGAATGTATATTTAACACACACCAATCATTTTGGATTGAGAATATCTAACCTCGTTAGTCAACCTGTCGGCTCAGCTCTTTCTGTTATCTCGTGCATGGAGTGTTGGGAGGCGCTTACACTGCTAGTTTGTTGATATCAGCCTAGACTTGATGTTGGACTACTGACCGGAAGGTTGTGAGATCAAATCCCAGCACTGCCAAGCTGCTACTACTGGGCCCTTGAGCAAGGCCCTTAACCCTCAACTGCTCAGTTGTATAAATGAGATGAATGTAAATCTCTCTGGATAAGATCATTTGCCAAATGCCATAAATGTAAATGACTTAACAAACGGTGCTCGATCTATGATCTTTCCATGTTTAGCAATTTTTCTCTATGCTAACTGTCATTGTAATTGAAGCTGATAATCCTTGGAAGCAATGTCATTATTAAGAATTCAATGGTTTTTAACATTTAAATCTTTGCCTCTTTTCTGCTTTCATATCTTCTTTCCTTAGCTATTTATTTTATTCCAACATAAATATTGTTTTATTATGTTTCAAACTCCTTCATCTACACTTTGATTGCTTTGTAAATAGTGTAGCAATGTGTAGATTTCATGGGCATTAGTGCTTACTCTAATTCCTTTGTTTACCCATGTTTTTCTCTGTTTGTCCTGCAAATTGAACTTCTGGACATTGGTATAAATTCAGGGACGTTTATTACACATATCAGCTCATTAAACAGCTAAAAGATTGGACTGGATTCTGAAAATTCTCACTCAGGATAAAAACATCTGCCAAATGAATCTAAATAGAGTAACATCCTGCCAAGCAGTGGGGTGTGCGACAAAATCATTTCCAAGGAGAAAGCAACTTGTTGATGTCCACTGAATGTTAGTTAAAGTATACCTTTGCACTGTTAGCTCCAAATATGTTCACGTCACAGATGAGTGGAGCCTCACCAAATGTTTAAACATGCACTCTTGCAAATCGTGCAGCCGTTCAATGGGGCAGAATCCATCAACAGCTCCTTTAATGGTCCACTGTGGCAGGAAGCTGGTTGATATCCTCTGCAAAGAAGCAAACAAGCCACTCAGAAGGTAGCTACTCCATATTTGTTTAGGCTCCACAGGTGCAGCTACAGCCTGCTAAACATGGCTCTAGAGTGCATTAATTACCTTCCCATGGCAAACTTTGACTACTGCTCAGTGGTTTTTATACAACTCAATACCATTATGATTTCCCTTTAATCACCTTTAAATGAGAAACAAAGAGTCAGCTCAGCGGGAAGCTTCTGTTTGTCTATGGCTTAGTGCTTGGGGTTTATCACAATATATCAGTGCTCTGTGGGAGATGGGTGGTGCCTGCCAGGCATATTGTTCATGTTCCATCAAGATAAACCAAGAGTTATAGCATAGGGGAAAAATGGAGCAGGGTAATGGGCGATTCCATGATTGGGGTGCCATTTGTGTCCCACTGATATTACATTTCCAAATATGTATGTAAAGTAGAAGAAAAAAAATTAAACACATTAGTACCCTTCACAACTACCTACAATATATCCATGTTTTAGATAAATAACTTTGAGCATTACTTAAAAAAAAAAAATTACAAAATCTACAGCACTTTTTGCCTGTCCTTTCACACTATAACTACATTTTATTCTAATATTTTACATATTATTTTTGTAATGTTTTGCAACAAACATCACAAGCGATCCATTACAGTTTATGGAAAAAGTTACATTTTAGTTCCGCAACATGGAGTCAACCCTATTACCAGAACATATTAACCATATTCACTATGAAATATTTGAAATATTCCACAATTCACATACAAGAGGTTGCATCATCTGAATATCCTGATGATCCCGAGAAGAAGAAATACAGTATATTCCCTTTCTCATTGTTTTTTTCTTTTTTTATGTGATAGAGACAGATAAGGTCACTTTGAAAGTACAGCCCTGTTACCCAAATTATAAATTGAAAGAACATTATTATTATTATTATTATTATTATTATTAAAAATAGGAAATTATTAGAATGTCCTTAATGTCTTCATTCCATGCTAGTTAACCACATTTTGTGTATTTGCTAAAAACGTTAGCTATTTATTTTATTCCAACATCCAGGTGTTCATTGTCAGCAAAGAAACCTTGTAAAGAAAAATTGTTGTCTGAGATGGGTTAACACATTTTCTAAATGACTAGATGCATGTTTTTTTTTAATAAATTGGTACAATTATTATTTAGTTACAAGGGCTAAATGGCATCCCAATCATGGATTCACCCTAATAAAGGGGTGTTGCATGACCAAGATACCTAATGAATACCTAATGATTGTCTAGTTGTCTTTTTAAATGCTACATGTCATCAGGTAGCTAATAAGCCAACATGTTGTCTTGCAACACTTTCATTGACACAAACGAGATGACGACTATCTTTGCCACCTACAGAGCGGGGCCAGTTTTGTTCTCTTAAACCCCCATGAATAGATGTCTCATCATCAGGATTCAAAATGTCCTGATGACAGGCTTAAATTTAATTTACCAATTATAATTTGTAATGGTTCAGTTACATAAAATTCCTTATTTATGAAGGTCCGTATAAGCAATATGACTAAATGGCAACAATAGTTTCCTTTAATGCTAATTATTAGTGATTACGGTTGAAGCAATGATTTTGAAACAAATTACCAATGATGTAAATTGGTGTATATAGTACACATATACACATATATATAGTTGTAATACATTTAGGTGTATGGTTCGGTGTGGGCACAAACAGCTGCAGTGCAGTGTAATGTAATGTTGATATTGTTGCACTGATTGACCTATAGAGCCTTAGCCAAACGGTAGTATAATTTATACCACTTCCTCCCATCTGGTTTCAGTTAGATCACACTGACCTCTAGACTGTTTCAACAGCAAATAAGACGTAGCACAATTTCAAACGTCCTCTCTTATTTTTAAGCTATTCATCTGCTGTTAAATGTAGTGTCTGATTGTTGTTTCTGTATGAAGTGTCTGATCAATGGAAGCCTTCTACATTGTAGCTCTATGCACACATTTAGTTATTAATGCCTCAATCAGGTATTTAACATCGGAGTTAACATCACTGAAATTTTGAGGTATACCATTCCAGGCTGTTTTCTCCCTGTCTAACATGGTTATTCATAAATAAATCTCCTCTCATTGTATAACGTCTGCGAGATCTGAATAAACCTTGGCGCTGAAGACGAGATTAAACTGTAAACTGCTCAATCAAAGGTATTATATTTCAAGTGTACACAGCACTTTTATGATTTTACATAAACTCACATGTTGAGTATTCTGTTGGTTCATCAGAAAGTGCTTGGGCCATTTGTCAGGGGTTTGAGGAAAATCAAGCTTCCCTGCACTTGTTGACATCTCTAGAGCACACACTCAGCTATGGCGTAATCATAAACTGCAACTCAGTTGGCTGTAGAGCTGCTGGCTTAAATCCAATAAGTGGTCTCCTTATAACAGAGCGGAGCACAGAGACAAATTCAAAAAGGAAAAGGAACCGTTCATGGTGGTGGATTAACCCTGTGAAGCCAGTACTAAAGAGTCCAAACCATGTGTAAAGGATTAGCTGCCCTGCCTCAGACATGTCTGGAGAGGTAAGCAGACGTACAATTGTGTTTACTATACTAGATTATACTTTCTGCTTCAAACTTAAGAAATAAATACAATAAAAATTCAACGTGAAGTCTAGAAATTTAGCAATACTAAACTATCCACTCCGAAATGGAGTTTTTTGCATGCGCTGTTGCATAATACAGCTGAAATAACACTTGATAGAAATGAATCTCAGTAGTAAAATCAGAAATACAAAGGATGCTTTACTACCGTCCTCATTACTACTATGTGTATAAAATGATATTTTTGAAAAGGATTTTAACAAAGAAATGGAGCACTATTTTTTCTGAAAATCTTTTAATGCTAACATTTTCAAGTGGCATTACATTTCTTCACTCCTTGATAATGTGTTTGAATCTAAGAGCTGTGAACTTGTGTTGAAAGTTTCCTTTCAGTGCTATTATTATATATTTTTACTCCAATATCTATAAGTATGACATTTTAAGGAGGGCAGTTTTGCCTTTTAAAGCCTACATCAAAAAATAAAAAATAAAAAAAACTTTTTTTTGTATATCGAATCAATACACTTTGTTTCTGCACTCATGTGAAAAGCCTGAATGTCTCAGTTACAGTACAGCATGAATGTTGTGAGAGCTGTAATAAAAGACTGATGTGTTTGAAATAACTGCCAATAGTGATTAAAGACAGTGCTTTCGCCCTCTGTCTCAGAAAAGAACAAAATAGTATAGAGGGTCTGTTTTTAATATTGCAAGGTATGGTTTCGATAACAGGGTGAGGGAAGCTTAAATTACTAAGTAAAAATAAACATGGTTGAGAATGCAATTCAGATGGTGGAGGTTTAGTCTTTCATGTGTTAGTTTAGAGTGAGAAAGAAAGCTTTTCCTGGCCCTTCAAAAATGGATGACAAAAATGTATTGCTATGTGCTCTGAAAAAAATATTTGCCCCCTCATGATTTTCACTGTTGGTGCATATTAGGACTGCTCAGCCTAATTCATTTTAGATGTTTGAATTAAGTTCAATATTGTGCAAAGGGAATCTGGGTAGTAATAATAATAATAATAATAATAATAATTATTATTATTATTATTATTATAATTATAAACTCAAGGTCACTTACAGACTCCAATAGCAGTAAGCCAGTAAAAAACAAGTATCATATACAAGACATAAAATTTTATTTATAAATATAAGCTTTCTTTCTTTTCTTTTTCTTTTCTTTCTTATTTTCTTATTTGCGTATTTTTCTTCCTCCCTTCCTTCCTAAACTTGTCCAAAACTTAATATCAGGTTGCACCACCTTTATATCCATACACCACTGACTCCAACTAAATGCTCTCCAGTTTGATCCAGAGGTCAGGTTATGGTTAATGTAGAGTTTCACATGTTCTCCCATGTCCATTTGGGTTTCCTCCAGGTTATCTGGTTTCCTCCCACTTCCCAAAACCACGCTTGGAGATGGATTGGTGACTTTAAATTGCCCCAAGGTGTGAAATTGCCCCAGTCTTCACACCAGGGTGCATCCTGCCTTGCATCCAGTGTACCAGGAATAGGCTCTTGATCCACTGTGACCTTGACCAGGATAAAGCACTTAAAAAAAAAAGATGAATAAAAAAAATAATAACACTTCCTGTCATTTGATATCAGTCTGTTATGTCAGTGTTTAGGAATTTCAGCCTACACTTCGGTGCAGAATTCTTTTAGTTCAGACACACTGGTAATTTTTCAACAATGAAGGGCTCATTTCATGTCCTATCCCATTATCTCTATTGGGTTCAATTCAGGATTTTGAGTAGGTCACTCCAAACGTTCTTTTACTTTCTTTTCTGCCACGTGGAATTGGTTTTGTGCTTTGGATCATTGGGTTTTTTTTTTGCATAACTTTATTAGGCATATGAGTTTTTGTGTGGTACAGCACAGAATTAATGGTCTTTTCAGCAATAGCAGGTCATCCAGGTGTGAAGCAGAAAAGCATCTCCATGATTGTTTAAATGATGTTCATTTTTTGCCAGACATAATGAGACATGTGTCATGTTTATCTTTCTAGAATGTTATGCTAAAAGGCATTGGTATCATCATGATGGTTTTCTTGGTTAACTGTGGTTTCCACCTCGCTACTCGCCCAAGTATCCAATTTTTGCCTACTCTCTTTCTTACTGTGGATTCTTTACACTGAATATAGTGGAGGTTAGAGCAGCCTGCAGTTTGTTGGATGTTCTTTTGGGATCTTTCATGACTTTCTGGATGAGTTGTCACTACACACTTGGAGAAATGTTGGCCGACCAGACAGTCCTGGGAAGATTCATCACTGTTCTCTGTTTAGAGATGATGGCTCTCACTGTGGTTCAGTGCTGTCCCAGGGACCTAAAATGGTTTCATAACCCTTTCCAGACTGATTTTGACAATTTTCTTATCTCCGAGTGATAAGGTTCAGTATGAGGGACTGCAATCAAGCCTGGATGTGTTCAATCAGCTGTGTTTACTCAGGCTTCCTCTGTCTAATATTATTTTGTCTACACATCAGAAAGCATTTAGTACAGAAAGCATGCAAGCATATAGGGAGTCAGGAAAGAGCAGTTTGTACTATAAATCTGATGTATGTGTTTATGTTTTGGATATAGGGCTAAAGGGATCAAGACTAAGTTGGGAACTCTGCTCCAGAAGCCAGAGAATGCCATTGACCTCATCATCCCATACCCTGAAAAGCCTGAGAAGAAACCAGAAAAGCCTCAGAAGTGAGTTTCTCTCTCTCTCTCTCTCTCTCTCTCTCTCTCTCTTTCCCCATCATACAGTGTAATGTACATACAAGCACATACAATATTCATCTTTATCCACCTCTTTCATCAAAGAGTTGTTCCTGACCATGAAACAGCTGGATCTCAAATAAATAAATAAATATATAAATGCAGCTGGATATAAATAAAACTGTTGTTGTTGTTGTTTTTCAAAATGGTCTCAATTACAAATTCATAAGGATTCATACAAACAATCTAGCTTAATAAAAAGTCAAAATGATTCATGTTGGAAACAGGGGCAGGGATAGCATTAATGGATTTTTGTATTATTAAATTTGTATAAGATCACTGCTGAGAATTCCCTTACAGAAAAATTCCATACATTTCACATGCGAATATACGTTTTTCACATTCTAACGTGTTATGACCAGAGATTGCCCATGTGAATTCAGGTAAAACACATGTGACATCATGTGAATATGTAAAAAATTATTCATGTGAGAAAATCAAATCTGAATAATGAAACCACATGTGGAAATAAATGAATTGTTATGGGGAGGGTGTTAATGAGAACAATGGATCAATGAATGTGTACAAGTCACAATGTGAAACGTAACACGCGAAGATTCTAAAAACCATGTGTAAATTTCATGCAAATGTTTACAGTTACAATCTCTGAATTGAAAACAGATGATGCAATACTTCCACCTTTTGCCTGTGTCATACTGTAAATGATGACAGAAGCTTGGAGAGCAGGAAATTAAAGTGCCGTCACTATCAATTTAATAAACCTCTATTGCCCCTTGAACATACACACAGCACTTCCATGGAACTAGCAGCTAAAGACTGGATAATATTGAACAAACTTTAACAATGTCACAAATATTTATGTAAATACAAATTATTCATAATGACAGTCTTTGCTAAATACAGTGGGGTCCAAAAGTCTGAGAGCACTAGTGAAAATGCTTCTATTTTGCATTCTTTTCTAACTTAATACAACAATTTTCATTACAAATTTTACAATTGACAACAACTTGAGTGAAAAGTAGAATCTTTGAAATATTTGAAATAAACTTTGGATAAATCTTTGAAGAGTTTCTTAGTACTTGGTATGTCCCCTTTTTTGCTTTAATGACAGTGTGCACTCAAGTTGGCATGGACTTCACAAGTTTGTGCAAAAATCAAATCCATCTGAGTGTCATCTGAACACATGCTTCAATAGAAGAGATTAGGCATGTAAAATAAAAGTAAAGCATTTGCTCTGTGCATAGAAATCAGCTGCTCTTCACTATGAATCATGGTATATGTGTCATTTCTGTTATTTGTACCAGATCTTTTAGAAAACCTGTATAATCATGCTGTTAGAGGAACATTAGTTTGAAGAACAAGAGAAAGAGAGTATGTTAGTCTATTCTGCAATAAAAACGTGCCAAAGAATTGTTTATACCATAAATCCCAAAAGACCATGAAAAGCTGCCTTGTGTAACTATCAACATTTCGGAACAGATTGGAAGTGCTAATAAGAGTGACATTTCATGTGTAAATAATGCCTTTTTTGGGCATCCTGAAATGGATGAGTACCTTTATATGCGTGTGATGCAGTACTATTGAGTGTTATTATGCAGTCTGTGTAGTGTGTTATAAACAAAACTCTGATTGGTCAAAGGATGGATGATCCAGTCATACTCTTTTGTACTCAGAAATGCAATATCACTCAGAAGTGCTCTATATTCTTCCTTCCACAAGTATAATTTGCTGGTATAACACGGGTACAAAGCTCCAGCATTGCGTTTCTTATGTTCTCTATATGTTGGGTGAAGTTTCAAATATAAAGAGGGTACTTCACCCAAATACTAGGGGTGTAGTGATATGATGTATGGTATTGTATTGTTCGAGGTTAGGCACTTATTATCCTGTGTCTGAGTATTGAACAATACATTCAAGAGTCTGTGTAATAAAGTAGGCTATTTGTCACAACATACAGCTTATATTATGTGAGGCATAAATAGAAATTTAAACTTAAGCAAGCCCAAACTGCCTCTTCTGAAAATATGGCTTCCTTTTTATGGCAAATCAGTAGAGGCCACACACACATACACTTCTTCTAAGCACAAGAGTACCATACACCTGTGCTAATGCAACAAACATGTCCACGCATCTATGCCCACATCACCACATGTTGGTTTTTGGTATGAGAAATATGAACAAACAGCTGAAGTTTGGCTAATACATGTGAACGAGACAGTTGACACATAATTACACAAGAAATTAAGAAAATCAATAAAATGTCTAACAAACCTAACTGAATACCAAACTCACTAAATTGCCATGGACTGAGATGAAGAATCAGCTGACATAAATTCTATGTCCTAGAGGCTTAAATAGTATGTGTCAACACCCTCAAAAAATACGAAATGCACTTCTTGTAAGTTATTGAAGTCTCTATTTCAATATGAAAGCTAATTTTATATAATTATGGAAATGAACCCCTGTGTGACATCCACCTCCATGGCAGCAGTGATCCCCCACTCTTTCTTCATCACCCAAACACTTCCTGTTTACAGACTATACAGTGTAAAGTCAGTTTAAATATTCAGTTAGAGCGAAGTCTTGCCAACCTTAACATTCAAGTAAAGTTCTGAGCCATTTATTCTGTGAATGCTATTTCTGTGGTTGGACCCTCACCTTAGTAATCAACTATTCTTTGGATTAGCCCTTTATCTGGTTCATTCATAAATTTCTGTGTTTGATCATTGACGTTGTTTAAACTGTCTTCTTTTTGGATTCTCCTGTGATTTTGTAAAGAAACCTCCTGAACATGGATTCTCACACATCACCTGAGTCCTGTCCATTACTCCCTGATGCACACTCAGTTATTAAAAGACTGATAGGAGACAACACACCTAACCACACCTCTTGAGAATGTAATCATTCTAGCCCTGCTCATGTTACAAGGTTACTGTGTGCATCATACATCTAATGCTATCATTTTACACCTTTATATTAGTCATTTCGTGATCACAAAAATAAAGGTTAAATAATTTCCACATTCTAAAGAGTCTACTTAAGTGTTTACTGTTACCTCAGTGGTACTCACAAATACATCACTTTTCAAAGTCAAACCAAAACAGATCTGTCACAGAAGCACAGAAACTTCCAAATTAGATGATAAATGATGGTGTTGAGCTGTTACACTTTGATAGTAACAGCCATTTGTGTCTTTCAGGCCAACCCCTGAAGAGGCTGCCCAGTGGCGTGAGTCTCTGGACCGAGTCCTCACCAACAGCTGTAAGCATACAAGACCTCCTTTTTTTCTATACACATTTCATCTATCTATATTTATAGAGGTGGAGTCAGCACTGTGGTTTGAAATACTCCCTAAGGTCCAGTGAAGGTCAGTAAGGCATGGTGAGCACCTGACTGGAGTACACTTTACAGTCAGTATCATCAAATGGCCATCAAAGACATTTTTCCAGTTACATTAATATTACATATAAACAAAAAGTAATAGGTGAAACAAACACCAAATATGGCCCTACCTTCCAATCCTACCCAAACATATAACCGCATAAAGGAGATATCTCTGACCCTGGATATGTGGTGACATCATTAAACCCAGCTATGATTCATTATTAGACTAAAATAAGATGAATGATGTCGAGCCAAGTGTCAGAAAAGCAGAAAGGAGAGGGAATGAAAAATCGGAAGGTATAATTGGTATTGGAAATATGCCAGCACTTCATTTTTAAACAAGACAGGTATCTCAGTCCAAAATTTTAAAACATGCCAAGCAGCAATGATGTTTTTAAAATAAAATTCACCAGTAAAAGTACAAAGCAATTATGTTATATCATTAGGGAGAATGTGAATGTGTGTGTGTAAGGTGTTTAGCCTTACCCCCTAGGAACCCACTATGGGATCTCTACCTTGTTCTAGAGTAATATGAGCATGTTCAGGACACTGAAACAGGTATCTCGAACTAGAAATCACTTTGGCTTAAAGAGTTGGGGTAACTAAAAGAGTTACATGCTGTGGAGGAAAGCTTGCCTTGCATGCATTAGTGGCATGATGACTCTGGGGTGACCTTGAGGTTGAATCTGGGATTTATCACCAAGATCATACAACCCAATTTTTATAAATCAATCAAATAACCTTACACCATTCAATAAAGGTGATCCTGCAGAGCATTGCTCACTGTGCCCAGTATGTGCTTTATGCTGTTATTTAGACTGAACAGTGGCTATCTAAATCTCAGACCAACTGTTTTTCCACCTCAAAGGAAAGACATGAGGGATCCCTTGTCTAAACAGGGACTGGCCCACTGGGTGGTGGATGTCACCACGATGGCCTATAAATAGGCAGAACACCCACACTGTTCTGACTTGCCACTCTACAAGGAGCATCTCCCCATGGTCAAAATTTACTGGAATTATCAGTCCACACCAGTGTCTTGAGAAAAGAGCCGCTCACATGTGCTTGCATGAGTTTAACAACGTTTATAACATTTGGATGAATTTGTTTGGTTGGTCTGGCCCAAACAGGGTTTGCGCTGCAAACATTTGTCACCAGGTCAATTCTATTTGATGACCCCTACTTTAGAGACTTAGAGACTTCCATGAAGACTAACAATTTGCATAAACATCTTGCTGTTTCATATAAATAAAGTGAGTTTTGAATACACAAAGTGACATTTAAAGGTCATTGTATACAAAGTTTATCTTAATAACTTCTTTTGGTTGGTTTAATAATAATAAGTTTATTATTATTATTATTATTATTATTATTCATGACATATCCATGATCCAGCCAAATATGTAAGATTTTAAATGTCAAACAAAATACTGACTAAATGGGTATTGCAAAAAGGTATGCTTCATTTGCTTATTGAGAAATATATAAAGTCATTCAGAGAATTTTGAAACAAGGCACCATCCTAGAGAAACCAATAAAGCCAGAAATGTGCATAACTGCGCTAATATTAACCAAGTATCCACAGATGGCAATAAACATCTTAAATTAGGACTGTTTTGCATTAATTTTATGTTAGTTTTGCGATAAGGTTTTAATAAACATGTCCTCTGTTTACATCCTGTAACTATGTGAGTGGTAGCCTGCCTTTTTAATTGCGGATTAAATTTATTTTTATTAGTCCTTCTTACTAAACAGTGACAGAGTACCAAGACATTGAGATGGTTGATTATTTCCTAGCACTGTATCTATGTGAGCTGGGATATACAGGTGAAAAATTGCAGTTGATTGATGAATAACAAGCCAGAAGGCAGAGAGATATTAGACTGTGATTTCACCAAATATCACAGACAAAGACTTTCAGGTACACATCAACCCTTATTCCCAGTAACTGAGGAAGGACATGCAGGGTAGAGAGGTGCATGCAGAGAGGCGTATGGTAAAAAACAGTAAATGAAATGGGCTGAGGTGTCACATGTAATGAAGGGGAGAAAGGGAGACATTGAAATTTGCAGTTCATTTTTATTAATATGTGCAACGAAATTAAAGATTGAGACAAAACAAGAAAAGTTTACTTGGCAGATTGGGGTAATTTGTCAGTATATGTCAGTATGTCTATATTTTATTTCAGAGGGCTGAGCAGCCAAACCCTCTTTTGGCTATGGTTTTTCTGTTGATCGTGTTTATCGCCTTCCTTTTACTAGTGGGTCCTGCAGTCACATCATTTGTCTGCTTCATTCCCTGCTGCACTCCTGTAGCATTGGGGGAAGTTGTTTAATAGGCCACATTTCTTCCGCAGCCTGCAAGGTGCACTTCCTGCATCACAATTGCCATTATGCTGCAGTTAAGGCCAGACTGTGTAAGCACTTGTCGAAACAATTTGGGCATTTATCATGTCCATCATCCCATTCCATTGGGGCATTGCAGAACAAGTAAACTTGGCATTATACAATGAAATACAGGAGATTAATAAACTGGGGAAGGTTGCATGCTTTGTGAGTCAGTGGCAAATATCAGGGAAAAAAATTAATTACTAAATTTAGCATCACCCAAAGTGCACGTCAGTGCACTCTCCTTGACTGCGCAGATTTCACTGTAACAATTTTATGCAGTTAGGCGTTCTCACCCAGGTGTATTCCTGCCTCATGCCCAGTGCTCCCAGGATAGGCTCCAGATCCACCTCAACCCTGATCAAGATAAACTGATTACTGAAGATTACTGGATATTAATTTTTTACAAGGATTTCTGAGTGCTTACTTAGCATCTTGAGTCAGCTTTTTCCATTCCTTGGCAAAAGGAGAATGGGAAATGGGTTGAGGCCTTTTATAGGCTGCACAAACGAGGTCTAGGTCACGTCACAAAGTGATGACTTTGCTATGAGTTCTCAGCTAGGAAAAGAGCACATTGGAAAACTCCACTAGTTCACTTAAGAGACCCAGTTGGTTCAGAAGGTTAGGGGATAGAACATGTGAGATACAACTCATGAAATCCAAAATAAAAAATTTTTTCCCATTTTTTAATTTATTGTTTTGCTGTTGTGGCTGTTTTCTCTTGTGGCAGGATGATTAAATATATTCTGCATGACTGTTTCCTTTTCTAACAACATTAACAGTGGACTGCCAGGATTTAGCTCTTTATTGCTATTAATAAAGCAGCAGAAGTCAAACTGTTAAATTCCAGCTGTCATGTCAGGATCTCCTGAGAGACTATTTCACATTACTTTGAGGGGATTGGGATTTGTTTAATTAATCTTTTCTCCATTTAGATTTATACATGCTTTCTCTTTGGACCACCAGGATTTCAAAAGCCCTCCTTACTTGTTGCATTGTGCTGCCCAAATAAAGTATTAGAGATGTTATTGGTGTTTCTTAATTAGCTGAATCATTTATATTAAACTTTTAGGCTAACACTATCTTAATGATCAAACAAGTGATAGCAATTAAACAAATTTAAGATTGATTGTTTTAATAAAATATTTCAGTAATACAGAATGTTCCTTGGTAAATAGTGTTTGTTCTCATGATTTTGTGCACACAGACTTAAAAAAAGAGAGGAAATTGGATCAAGAAAACAGCTAGCACAATAAAAACAAAAATACTGATCTTTCACAGCACTGGAGAAGGGGTTAAATAGATAGCAGAGTGTTTAGGAAGAAACAATCAGAGATATAAAAAGCCTTAGAGGCAAGTAAAATTTTAAAATATCGTTATGTTTCAGTATTAATATAGTAACCTGGACCATTTTTGATAACAAAGGAACATCTCTGAAACCTAACTAACATTAAATGGCATGTTATTCAAAGGAATATTGGCATCAAACTTGTCACAGTTGCTGTGAATGTGTAGTTCGCTCAAGCTCTCCAATGTACCTTCAATGTTCTGAGAAAGAGCTCTATTGCTGACTGACATCAACAATAACAAATGGGAGAGTTTCCAAAATAATTAAAGAAGGCTGATATGTATGCACAAAGATATCATTCAGTCATTAGCAACATGATGCCAAACTTTTTATGAAACCTTAATATATAAGCATTAGTCATTTTATATCCCATATTTATAAACTTTACATATTTCAGAATAAATTACTAAGCCTGTGATAACACCATGCTCCACAGCCTACAAAACATAGAAACACACACAAATAAACTCAATGAAAGACAGATAGGCAACACTATTTGTGCTTCATTTTTTTTTTTAGGTCGAGTGTTTTAGATCCGCAAGCATGGTACATGCTGTGTCTCTTCCGAATAGCAAGCACAGTAAAGAGAAAAACTTACCATTAGCCAGAGCCTTCATTTAAGCCACACAAAACTTATAGTTCTCTCATGTCTTTCTTCGTTTAATTTATTCTTTGATTGGACAGTGTTTGCTTTGCCTGTTTACTTCTAGTAAAGCAAAGTACAGCCTGCCTGGCTGATAAAAGTGAACATAAAGACACTATGGCAAGCTAAATAGCTGTTTTTAAATAGCTATGTGTAATCACCTGTCACAACTGCCAAAAATAGGCTGTGTGACTCTACAGTCTGGGCTAGAAAGAAATCAGCCCCAGCTGACCCTTGTTTTTTTAATAACTGATTACTTTTAAATAGAGGGAGTGCTTAGCTCTGCTAACTCATCTATACCAGCCAAACCCTGAGTATAATGACTATGTAAATTGAGAACATACTGTAGGCATTGCTAAAATGCAATGCTAAAATGTATTGTTAGGAATTAGTCATTCTGTAATAAGAAAACATGGATAAAGTGCATGTCTAATGATTAATAAGGTCTGTCAAATGATGTCAATTTAATAAGACCAAAAATAAAACAAAAAACAATGTAATTAAAATTATAAAAGTACAGTTCCCTAGATAATAAAAAAGATATTCTCTAAATGTGAAAATAAGCTGTGTTTGCATACACATAATGTATAAAGCATATACTTATTGAGATCAACTGATTTCTATGCATAACACCATAATGGAATAGGGACAGAGTGGAGGACCTTAAAATGCTTGTGAAGCCAAATAAATTTGGAAAGACAAAATAGATTCCTTTGCTTGTGATGATGGGCATTTGTTGATGGTGTTATTGCCTGTCAGACCATTTTGTTTTCTGCCTGGACTGTAATTAAATCCAGTGTGCTCTGCAGACAAGCATTCAATTTACTTCACAGAAATTGCAGGCTACAGCCATGGTTTTAAAAGAAAACACAGCAAAACAATCAAATCCTTTTTTATTATTATTTAATTGCAGTCAACCACTCCAGGCAATGATTTTGCACAGATTATTGAACAGATGCCTGCATCATGCACAGCGTGCGGGGAAATGTTTGAATAAAGCATATATGGATATTTTTGAAGTGTTTCATGTACATACTTACTTCAGTATAAGGTCCTTTCTATTATTCTTAATTATACAGATGGCCTTGCTACATTCAGGAGCTTCCTGAGATCTGAGTTCAGCGAGGAGAATGTTGAGTTCTGGTTGGCTTGTGAGGATTTTAAGAAGACCAAGTCTCCATTGAAAATGGCCACCAAGGCTAAGAAGATTTATGAAGACTTCATTCAGACTGGTGGACACAAAGAGGTTGGTTTATTCCATCCTGGTTGTGAAGTGCTTGTGCTTATGCTCGCCTCTGAAAAAGCCTATTAGAGGTGCAGTATGTGAAATTGCTATAAAGGAAAAGGAATTTTTCTACCTTTTCAGCAGTAAACATTTTCCCACTCGCTAGAGTTCTTCAAGTTTTGGTCTGATTGGCCTCCTACATACAAGATTAAAACAGATTCAGCAGCTGATCCTGTGTCTGTCTCTGATCACCTGGGAATGTGGAAATGTTTTTTTCTTTTTTTCTCTCTCTCCCTCTCTCCTTTGGCTTTCATATCCAATTTATCCAGTTATTGTCAAGTGTGAGATTTAACAAGCTTGAGTTTCATGCACTGTATAATCCTTAGGTCAAAAGCAGGCCAAAAGGTGAAAAGACAAGCAGAGAGATATTTTTTATCTGTCATTGAAAGTAATTCAAAATTCAATAAATGAGTGTAGTTAATTTCATTTTTGTAAACATCCTCAGTAAAAATAATGAAATCTTGACTGTATTGAATGACTGAAATTGCATTCTGTTTTGAAGTTAATTGCATTAATTTCCTTACTACCCTTGTAATCATATTCCCCAAAGTGCCACCTGCTATAACATCCTCAATGCTCTTCACTCTTCAGGTGAACATTGACCATTTCACCAAAGACGTGACTCTGAGGAACCTGGTTGACCTTTCCGCTGCCACTTTTGACCTGGCTCAGAGCCGCATCTACACCCTGATGGAGAAGGATTCCTTCGGCCGTTTCCTTAGATCCGAGCAATACCAAGAGCTCCTCAAGTAAACGCAGTTATCCAGCTGTAGGGAGACAAAAATAATTATTTTAGAAATCCCCCTTAAGAAATCCAATTATTATTTGTCGATTATTTTGCTTTACAGACAATGTAGGAGCCTCAAAATCAATCTGACTAGAAAACCGATTTTGCCGTCTTCCAGAATTTGGAAAATAAATCCAAATTGTCTCCCTGCAGCTTTGCTAGGAACTTGTTGATGACCAAAAGACCTATTATTTTTGACTTTTAAAAATGGCAAGAGATTAGATTAAACATTCAAATTGTATTCATTCATAATGCCAACATTTTCAAAGTACTGTTCACAGTTTGTTTTGCATAACCTGTTAGCTGGGATGGAATTTTTGGTTCCCTGTCTACTAAATAAATTGGAAAATCCTAGTCAGACTAATTCCCACTTGTAATTCATTAGACTAGACAAGTGGCTCATGTTTGTGAAGAGGACATCCTGAGCTCTGAGGTGCAATTTGGAGAAGTATCGGAGCACAGTGTTCATCTGTCTGCCGTGAAGTGAGATACGGCTGGTGTGGGGACGGGAGCGAATGACGGGTGCTTTTTCCTGGAAACATCCATGTTAATGTTAACACTCACATGTAAAAGTGACGGGGAGATGGGGGGAGGGGGAATACACATTTAAGCCCAGAAAGGCCCTTCATAATTTACAGTAAAAGAAGAGTGGGACATGTTTAAATGAACTGAGTCCCTGGGAAAAGCCAGAGCGGAGACTTGTTGTGGTGTGTACGTTGCTAAGATGGGAAAATCAAGTAGGAGTGGTTCTCCATAAAGCATTGGAAAACTTTTTTTCATACAGAGGGACAGCTTTCCCAAGGACGTATAAGGGATACTCACAAAAATTAGTATTAGCGTATCTTGATTTAATCAAAACCCAATATATTCACTGAATATATATATATATTCATATTTATTCATATATATATATATTCATTATTAATGACTCTTTTTCCTAAAATCTTGCATGCCCTTGATATGAGCAGCTAATCTTCATTATAGACACGTTGCCTTAAATTTATCAAGTACATGGTATCCATATGTATGAAATTATTTCCCTTATTAAACTTTGCATGTGTGAATCTCACCATATGCACGTACAGTATACTATTGCATGTTTTGTTTTGTTTTTTCCCCTATTTTATTGTTCAGTAAAAACATATATAGTATATAGCATTATATGCAGTAATAGGTGGTCCATAAGTCCTTATTGATATGCCACATAAACTGAAATATTACAACACTGCAGGTCAGAAAACATGAATTATTCTAAATTTTACAAAAATAGAAAATATCTATTGATTTTGAAGCATTGGTACCGAATTTTGTGTTGTTTTTTCCATACATCAAAATCAGATCAAATTAAATTCAAACTGTTGCTAAGGACTTATAGGAGTACCTCATATTTAAAAGTAAATCTAAGCAAATACATGTATATGTACTACTGTAGCCACACATAAAATGTATAAGTGCATTAAAGTTGTGAACACCTATTTATTTTTGAGATGTAAATAATTTATAGCTATTTGGTTTTCAGTCATTTACAATTTATTTTCTGTGAATACACATGGTGAGGAGTCTGAAGCCTTGTTCCTTTGTCTGGTATAAATGGGCTACCAGGAATAAGCCCGCACTGCTAGCCCACTTATACCAGCCATCAAAAAGACATAAGTATAAGGTTTAATTTTTTGCATAAACATCAGAGTAGTTGTTGTGAACAGATGTTTTAAGGTGGATTATTTTGGATTTTTGTGGAACCAAGCACAACAGCACCACCAATGGTCATAAGAGAAATACACAGAGTAGTATAAAGAAGTGAGGCTGGGACTGATTTCTTTCTAGCCCAGACTGTATATTCATGCAGCCCATCAGTGACAGTTGTGGCAGGTGATTACACACAGTGAAATTGTATTGGAAGGAAAAACTAAAAGTAGATAGAGTAAGAACACATTTTATCCAATCAAAGTACAAATTACATAAAAGGACAGATGACAGAACCTGTCTGTCTAAATTTTGTAAATACATCCTTAAACCCAGTAGGGCATTAATGACATTGTTGATATTGTCCACTGTTGTCAAAAGATAATAGATTTTAGCCCTCCCATCTAATATCATGAGCAGCTGTCACTGTTTAGCTAGCTTCTGAACAATATCCATCCTACACTCTGATCGTTGGATGGTTAAGGGTTCTACCAGTTAAGGTTTGGCCTAGGGTTCCTAATGATGTTCTACTTGTAGCCTTTCCTTAAACTAAAAACTTGTGTAGTAGGGGTCTACATAGAACCTTTAAGAGGCAGACCAAACAGTGCTCTAGTGACACTAATTAAAGATTACAACAAGAATACACGAAAATATTTTGACATTTATTAATCCTTAGTAAGTGCCTTGCCATGGTCAGGGTCACAGTGGATCCAGAGTTTATCCCAGAAACACTCACAGCATTTTTTTGGAAGTGAGATCAAACTGGAGAATCTGGAGGAATCCCACATGGACACAAACAGAACATGTGAAACTCTTCACAGAGCTCAGGATCAAACTGGGGATCCTGCAGCTGTGTTTGACATATTGAACCAACCAAAAATGCTCCATAGAGGTCATCATATAAAATGTAAAGCTGTTTAGCCGGCACCAACCAAAACTCTCTCACTGTCTCATCACTGTCCAACAAAACATGGCAAATCAGTTTACCACCACACCACCCTGAGTTCACTGACTATTGGTCATATACTAAAATTTTTAGTATATTGCACTTCCATCATCTCCAAAAATGGATTTATGTATTTCCTACTCTCATGACAAGACTGCATGGAATACTCAGCCATACATGGGTGGCACAACATTTTATTTTCAGATATCACAATTTATTAAAGAGTGCTTTTGGAAAAGTAACATCAGCTTAGCAAGGAACAAACAAGCTGCTGCTTGAATCCATGCCTTCTGTTTCACAGCCTGTTCAATTACCTACACTAACAAGGTGGGTTTTTTAACCAAACAAAAATGACCTAAGGTGGAAGGCAGAAAGAGAGAGAGAAAGGGGGATGAGATGAAGCAGAAGGACAGAAGGACGTTGCCAACACAAACAGTGTCTGAGGTGAATATATTCACATTCTGTCTACATAGTAGATTCCCTGGTGTTTTCATCATCTGAGCCACCAGCCACTATCAGTAAGAGGAAAACACAAAATAAGTTTTCAAAATGGCTTAGAAAACAAAGAAAACACAGACACTGACTAAGCTTCCATGTTAAAATGCTGACCCAATGTTTGCGTTTATTCTTAGTACTATAATCACCATGACCCAAGCCTGAATTTTGGGTGTGTTGAGTATAGTACTTGCATCTGACACAAAACGGTAGGGTTCAAGACCACTAGGAGTTATAATAGGTGGTATAAGTTTACGGTATCCATGTGAGATTATCCACAGCAACAGAAGATGAGTCACAAGTTCCAGATGAAGAAGGTGGTGGGAAAAAAATCAATCACGCAGGTCCGTTGGTCAAGAGGAGCCACAGGAGGAGAAATGTGCCCGAACAACTGAATGCAAGGAAAGAACAAAACAACAAATAGCTAAAATTTTAGCCAACTGATATTTGTCTTGAGGCAACAAATATGATATGCTACATCAGAAACATTACCAAGAGAAGATAAGGAACATACACTTAATGAGCACTGTATTAAGAAACCTGTACACCTGTATATTAATGCAATTACCCAATCAGCCAATCACATGGCAACTGATCAATGCATAAAATCATGAAGATAGAGGTCAAGCGATGTCGTTGGGAAAACATTGCCTGCTGGAACCCACATAAGGGACCCAGTGTGGCCTTCTGCTGTTGTAGCCCAAAGCCCTAAAGATTCAGCATGTTGTGTGTTCTGAGATGCTTTTCTGGACGCCATATTTGTAAAGAGTGGTTATTTGAGTTACCCTAGCCTTCTTGTCAGCTCGAACCAATCTCGGTCAATCTCCTCTCTAATCAACAAGGTGTTTCCACCTACAGATTTGCTGCTCACTGGATTTTATTTATTTATTTTTTTTTTTTGTATTTTCACACAGTTCTGTTTAAACTCTAGAGGCTGTTGTTCATGAAAATACCAGGGGATTAACAGTTCCTGAAACCAGCCTGTCAATATCCATGACACAGTCAAAGTCACTGAGATCACAAATTTTCCCTATTCTGATATTTGATGTGAAATTAAGCTCTTGACGATTTTGTGCATTGCACATAACATAACAGCCACATGATTGGCTGTTTTGATTCTATTGTGTCCTATATTTCTCTATGTGATTTGTGATGATTCCTTGGAAATCCAAGAACTCACTCATTTTCTCTATTCAGTAACATTACATATACTGAACTAGCTAACTTTTTTGATTTAACTTTAGCTGTCACTTGTTAGCTGGTTATTTAAATCTTCAGGCAACAAAAACATGGGAATGGGCAAGCACATTTGAGCATTCACTTGTCCAGAGGGCTAGTTATTAATGAATTTATGATATGTCCACCCTTGCAATGATAAAGAGGGGATTTAAGTGTAATTTTTTTCCTGTTAGTCCATTTGCTGAGTCCAAAGATTGGAAAAACAAAAACATTTATTGAGAGAGGCATATGGAAAGGGGAAGGTCTGGAAACAACTGCAAATACTGTTTTTATTCATTGATCAAAAATATGGCTCAATTTTGCCTAAATAAAACCACAGAGCATATGCTAAATAATAACAATGGAAACAATGGAAGCACTATGGAAATTTTGTACTTTTGCACTACAGCTTTGTCTTTGGGCTTATTTTGTATCTCACAAATTAATTAAGCAGCTCATATGTCAAAAAATGTCTCCTGTGACCCAAAATAGATAACATTTTTTTATATTTTATCTGCAATTTTTGTTGAATCAGGGTTAAATCATGTTCTCTCAAAATTGACTTGCACTAGGGTTCGCATGGAGATAAACTGAGGCTACCTCTTGGTCTTGGTAAGGTTGTTTTTGGCACACACGTGACTGCGAAGTGAAGTATACTGAAGCATGAAGCTTCAAACACACTTTATACTGCATATGTAAAAGCACCTAAAAGTCTACACCCCTTGACGTATTACTACTGAACATTCAGAATGTTCTCAATGAATAAAAAAACCTTCATAATAGACAAACATATGTTACTTCATAATAGACAAATATGTTGCTTTAAGGATGGTACAAACCTGTTTCTGTAGAGGGACACCTGGTTATTTTCAGATCCAACCCGATACGAACACATATTTCAGAACCAAAGCAATAAAACTACTTGTTTATAAAGTCCCGTCTCTCTCACAGACACTCAGTCTCCAAGCAAGCAGGCTAGTTTCCAAAGCCAAAAATAAATAAATAAATAAATAAGTTATACTGAAAAGTGTCTGAACCTTGGTGAAGGATTGGGTCTGAGATCTTCAATGTGTGTGTGGGTATAAGAGAGTAAACCTTAAATTGCCCTCAAACTGAAGACAACAGTGCTCTGCCAGCCCATTAAGAGACCTCACAAATGGAAACAAATGTGCTCCGAGCACACACAAAAAACTGAACCAGAAAGCAGGCAGTGAATGCACAAAGCCCAGATGCAAGGCTAGATAAATCCTTGTAAACAACCCATTTGTAGAAAGACCTAGACATCTCAGTGTGCAGAAAGAGAGCATCAGATTTAAATAAATGTAATGTTTTTTATGCATTTTTTTAAACAAAATGTCCTTGTACATGTTATTATTAATCTCTCCAAATCAATATAAAACATATCACATCACATTTAATTGTTACACATGAAACAGGAAAGATACATGTGTTCTTTATATTTATACAGTTAGTAATGCTTTTATCAATCACTGCATGTAAGAGCCCACAAGCTGCAGGCGTTCTTCACTCACTGTGTCTAATGAGAGGACTGGGCTTGTGCAGCTTATCAAAGGCAGGAGGTCAAAGCGTGCACCGGATCTCAGCTGTTACATCCAAACTAGCTACATATAAGGGTGCTGAACCCTGCATGTCATAAATAAGTACTAGCAAATAGCTGGGTTTGTTGGTTTTGTCTGGATCCTGGAATGAGCTTCTTATGCTTTTTCATGAAAATAAAGCCCATTTTACACAAATGCATTGTGGCATTGTGGAACATTCATTTGGTTGCTTTCCTGCACTACTTTAGTAAATATACACTCCTGGGCAAAAAAAAAAAAAATGGACCAAGCCCAGAATGGCAAATATTAAGCTTTTAATGGTCTTAACAAAAGATTGGTCAGAAAATTAGCAAGAATTAAACAAATGCACTTCTGAGAGCTCCTGTGCCACAATTTGCGCGTTTAATTTGCTGCAGTGAACTGTTTGGGGAAAAGCTAGAAACAGAGATATTCACTTATATAGTCTTCTTGTACACAAAGGTAAAAAATGTTTGATATAAAATTTAAATTAACACGTCAGGGTGTATATAATATTCCAAAATCATCTTCTGGGACGTTTCTTTTCTTAAAAGATTAGTCATTATTTGGTTATCTGCCACACCTGATGCACCTCATCAAGGGCCACAAAAACATTTAAAGAAATCAAAGGGATAAGTTATCCCATACTAAGTTCCTTTATCTACTTGTTTAATTCTTGCTAATTTCCTGACGAATGATTTGTTGCTACGCTTAATATTTTGTCATTTTTGGCTTGGCTCATTTTTTTAAAAAGGAGTATATCATGCAAATAGCATGCAAATACACCTGTACATTTGCATATTCACGGCATCATCCAATCAGCTGATCATTTGGCAGCAGCACAAGATAAGGGTCAAGAGCTACAAGTAATGTTTACCTCAAACATCAGAATGGGGAAACATGTAATGAGATAGTGAGGCTGACTGTGGCATGGTTGTCAGTGCCAGATGGGTTGGTTTGAGTATTTCAGAAACTGTTCATCTCCTGGGATTTCCACACACAGCAGTCTTCTACAGTTTTACACAGAATGGAGTGAAAAACAAAAAAACATCTATTGCACAGCAGTCCTACAAACAGAAACGCCTTATTAATAAGAGAGGTCAGAGGAGAATGGCCAGACTGGTTAGAGCTGACGAAAGGCAATGGTAACACAAATAACAACTCTTTACAACTGTGGTGAGCAGAAAAGCATCTCAGAATGCACAACATGCTGAACTTTGAGGTGGATGGGCTACAACAGCAGAGGACCGCACTGGATTCCACTCCTGTCAGCCAAGAGCAAGAATCTGTAGCTACACTGGGCTCACAAAACTGGACAGTAATATAACTTTTCTGAACATAAATCTGTTTCTCTTTTGCGTGTATCTCTGTCACAAGTAGGAATTTTATTTTTGGTTACCCCCAAAAGTGAAAACCGGGGATATTTTCATTTAATGATTTCATTCTGTGGTGCAGGAGCATCGTTGGACATTTTGACAGCCACTATCTGATTACAAACTGAATTGATTAGGCTTGGGTACATTTCACTATGGAACATACAGTAGCTATCCAACAAAGCATGACATTCACTGTGTGATGAAATCACACTTAGCTAGCAAGGGTTTAGACATCTTTTGACAGATTGACTGCTTTTACCAACACATTTAATAAACTTAACAGCATGATGTTTGCAGGTTCATAGCCCAAGCAAAATTTAAAATATAATATCCAACTAATTTTTTTTTTAAATATAGTTTTCTTAAAGCAGAGGTGTCAAAATATGTTACTGGCAGAAAAACCTAATTTTGTCCAAAACCAGATTTTTCATCTTTTTTGGCTGCTTGCTAGAATTCAGCCACATCAGTATCTGATGGGTTTCCCAGACCCACAAAATTCTCAATGTTTTTAATAGCTATGTGTGGAACAGAGGTCATGTTTTGGTGCACTTTTCCATATCTGCTGAATGACCACTTGCCCTATTCCTATCCTGAGCTGAGGGTGACATCACAAGCAAAATGGCTGATGTGAAAATGGTGAATGTGGTTTGATTATCATTGTAATGAGGCAATATACTACATTAGTATAAAGTAAATAAGTAGATAAACCAACGACAAGCAGTAACACGAAAACCCTCTTACAATTTATTCCATTATAGCTGAGGTAGAGACAACAGCATCATGCTAGCTAACACATTACATTTTGTCTAGCTCAGACAAAAATGCTTAAGGCCAAATGCTATAGTAATGTGATTTAATAAGGGATAATATTGTTAGGGCTGGAAGAAATGTTTTTTTCAGCTTTTCTGGGCCCTTGGTAATCACCTATATGGTTTTATTTAACTGGATTATCTAGCTAGAGTCTAGCTGGCTTTCACTCAGTTGGGAGTATTTGCTGACATGTGGTCACAGCATTAACATTCAAATTAGTGTTCTCAAGTTTAAGGTTTTAAATCTTGGTTTGAAATTCCAAACCTTGAATAATCATGAACTAGGCTACAATGCTGCTCATATGGAAAATGAATGTGAGTTACCAGTATGTCCATGCAAGTGTGTGTGTGTGTGTGTGTGTGTGTCAGTCTGACATTTCAAAAGCTAACCACTCCAATGTTCTATCGGGCTCTGTCACACCTAAAGCTACAGGACAGCATGTAATTGCATCAAGGCCAGTGTTCCACCATAATGAGTCGCCTGCAGTCTGCTCACAACATCCAGCCATGAGAGAAACCAGAGAACAGATGGAGATAAACCATTCAAGAAAAAAAAATCTCTGACTCTGTTCTGCCAGAACCTTATTTATTCATCTACTTAACCATCCCAGGTTATCCTGTTTCCTTTGAAGCTGTAGAGAGCTTGACCTAAAAGCAATCTCCTCACCGAAGATGTCAAAGCTTGATTTAATGAAACCTCCATATGTACTCATAGAACCTTAAAACTAATTTAATTGGCCTCTTTATTACTGACATACCCTGCACTCCTTAGACATTATTGAATAGAAATTAATAAAAGGTCCTTACTGTTTGTGGTGTCACATGTTAAGAACATGAGCAGTTAGTCAGCCCCCTCCTGGTAGTTATTTTGTTGCTTGTTTGTTTTTGTTTTTGTTTTTTTTCATTAGCATATTGATAAAATACTGCATGTTCTCCTCTTCACTCGCAATTCATCAATTATAATTACAATTGAGTAAATGTGGTAGACCTCAATATAACACTTATGATTCCTTCATTTTACAGTCTAAACATTTCAAGAGTTATTTCCAGCAAAACAAATTTCCAGCAACATGGAAGTATTACACAGCATTGCTTTTTTTTTGTCACTGTCTCTGAAAGCAAAGGAAGGACACGGTCCGATCCAGACATTCTAACCTTGTGAGTTTCTCTTATTGAAAGTGATTTGTTCTTGTGGTTTTGTTTGCCTCTGCATAATATTTTCCCAAGTCTTTGCCACCCACCATGGTTTATAAACTGGTAGTGCAACCTATTTCCCTATTATTTATACATTCTGAAGATCAACATTTCCTTCCCAGCAACAAGCGGACTCAAACATTTTGGATTGTGTGTTATGTCCCAGTGTGTGTTTGGGACACCAGCAGAATGGGTGAGAGGAAATTGTGGTTGTGGGAAGACTATAAGAAATACACTCACCATCCACTTTATTAGGAACATCTGTACACTTGCACATTCTTGCAGTTGTCTAGTCAGCCAATCATGTGGCAGCAGCAGAATGTAAAAAAAAAAATCATGCAGATACAGGTCAAGAGTTTCAGTTAATGTTCACATTAAACATCAGAATGAAGGCAAAAGTGTGATCACTGTGACTTTGATTGTGGCATGGATGTTAGTACCAGATGGGCTGGTTTGAGTATTTCAGAAACTGCTGATCTCCTGAGAATTTCACACATAACAGTCTCTAGAGTTTACACAGAATGGTGCGAAAAACAAAAAACATTGAGCAAGTGACAGTTCTCACAGAGAACCATTGCACCCAGAACTCTAGAGATTGTTGTGTGTGACATTCTCAGGAGATCAGCAGTTTCTGAAATACTTAAACCAGGCCATCTGGTTCAAACATCCATGCCACACTCAAAGTCACAGAAGGCACTTTGTCTTCATTCTGATGTTTATTGTGACCATTAACTGAAGCTCTTGACCAGTATCTGCATGGTTTTATGCATTGTGCTGCTGCCACATGATTGGCTGATTTGATAACTGCATAAATGAGTGGGTGTACAGGTGTTCCTGTTAAAGTGTACATTGGTGACTTTATCATGATTTACAGCAGCTATATTGTGGAAATGTTATACATAGCCATTTGCGTCATACCAGCCTTGGCTGAAATAATAAAGAAAAACCCAGGCTAACTGAAAAAGAGAAAGACATGCATGCTTACTTACTTATACCATAAAGAAAAAAAATATGGACAAAAAAAACAAGTTACTTCTCTTCTCCCTATCTAACCAATACAACAAAGCCAAAGCCAACAAAAACTCAATGCAAATGAGCTATAGAGTGCACACACTTTATGGATGATTGACATTCATCAACATACACACCGAGTACAAGGAAAATCATTATCAAAACGTTTGTAAATCTGGTGGAAATTTCGAGTTTGGTTTGATTTCGCAAATATTTACACACAATTTTATGAAAAAAAAAAATTGATAAATCAGTGTTAGCTTCCTTGGCCAAATATAAATTGTAGGGAACAAATAAGTTTGAAACCAACATTTTGTGGAAAAATGCACTTCCTTGGTAAACATCATGTTTGGAAAAAAAAGTGTTAAAACTAGGGAGGCATGATGGCACAGCGGGTAGCATTCCCACCACAGAGCTCCAACTTTCCTTTTTAAATTGTCTCACATTTCTGCCTCTGGATTTAAGCACATGTTTCTTGCATGATGTCGGCTCAAGAGAGTATTACTTCCAGCACCACTTTCTGAAAGTATGATGTAACCACACTGTCTCACTGAAATGTATGTTTTGGGCTGTAACAACACTCATAAAAATTATACAATATCACCTGAAGCTAATATTAAAAACATATAAATGATACTATTAATTGGAGACAGCAATCAGAGACATTTCTTATCATAATCATGATAAAATAATTTAATTAAATTAAAGTCAGGTGTAAGGGTAGAAGAGGTGTGCTTGGTCGGCTTATCCTTTAAACCGTGTGCACATTTTCTTTACAGGAGTATGTATCAAATTAATAAACAATATTGGAACTGTGTTATTAATCTGACAGCTAAAAATTTAATAGCAAATTAAAAGTGAGATTAAAAAAAAGCCCACATTGTGTGCACACATTATGATGTCATGAACCTGCTTAAGTTTTGTGCGCAATTAACTATCTGCGCAAAATATTTTAAAAAATTTATTAGAAGAAATAGGACGTACTGGATCAAGTGCTATTTTATAAGCTGTCGAATAATGAGGGTGGAATTAATGTTCAATTAAACATCTATATTTGGCAGATGCCCTTATGCAGACCGTCTTACATTGAGCTCATTTATACAAATGAGCAGTTGAGGGTTAAGGGCCTTGCTCAAGGGCCCAGCAGTAGTAGTGGGATTTGAACTCACAACCTTCCAATCAGAAGTCCAACATCTGGACCACTGAGCTACCACCAACTTTGCCATAGCCTTCTGTAATAATGCAGTGGGCACAGGCTCACCAAACCTGGACAGTTGAATACTGGAAAAACGTAGCCTGGTCTGATGAATCTCTATTTCCGCTGAGGCACACAGATGCTAGGGTCAGAATTTGGCACTAACAGCATGAATCCATTAATGGCCACAATTTACCCATCTTCTAATGGTTACTTCCAGCATGATAATGCACCATGTCACAAAGCAAAAGTCGTCTCAGACTGGTTTTATGAACATGACATTGAGTTCAGTGTTCTTCAGTGGCCTTCCCAGTCACTGGATCTGAATCCATTAGAACACCTTCGGGACGTGGTAGAACGGGAGATTCGTGGAATAAAAGTGCACCTGAAAAATTTGTAGGAATTGGATGCTGCAATCATGTGAATATGGACCAGTATCTCAAATTAATGTTTCCAACATATTGTAGAATCCATGCCCTGAAGAATTGAGGCTGTTTTGAGCGGAAAGGGAGGCCCTACCCAGGATTAGTGTAGTGTTCCTAATAAGGTGCTCAGTGAATGTATATTACTATAACAAATGAAAGAATTATCAACCTTTTCTGATGAGGTCATGAAACACTTAGTATTACACATTAGTATTTATTATGACTGTCTGTGATTGGTGGATTCAGCTTTCTTTATATACAGTACATTTTAGTCTTTGAGGGCTGTATTAATAGTCGATGAATTAAGTTGATAAGTTATGTCAATATTTATGAATGGAATGTTCTCCGTATTCAGACTGGGCTTATCTCTTTAACTTTTAGTCCTTAATGGTCTTGCTTGATGTTCATAATCATTAAGCTTGTAGTTTCTTAATATGTATACTGGTCCAAAGGGTTTTTCTTTTTTTTTTTTTTTCACTTTTATGTTGCATGAATGCGTCTATAAATAATAATATAATAATAGAATTACAAAGCATTTCATACATTACACCAGATGGATTATCTAGTAAACAGTTTATTATTACATCTGGCTATTTGATTGTCTTGTTAAATTTAGCGAAATACCACATTTTGGGGCAAATACCAATACTTTTAAATCAGCTTTTAAATCAGATCACTATGTACTTCAGTAATGGTTTGGAAAAAGTAAAAAGCTCATCTGGAAACAGTCTTTATCTCCTTACAAGTGTTGCTATCAAGCGAGGCAAAAATCTTCTCAGTGGACTAAAGAAGAATATCTTTACTGTGGGCTATTTAAAAAGCCATCTCTTCTCTAGTTAACATCTTAAAGAGCTGAGATCTGTAGGAGGTGATGTATAGTTTCCTGCTCTGAGACACAGGGCCCAGGTTTTCTCCAGTTCTTGCTCAGTTTTCTCTATGTGCATGAGTAAATTATTAAATCCCATAGAATAACCAGATGTGACAGTGTGGAAAGCTATGGAGGAAATGGACATGTTAACTGGCATGTTGATATAGGACACTTTTTATTGTTTGGTCACGTTTCACTTTCATAAATGTTTCACAGTACAGTGATCATCTCTACATTGTAACGTGAGCATCACAGTGAACACTCTCCTTACCTGTCAAGAATATCTTAAGCCATCCCTTTTACACTCTCATTTGTTTTATTTTCTGCATTATTTATTCTCAGAGACCATTTTGTGTTGTGTTGGACACTTTTATTCATAAATACTACAATAAATATGTGTAATACATGCAAGTAAACAAATATGTAAACAGCTTAAATCCATTTATTCTAATAAGACTTAAAGTGACAGTACAAGAGGACAGACTTGTTAAATTCACAGCACTGTAACAAATGGACATCACATTTTGTTAATATAACTTGTCACATTTGTTTGACGTTAATATTCCAGAGCTTCATTCATTACTAATAAGACTAGATTTATTCTAATTGGGCTGCAAAAGTACATATAATATACACAGATTAAATAGTTATGCAGCCCAGGCCTTCGTTATCTTCTGTAACAGTTATTCACTTAGTCACTGTAAACTTTATTCTTACAACATCATCTGATAGGGTTTCAAAGGTGGCTTCTTTTTTTCTATTATTTATTTTTGTTTGAATACAAAATTACCAAAATACAGTAATAAAAACAAATGCTACACTGGAGATTCTGAAGACTTTTGTCAGATTATTCTAAACATATTAAAGCCACATATAGCTGAAAAAAAAAACATTAAAACACATCCTTATTTCCTGTTTCTGGTGTTAGATCGATTATCTACCTCGACGTCTACCTCAGTGACTTAACCCTTCACCTTTAACTCTCTTTCTCTCCTCATAGAAGTGAACTGATCCCTAAACTCTAAACCTAAGAAAGATTTCTGTCTTAGATTTAGGCACAATGAGACAGGAGACACTGGCTAAACTCAGTAAAGGTCCCTTTCCTCTCCAGACCGCAGTGTTTCTTGTCCCTGCGTGGCTGAGTCAGGTCAAGGAACAGTTTGGACTTCAGAAAGCGCCTGTATGAGTCCTTTTCCATCAGCGTGAAAATCTTACTCTGCGCCTCGTCGAAGCATGTCGCGTCACACTTTTCCAGGTTCCTCCGAGTTTCTTCTCTTGTTGCAGAGTCCAAATTGACCTAAAAGATTTGAAAATAATTGAATTATTCACAGAATCGTCACACAAATGCAACATCACAATTAATACGTCGATTTGACACAGGGTCAATTCTCATGTTATGTCTGTGCATATGTTTCATGTAATTGATTTATTTTCACGTTTTTTTTTTGTTTTTTGTTTTTTTACCTATGATTGATTTATTTATTTCTCCAACACATTTGAGGGCATGCATTTTTTAAATTTATTTAATTTATAATTCATCATTTTTTTCCTTTATATTCTAGGGCTATTTTTTCCCATATACGGCATGTGATTTTATTTGTGATTTTCTTACATGATTCATTTCTTTTCTCTTGTTCATTTTTTGCATACAGGTCTTTTGGTCACCATACATTATTCCCATGATGGCACAGATTGAATTCCTGCATGCAACTTCAGGGCATAAGGTGTTGGAATGCACTTTCACTTGTTTGTCACATGTGATTACATATTACTCGCATAATCACTTGTGAAATGTGTGTGGATTTTAAAATAAGAGCTTTTCTACCTCAAACATTTGTAAATATTATAATAGGTTAGTAGAGGATGCTGTCTCACCTCATTCAGGGAATCGATGTCGACATACTGTTTGAAAATCAGCTTGGCTTTGGCTTGCATCTGTGGCACAGGTGTTCTCTTGAAGTCCTCACATGCCACCCAGAACTCAATGTTCTCCTGGCTGAACTCGGACTTTAAAAAGGCGGTGAAGGCAGCCCGTCCAACTGGAAGGGGAAAAAAGACCTATTGTTACCTGGATGATTGATTCAGGTGTAACTGATATTACTATCTCAGTAGATCAGCCTTTCCCAATAGCTCGTTGCAAATTGCACAACTTTATATCATCTAACTGGACTTTGCTTCTGTCTATCTGACTTCAGTCTCTGGGGAAGGGAGAGGGAGGGTTGAAGGCCTTTAAGGACATTCTGAATGTAGAGGTCACTGCTCCGGCTCTGAGGAGATTCCCAGAAAGCCCTGTTCCTCAGTTCTGTCCCTGTGGTGCCTGACCCCTAAAGGACCAACAGAGCAGAACACTAGGACTGTTTGGAGGCCACTGAGGGCAGGATGTGGACACGTAGCACACGTCCAGAGGCATGAGAACATAGCCACGAGGTCGGCCTCATCACAGAAACACTCCCACTTAATCTAAGGTTCACTCTAGCTGTGACTTTTAATTTCTTTGTCTTGATGGAACATGGTGTAATTGAAATGACACATCGATTTTAGAACTTAATTTCTTTAATCTAATGAAAAGTCTCACTTACCATCATTATTAATCAGGTTGTTAAATGATGTTTTCCATTTCTCAGTGTCAATAGGAGCAGAGCTGCAGTAATTTAAAAAAAGATTAATCAAAATTAAAATAGGCATGTATTGTTTTATTATACAGTCAGAATTTTAATAGTTCATTATTATAAACATACTGTTAACATATTATATAACATATTATATCTTATATATATATATATATATATATATATATATATATATTCAATTATTATTTAATCGCCATGTTAATATTTGTGTGTATTTGATCATTTCATGAGATCTAAACTGAAATTAAATTAGGAATTGGTATTGTATTCCTTTCTACATTCTATAACTGAATAAATTCTATCATCTGGAACACTGAAGCTTCAGCGGTCTTCAATTACAATAAGCATTTAAGTTGTTAAATGAGTGTTAAAATATTTAATCAAATTTTGCTAAGCTCATGTTACATCAGACAGTGTGACCTTTTCTTCGGATTCTCACCTCTTCTCCTCAGCGGGCTTTTCCTTTTCCTTAACAGGCTTCTGCTCTTGAACCGGCTCAGCTTTCTGAAGCAGGAACCCAATCTTATGCTTTATGTCCTTTGCGCTGCAAAAGAAATGTGTGTAAAATCATTTGCCAAAAGGAAATCTCATAAACATGTATGAATAAAAGAAGTTCGCTTTGTCAGGTGTTCATAAACAAATCTCACATCACCTACTTAATAATGTTAATCCCATGTTCTCTTTTTATAAACCACTGACTACATTTTGTTTTCAAGTAGAGTAAAATGAATTGTATATACACAGGAGCAAGCCAAAAGATGTTTGAAAAAGGTCATACCTTTTCAAGCAGGTTGCAGGTAGGGCTGCGAGCCCCTTACACATGGTGGCGGTGAAGAGAAAACAAATCCAACAGACACAGAGAAAGACGTCTGATTTGTCAAGGAAAGGATCGCTATGTCTTAGAGCAGTCTCCTCCTCTCTGTCTGGCTTTATACGGCTCAGTCCTGCCTGCAGAGTGACCAACCAATCACGACCAAGCCTGTGTTTAGACTCTGACGCAAGCACCAAAAAGGTTTTTGCATTTATGCACTTCTAGAATAAAACGGATTGTCCCAAGTGATCCCTAAAGAACACATGATTATCTCTAATTGAATTAAATTGATTCATTTTTTGACATATTATTAATGTCTTTTAGAGATCCTGAAAATAATTTAATAAAATAGAAATGGTGAATTTTTTTTTTTTTTTTTTTTTTTGTGGTGCACAGTAATTAATTATGTAATCATTCATTATCACAAAAATTACTCACACTACCATTTTATTCAGTCATTCAAAATAGCCTACACACAAAAAAAAAAAAAAAAAAAAAACACACCACCATCACCACCATATGCTTCTTTTCCCAGACTCTTGTTTCGGAAAGTCCAGGAAAGTCCAAAGAGGAAAAGTAGTCAATCATATCAACAAATCAATAAAAAAATCAAGCACATACTTTAAGAGGGCACTCTATCAACAGTGGCTGATCTAAAAAACCCATCATATATTTTCAGTGATTATTATTATTTTTTTAAGTCAGAATTGAGATTCTTCCATTGACACCGAATTAAGATTTTTAGTATATTCCTTATAATTCCTTTTCAACTTTACATTTATTTCAAAGAAGCCTCCTGAATTTGTTGCCATAATTCATTTAAAACAGTCAAGAAATTAGATATTAACATATAATATTCATAATTTTCCAATATATATTTTACATAATTGTGTAAATTATGTTAATTAATTTATATTAATGAATTTATTATGCACAGGATTCAACAGGAATCGTAACAAATGCAGTTATGTTTTTCATTGCATATTTTCACTATTGTTTTAGTCTGATTTAATGAAAAATATACGGTTGGATTTCGATTGATTTAGTTCAAATTAAAATGACTGAATTGTTAAGAAAATGTACAGAAACCTACCTCATCCTGAACCTTTGTAACTTCTCATAGAAACTGAACCATGTGAAATGTTACAAAGTGTGAAATCATGTTAAAATCGTTGATGGTAGGAATAATTTAAGTGTATGACCTCTTTGGTAACACTTTATTTAGATATGCAGTCTCTTCAAACCATCTCGCTGTGATGAAGCAGCCTGTCAACTGTTTAATCACCTTTCAACAACACATATCATAAATGTATCAGTAGAGCTGAGTTTAAAATTATGATATCACTGACGACGAGTTGCTGATGATCTACTAAACATCAGGAGCTATAAACTGGATCATCCAAATACTGCACATAAAACGATCTATATATTATCTACTAACATTTATACCACAGCACATCTGATTGGTCAGAAGAGTTTTCTACTCTGATGGTAGTGCAGCTGCAAATCACAGGTATAATCAGGGACGCCATAACAGGGGGGAAGGTTGGGACGATTCTAAGGGCCCTGGTCAGACAGGGGGCCCAGCAGAACCTCATATTTTCATCAGAAAATTGGGGGGTGGGGGCTTGGGGCCCAGAGTAGAAATTTGTCAGGGGGCCCAAAAATCGTAGCAGCGCCCCTGGATATATTAATATGTTATGGTTTCTATAGTAACAACATATGCAGGGACGCATGTGGTGAATGCTGAACATAAACAGATTTTTAAAATGTATATAACCTTTAATATGGTCATGTCTTCTGTAAGGAGACATTTATTTAACATTACCATCTCATTCTGTTTTATTAACTTCATGAGAGAGAAAAAAAAAACGGTTGGTGACAGGTCAACTATTTATAGCTGCTATAACATAAGAGATAACAGGAACTACCTTGTTTCCACAACATTAAATGTAACCGCCAATGGATTAAATGTCTTGCGTAAAAATAGGAAAATGCAGTTGCTGTGGTATAAGTGGAATAATACACATTGGGACAGGTGTTGAAGGAAAATCATCAACTTTAGGGCGGTAACATTAGTGTACACCATCCTGCCACTGATTTTCCTGTAACAGCATTCGACATTTTGTTAATTCTGTATTTAACAACCATACAGTAGACCTTTCAAATAAAGCAAAAAAAAACTGATAATCTATGGCTGATAGTCTATAGAGTGTGTGCAGATTTTATAAAGTATTAGAAATCAACACATGTAAACTTCTTATTATTTAGAAGAAGTCTATTAATTGCTACCACTTTATTCTTGTAATATATGAACTTGTAGACAATATGTATATTGGCTGAAAGATGTATTAAACCGGACAGTGAGCTTTATTTCCACGCTTGCTGTACTGTATGTATTTATGTATTTCCTCTCCTAAATGACTTTTCAAAGCTGGCTTAGTCATTAGGGCAAAATCTGACGCCAGTGATTCTCAGAGAAGGAACCTGATGGCCTCAAAATTGTCCCTTGTCTCTGGCCTTCAGGGAGGTTGAACATAAGAGCCATTATTTTAACTCTATGGCACCTGGAGATTACATCATTATTACCTCAGGGTAGTGTCCAATAAGTGACAATAAATAAGCAGCGTATTGCTATGAATTAACCTACGTGGTGACTCACACGTTACCCCGCCACCTTTTCTCTTCTCTCCTCTCCTGTTCAGTCGGGAAGGGTGCTGTTGAATGATAAAACATGTGGGCGGTGATTCAGAAAAGCCCTCAGTCCTAATGTGACCTCGACATGGACTTCTAGAGCTTACAATTTTATTTGAGAACACGGTGTCTTTATTGCCACTTTCTCTGACCACTGTTGATTCTGAGCAAATGAATAGTTGAGACGGTAGGATCACAAAAATCATGTTTAATCGCTGACGTGCATTGTCATTTCCTTATGTCTGTCATAGCACACAAGTAATAAGCAATTTACTATTTTTATATTGTATCAGCAGGTGCACATGTTCAAAAAGTCCTTTGCACATTATTATTACTAGTAAATTTCCAAGATCCAAGAAAAAATCATGATCTTAGTATTATTAAATTTTATCTCCCATTCATGTTTTTCCCAGAGAGGACATTATAATACTAAGATCACGTAATGGTGTATACCAGATTTGCTAATGATGATCATTTATGACGGGCTGATTTGGTCTTTTCAGATGCATCTGGAAACTGGGTTAGTCAGGATATCAAAGAGAATTATTTTAATAGCATTTTTTAATTTCTCAATGTAATATATTTCTTTCCTAATTTTTGCTTTATTTTTGCTCAGAATTTGTGTGAAAATCTTTTTTAAGTGTGCATAGTTTAATCTTTATTTTCAGTAGACCAATGAAAAATATATCTCACGTCCCCAAGCTAATATTTTATCCACAGACATAACACCAGAGTGGATACCTACTACACAAACTAAGCTGCTTGCGCAAATCACTTTTTCCTTAAACAAGAGCACAAATTTAATTAATCTGAGGACTCCGAATAGCAAGTCCATGAAGATCTTGATTTATTAATCACACAATATACACACACCAACACCTCCTGCTCGCCTGCTCATTCATGCAATTATCTAAGCCAATAATGTGGCCGCAGTGCAATGCATAAAATCAGGCAGATACAGGTCAAGAGCTACAGTTAATGTTCACATCAAACATCAAAATGGGGGGAAAAAATGTGATCTTAATGTGATTTTAATCTCACTGCCATGTTTTGAGTATGCGCTGATTTGAGTATTTCAGTATGAACAGCTGCTGATCTCCTGGGATTTTCACACACAACAGTCATACAGAATGGAGGAATATTGGTGAATGTTGGTGAAACAAACATCCAGTGAGCAGCAGTTCTGCGGACAGAAATAAGTACCTTGTTACTGAGAGATGCCAATGGCCAAACTGGTTCAAGCTGACAGATAGGCTACATTAACTCAAACAACAGCTCTGTGCAACCGAGGTGAGCCAAAAAGCATCTTAGACACTTTAGTCTGCAAGAGCAAAGACCACATCAGGTTCCACTCCTGTCAAGAACAGGAAAATGAGGCTAATGTGGTCACAGGCTCATGAAAACTGTGCAGATGAAGATTGATTAGTATTATTAGATTAGTGGCCAGCGAGAGTATATTTATAGAAAAGTGTGATTTATTGGATATACAGTGCTTCTAAATGCAATCTAATCTTGTTTAAGTTGCTCCTGAGCAGGTTTGAGTTTACGGACTTGTTGTCTTGGTAACAAGTGCAACAACAGCTTTGAAGAACGGAAAAATCCAGCATCAAATGGAGAGCAGTTTAATCCAGCTAACACAGGAATTGACATATGGGTTGAGACATAAAAACATTAATCTGATTATGAATTTTATATAATTATCAGCTGGTTTCACCTCGTACAGCTGCAGACGCTTTACTTCCACAGCTGCTCTAAATATAAGCTTCGACCAAATCAGATACCTGCAAAGCTAAATATAAGTTTCTTCAAACCAACTTAGCTTCAACACGTAGCACCTGTCACACCTCTGTCACTGTGTTCAGGTTTTCTGCGCTCATAATTAAGCAGTATGGGAGTGGAGAGTGGGAGGAGGTGGCAATGAAACTCCTACGTCACGTGTAAACACGGTCGGAGTCCATCCACTCATCACCTTATCATCAATCACATGATCAGGGAAGAGACACAGCATGTAGTCCCTGTAGGATGATGTTATATATCCTCTCACAGAGTACAACATTTAATTACTGCACTGGAGTATTGAATAATGTGAGGTCCATGGACAAATGTTCTGGTTATAACTGAGTTTCATTAGTGAGGAAAGAAAGATCTCTATCTGTATCTGATCGGAAATCCAGGCAGTCAGGAATGTCTTTGGTTTGCTTTGCACTTAGGATACATTTTTAAGCACGGACACTTAGCATTGATAGTGCCAGGTTTTATAAGCAGAGCAGAGATGCAGCCCTTTTTCATTACACAGGAAAAATGGTTAATGGTTAAACTGAAGAAATAATTTAAAATAGTATTTTGACCAATTAAGCTATGTCACTATCTGTATCCGTTTCGGGCTCTAAATACAGTATCTAGATCTGAATCTGGAGTTGCATTTAAACCCGGAGTGGGCGTGGCCTAGGTGTGTGAATTCTGGCTGTGACAGTTCCTCAACTTCAGCTACATAACTCCATTTCATAATTGGGCTAAATTAGACATGTGTGCAGGACCGTTTTCTTAATCCCACTCGCACAGTTATTATTTTTGTGTGTACTTGCCTGTAATATTTTTGAACAAATTAAGCTGGTTCTAGTTCCCAAAATATGAACAAACTAGTAGCCTAATTTAAACCACTAAGGGTGGTTTAAATGTACTAAGGGTGTACTAAGGTACTTAGGGTGAATAAATGAAAGCTGTATATGAATCATAAATTAATACTTTCACATCAATGAACTTGGTCTTTCTTTGTCCGGCAAGCTTCATATCTGACAGCTTGGTCACACCCACATGAAAGTATAAACCCCCTCGAGGCTCAACCAGATGCCATGTGAACCTTTCTGGCCAGCTTTCTAAAACAATGAAACAAGCAAAAAACAAATGCACCTCATATTCGTATCTGTATTTGTATCTGTTTAGAACACATTTGTTCATTTCAAATAATGTATTCATATTCAGTTACACCCCCACTGCTCTATTACTTTGTGAATACAGTCTCCAAAAAAGTGTACTGAACAGGACTTTCCCTTGTTACTGGGGTGGTACCCTCACTAGTGCATCATTTGTACCCTTAGTGTGGAGCTTTTACCTGGAATAGTGAAAGTAGTGTATCACTCCAAAGGTTTTTAAATATATATCAATTATGTAATTAATACCTTAATTAGCTATGCTACATTCACATTACCGTGTAATTGATACACGCTAAATGTCCCTTGAGGTTACCACCCTAGCAACAAAGAAAGGTACAGTTTAATGCTTTTCTCCTGAGTGTGTATGTGTCTATATATATCCATACTGGCTAGGAATAGATAATCAGCCAATGTGATAGAATATATTCAGCTAATGATAGACAATCACCTAATGTTTATAAAGTTCTAACAGCAGAATTAGAAATTAATTTGAAACATATTCAGAGACATATTCAAATTTTTAACCAAACGGAAATATTTCTCTAATGCCAAATGGAAAGATTGCATAATACTCTTCTAATGTGTTTACAGCTATTAACATTGAACTCCATAAATCACTCTGCCATTACTTCGTTTCAGCCATTAATATCCCATTATGAACTGATGAACTTCAGCTATCATGCTTTCAAGATTTCCGTTCAACCACCAGGCCATTAAAATCAGCCTGCCTTGCTTTGATCTGGGGTAAGTGCTTAATACCTTTGAATACCTCTTCCTCATACACATGGAGATGTTTAAATGCTGGACATGAGCCTGGTACAAAATGGAGGCAAAAATGACGTAAAGCCCAAGAATGGAGCCATTTCAGAAAATTGCACTTTTATGCAACTGGCTGGATCAGAGAGAAAGAGAATGAGGTATTGCTGCTACACTGATTTCCCTGATGTCCTCCTGTTAACATCAGTGCCTTGTTTACATTTTAAGTATTTTGTTGTGCAGTAATCCAAACCAAAAATAGAGAAACCGCTTCAAGCACAAGGTCTTCAGACACAGCTCACCATGTGCATTGAATTAAACTGGATTCATTTAATTAACATATAGCTGTACCCATTGACAGTGCCTTGTTTCACATACTATGAGAAATGAATTAACTGGAGTATAATCGGCTTTTTCATGTGTCCTCTTGGTAATTTGGTGGACTGAGCAAAGAGTGAGTATAGGGCCTGATGAGGCCACCCCTTCTGACTACGTATTACTTAACATCCTGGTTCTTGAAATGATGTCTGGGGTCTCTGATTTCTTTTAATAGCATTACAGTGGTAGAGCTCTATAGTAGATCTATAGTTGTTATAGGTGTTATTTGGTTATTATATAGTTATGAAGCAAAATAATTGGATATTAATGAGTTTATTAATCATATATACATAAATATCAAATTGAATGTAATGTCACATTGCATGTAAAAACTATTATTTGAGTCTGACTAGCATCTTTATTTTGTTTTGATATATTTGACCGCAAGATGTGTTGTGCTTTGCACTGGACTTAATCCTTTTAAACAAGTACCTTTTCAACATTTCACCGCTGTAAACTGTCTGGTATTTAATTGGACTGATGTTAAACTTGCATTCCACAACCCATTGAATTGTAATTACATGTAACAACCATTGATGCTTATTGTAATTTGCTGTATATCATGTAAATTAGTGTATATTGTGTATAAGTATTATATATTGTGTATTAGAGGAGTAACACAATGACACATTCTGTATCTGCATCTCTTTAGCACTCCAGATATCCTTATTTGTGTTCAGATTTTAACCAGAAGTGGGCATGGCCTAAACTGGAACTTTTATATGATCCCTACCCTAAACACTGATATACATATTGCGTATATTGTGTATTAGGGGTGTAACATAATGTTCTCTGTTGCTGGTTAAAAGATTATAACTCTGAAATCTAGATATCCCAAGAATTTCAGAGATAAGAAGTTCAGAGATAAGAGTCACTGCTGTGGTTCATCTTGCTTGGGGAATCACATACAAACTGCTTATATATACATATATATATACATATTCAAAAAGTAGGAGATTTTTTTAACTCAAAATGAAAAGTGCCATATAAATAAGAAGTAGTAAATCTAAAACATGATGTAACTGATTGGAATCTGTTGGTGGAGAATTAAAGCTCTAATGGCTCCAATAATTAAATGTGACAGTACATATTTAATTAATACATGAATACTTGGTCTATGTTTATAAAATAAATCTGTGTTGCGATCATAAAGGACTCAGTGGTTTGAGAGCCCATGATTTAGCATCACTCTCCAGTTTCAACACGTCATAAGTTTAAAAATAAAAGGCTCCAGTTTACAGTAGGTCATATCCTGTCATAGCAAATTAGCCCTTGATATAAGATGTGTAGGGAAGTTTGTGTCATATTGCTCATTATTATATATATATATATATATATATATATATATATATATATATATATATATAAACATATATATATATATATATATATATA
>CM075004.1:23250778-23262460 GCA_037576675.1 Pangasius sanitwongsei | reverse complement strand
TATATATATATATATATATATATATAAAATATAGCATTGCATATACCATAATATATAAGGAACTGTGAGTACACTAGTCCAGTGCTACTTCGGTGTGGAATGAGGAGAGTTTGACAGAGAGCCGTAGAGATGAGTTTGGGATGCACTCTCAGAAATAAAGGTCCTGAACTGTCCTTTTCCTTGTCGCTGGGGTGTACCATCAAGGGAACATCTTTTTCCCTAAGAACTGCATGTGGTGTACCTCAGTGGTTCTTAAAGTCCAATTATGTACTTTAAATTATCTTGCGAACAAGATGCACCTTGTTCATGTTTTCTGGTAAAATATACATACTAAAGTTACGAAAGCTGTTCCCTTGGTGGTACACTCCAGCAACAAGGAAAAGTACAGGTTAGTACTTCATTTCTGACCGTGTGCTTTGAGGTTGTACTCCCTGCTGTAGAGCTACAGTGTCCTCCTCCTGCATCCAGTCATCCCTTTCAGCCCACACATTAGTAGTTACCAACATGAATTATGAGTCAGGGGCAATGCGAAGCTGATTAGCTCACGTGTCACTGTATTTAACCTCTCATCTACAACCTGTATCTGTGAAAATGAAACTAGCTCATGGTGTAATTTGAACAATTACTGGGATTCAGGACATATGTTCAAGAAGTGACAGGATGTAATTCATAAAATGTTGAACCTGTGATGACTAATCGCCCTCCACATACGTAGAATGTTTCCGCAGCAGCACTTTCACAGACGGTTCTCATACAGAGCCACATCTGACAAGTAGCAGAATTTCATTTTGAGGGAACGTCATTGTGCTGAATAAACTTGTTTTTCTGTGGCAGCACACAACTTTTTAATAGAGTGTTCCCACTTTTAGTTCTGTTGGCTAACAGATGTTGGTATGGAGCACTTGGGCGTGTGCTGTTATAGGAAAATAATCAACAACAGGGTGGTGTGATGCAGCCGGATGAAGTGTTTTATACTTGTACCACAGCACTTTGCCAATGATTACATTTTTTTATTCATTTAAAAAAAGAATCATGCACCGTTTTATCATTTTAATGTTGTGGACCATCCATGAAACAGCCAGTCAGACTTTAGCTTGCTAAGTAAGTCAATAAACAAGCCTGCTGTGCAGATATCCTGAGCTAAAAGGGCAGAACAGCTTCATCTGATCACATTATAATTCGGCCAGTGAGCACAAGTGTGTTTTAAACGCATTCTGAATGCAGACAGTGGAGGTGTTTTAATGTCAGGTGCTGGAATTGTAGCCTTGAGGAAAGAAAGTATGAGCTAATAAGACAGAAGTCTGTAAAAAAAAAAAATCTCTTTTAAAGAGAACATTTTATGTTTACTTTCACATAGCTATGTGTGCAATGACAGACATTCATAGCTTATAAAGCCCGTCTGAATGAACAGTCGCTCCCTCACCAGACTCCCTCTCTCTTTCATTCTATCTCTTGAAGTTAAGGCAAAAATTAACACAGCCTGTCTGGAGCCCTGACCTCAACCCCACTGAACACCTTTGGGATGAACTGGAATGTCGACTGAACCCCACGCCTCCTCACTCAACATCAGTGCTCCAAAATCTAGTGGAAAGCCTTCCCAGAAGAGTGGAGGTTATTATAACAGCTAAATCTGGAATGGGATGTTCAGAAAGCTTTTGGCCACATAGTGTGTTAGAACGTGTGCATTCATACAAACTGGTCATTTGACTTGCAGTCTGCACTACCTTCAGATCAGGTGTTATAGAAAATTAATCAACACTTTCTGACCAGACAGAATCGAAAATTAACAGGTAAACACGTGGAAACCATCACTTCTACTATTCTGTTAGTTTTGTTCTGTTAGTGTGTGTGGCTCATTCATAAACTGTGCTGTTGCTTTCCTGGTTTTCTATCTCTCACGACTTCAGTCATGGAGAACATGGTGTGAAACGGTTCATTAAACAATTCGTTGTGCTTTTATCCATACTCCGAAATCATATGAGGTTAAACTACCTGTGTGGAATGAACACTATGTGGATATCATTTGCAGCGACTAGCTGTGTCCAGTTCTGCAGTCATATCTAATGTAAACACTCTGGATGTGGTAGAAGTGCAGGAATTCCTGACTGGGGCCTAAAGGCACCTCATTCATCTTGTCTCTTTGCACAGAGATATGCAAATATAGCTTCATGGGAAGTAGGAAAAAAAAAAAAATCAGTGACTAGAATGGGTGTTTGCATCGTTACCATGGTAACTCCAAGTGAATGGGCAGTAACAGTAGGAGTGAAGGAGATCTCAGTGATGGAGCCGCCTTTGATTAGCTTTGTGCGTAGAGAGAGGCAGGATGTTCATAGGAGAGCCGACGTTTCGTTTGAAACCTTAAGTATTTTTTAATTTATTAAAGCACCAATTAAAGCATTAATTAAAGTCCTGAAGACTTTCCCATGATGGACAATGTTACACAACGTCATCCTGTTGTGTGAGCCTGTGTGCATGTTTGCATATTCTTGTCTCCTTTCTTGGCTTTCACCATATCAAGTTTCTGCACATTTCAGGAGTATAGAAATCCTACATGCTGACTGCTTTGGTACATGGCGCGCGCGCACACACACACACAGACACACACAGGAAAAGTGTTTGAAAAGTGCTCCAGTTTTCTTTTGTCGAGTTGACTGTGTGGCTTCTCCGCTGCTCAGAGGAACGTCGTCTGCTTTGTTGGGGAATGTGAGAACAGATGAATGGCAGTATAAGCACATTTGGAGATGCTTCTGTCAGCCTTTTAGAGGAACTCACGGCTTATTACACTTAACATGTCATGTACCGCTCACTTATCTTTCTAATAAGTATGCTGACATGAGGTTGATGTGCGGTTTATAATGTAAAATATGCCTGGGGCTGCAAGAAGCAGTTATTAGGGCAGAGACCTGACTGCAGTGTAAGCTCTGACATACGCCGCTCGCTTATTCGTTTTTGAGATGTGGGTTTGTAACTGCTGTAATTATTGTCATTTTTTTTCATTTGGGATTTTGATTACATATACCCGTGACATTTTTATTAATTTGACCTTTAGACAGAATGTTTACTTTAGCTGTAACTGGAATCTCCTGAAATGTACAGTACTGTGCAAAAGTCTTAGGCATCCTATGTTTTTTTTTTTTAGTACAACCTTTGTGTTAGATTTTTATTTAATGACTTCTTCATTATTGAGTGAGTAGGAAAACATTTTAGATTTCCAACCACTAGTTTTCCAGCACAAAATTAAACAGAAAAAAGTTCGTATGTCAGTAAAGAAAGCAGCATATTACATAAGAGGCACTTTTCAGACAAAGAACATAATGAAGGCTGCTGGGTTTTGCTGCAAAAATAAGAAGCAAGTGTGACAGTCAGAGTCTCCAGAAGAACTGTGGCTGCTTCTGCAAGATGCTCAGTAACACTTACAGCTCATTTCCTTATAAAACTACTGTTTTTTTCTTTCTTTTTTTTAAAGCAAAGGGTCGTCATGCCAAATATTTGAAACATTTAATTTCAATATTTTTTAAGGCACCTTTGTTTACAGCATTTTTTTTTTTTTTGGCGCATGTGCCTAAGGCTTTTGCACAGTACTGTAAGTATTCTCAATTATCTGTGTATAAATCAATATTAATCACCATGACTATCAAATTCCTTTAAAAATAGCAATCAGATTTGGCATTACAAAGGGCTTGAATATGAATGATTACACTGCAACAGGAGAAGTGAATATATAAAGTAGTGCTATGCTAATGTGTTTGTATTCTTAAACCATGGAAAAAAAAAACTGGAGAAAATAGAAATTAATGAGGAGTCAATATCATGATCATTTCTTGATGTTTAGATTTAGTAAGGTTGCATTTCTTAGGCCTTGTTCGCTATGTTTTTTTTTGAAAAACTATGTTTAAAATAGCTCCCATTCACACAAAGCATTTGCAAAAAACGCCTCCATCCACACAAAAACGTAAAAAACGTGAGCACGTAGCCCAGTACATGGCGATAGTATGTTATCAACCTTCACATCAATGAATCAAGAATGGAGATTTGAAAGAATGTTAAGATCATGAGTTTTAAACAGTAGAAAAGGTGTAGAGAAGGTGAGATGTGGAAAAAACATAACACAAAAGGCTCGTGTGTGGACTGACAGTGAAGCGGAACCACTGCTTAATGTCACACATGAGTACCAAACTCTCTGTTGGAGGTGCAGTTTATACCACCTGAGTGATGGATTCAGGAACAATACAGCTCCTATTCTGGCACCGCAGCACAATGGTGTAATAATGAAACAAAGCAAAATTAAATTGCAAACGTTATTAAATAAAAAAAAATACAGACAACAAAGTAACAACCTGATCAGCAGCAGTGATAAACACATTTATCGCACACACAGTGACGCAGTAGGCCCGCACAGTTTGACACCGGCGTCAGGGCTTTCAATAATGTTTGGGTTTTCTGTCCACACAAAACCACTGAAAAGTGCTGTATCATTCCTCCACCATGCAGGGCTGTCGTGAGGCCAAAACACGGCGCAAAACTGTGTTTCAGAAATATCTGTCAAGTATTCCCCATTCCAATTCAGATGTGGATGTCATGCTGTTGAATTAGGCTTGGGCAATACTGATTTTAAATTTTTTTTATTTTTTTACTCACAATTTTCCATTTATAAATATCACAATAAACGATTTAAATCTCCAGAACTGTTTTTGCTCTTACACAAAATGGTAATATAAAATGATTGGCGATGAGTGTAACTGGATATCGATATCGTGGCAATGTAAAATTGTGTATGGACGATAATATCGTTATACCACACAAGCCAGTTTTAAATAAACAAACACTCTGTGCCTTTTAATAGTGTTTGAACAGTGAAATTTGCTCTGATAGTTCTATCGGTCAGTGTAAAAGGTTTTATCCCATATTTAACACACAGCAATGATATTCTAACTTTTCTCGGTAAAACGATACCCAGTTGTGTTTATTCTTCAATATGTTTTTGTAACACTACATTCCTTTCCATCATAATGCTCTTTAGTGCACATGTTATTTGCTATTACTCTGTGTTTTCCACTTTTCCCATGAATGTGTGTGTGTGTGTGTTTGTGGAGCTCTGTGTCTCTGTGTCTCCGCGTAATGTATCTGCTGTCCTGACACTGGAATGTTGATCTTCCCACTCTTCCCACTGAGACGGACCGAGCAGATGAGTGTGAGATAGCTGAGGAGTGTCTCTGCTGCGTACAGTGTTTTTCTGTAATAATAACATGCCATTTACAGCTGTGAAAATAAAAAGTCGTATTATCTGAAAGATGCAGCTGTTGTTTAGATTTTAGCAGTGAAACACTGGACATGAAAAAAAGTGTTTGCTCTGAAGCCTTAAACGCTTATAACGCTGAGTGAGATATAATCAGTCCGTGATAAAACAGGCTGAGAGAGGAAGAGGAAGTCATGTTTAGACTCCATCAGAAGTGCTTCCCTAAACCTTCCAAGGCTTTTTTTTTTTTTTTTTTTTTTTTTTTTTTTTTTAAATATTTTTTGGGACAGTAGAAGGTTCTTAGCTGCCTGCAGTAAGTAGCGATGGTTGGAATTCCATGTTTTTGCTAGCTTTTTTGAGATCAGTCTTATTTGGATAGCGCCATTAACAGTAGACGTTGTTACAAAGCAGCTTTACAAAAATCCCGATGTAGCTCCAGAATAAGAAAACCCAATGTGACAATGGCAAGGAAAATCTCCCTGAGACGACACAACGAAGACACCTTGCGAGGAACCAGACTCAAGGGAATCCATCCTCTTCTGGGTGAGATTGGATAGTTTGACCTCTAGTCTGATCTGAGGAAGATGTTGTCTTGGCGGTCTTGGACAGGTTACATCACTCATATCACTAAACAGTCCCTAAATACAGCTCCATTACAAACAGATCCACTGTTTTGACTAGAAAAATAACCTCCAACCACCTGACCACCAACTTGTCAACTAGTCAGGACGGCAGAAAGAAACAGTGAGGCAGATGGTAATGAAATTTTATAAAAAATATTTTATTGGTCTGAAAATATATCAAACTCTAGTATTCAATTCTACAGTCAGCTGCACAAGACTATGCTGGGAAATGTCTTTAATTTAATTTTTTTTTTTTTGGTCTTTATGGCCCATTAACACTACTACTTGCATGAAGTATACAGGCATGCACATTTTTCTTAAATCCCACTCCCGACTGCTGCCGAAGGAATTCCTCCCACAATTTATTTTTGTTCTTTAAAGCTAAATAAAATTGAAATAAAATCCTTGCCCTTTCTGTCGTGACCAGCTCTGTGTTAAAGAGCACTTTCAGAGTCGTGGGTTTCACATCACCGTCCAATCACACTCAGCTAGTTTCAGCAGAGGCAGATCAGCAGCGCATGCCAGCTCAAACAGGATGATCCAGACTTGCTTTCATATGCTATTGAGGCTGGAGTTAGACATGACAGGAAAAACCTCCCAGGCAATGCTATGGACATTGTACCCACCATTTACTGTTAAGCTGTAAGACGTTTCTGTGCTGCGCTGCACGTTCTCACTTTCAGAATCGGTGATTTCAGCTGAGCCTCATCCTCCACTTTAAGAATTGGTACGATGTTAAATATTGCAATGTGATACACAGATTTACTATTTTGCACATTTAATGCACTGATTTATTTACTTTTGGGCAAACCCAGCTATAGTCTAGATTATGGAGAAAAAAAAAAGACAGATACTTAATTGAAACAAGAGTTAGTCCTTACAATCTGCTTGTTTTAAAAGAGAATGATCATCTCACATCATAGTTTCACTCTGTTTAGACAAACCTAAAGCTCAACGCTTCAACATTGTGTCTCGGACAGCTTCTCCTCAAATACTTTCATCTCATCACAGCAGCAGAGTCAAAGCTCCAGTTCCCATCCCTTCATGTTAGTGACCACTCACTACAGAGGTCCTGTGTCTGTTCTGTTTCAGAGAGTGACCTTCCTGAACCCGATCCCTCACCTCTGCATATCTGACATGCTTTTCCAGCCTCCTCACAGAGAGTGTTTGACTGAGAGAGAGAGAGGGAGAATGAGACTCTGCTCCTCACTCTGATTCTGTCATTCTCCTAGGGCTTACCCAGATCCCTGTTACCATCTCTAGGACTGTTTAATATTGCCTTCCTATAGATCTTTCACAACATATGTACGTAATACAGCCTGAAAGCTTAATTGAAATGAAAGCAGCCTTTTAAATTTCGTTAAAAGCCTGCAGCTTTAAAGCCAACTGCATTTTTAAAAAAAAGGTTTATATGACAGTGAGAATTAGTGACCAGAGTAAATAAATGTCCTAGCTGTGAGGAAAATGTCATCAATTCTGCAGCTTCTTGTGAATGATAGACTGTAAAGGCTAAAGCAACGCCTGTCCGTGCTATAAACAACCCACAGCAGATGGATGAGGATGTGTGTTAGAGCAGTTACTTGTGACATTTTTAGTCTGGAAAACCTGCACTGACTGACAATCCTCTAAAAATATGAATGACAAGACTTTGTAAGACAGCACATAATGTTCTTTTAGTCCTAGAGTGAAATAGCAATGATATCATGATTACTGTTGTAAAGAATAACAGTCAGGGTTTTGCTGTTAGCTCCTGAAAACAAAAGAGCAACAGTTTCTTTTCTCACTCGCCATTTTCCTGGAACGTTCAACATCATATTAATGAGTAATCTAACACCGACGTAGTCGAGATGTTGATGCAGACGCTGGACTCAAAGTTCCAGAATGCAGTGCAGGTATACGACACGAGTTACAACAGAGACTTGGCTCGGCTAGTTAGCGATCTACAAGATGACAAACGCGATTGCATTGACATTGTATTAGCATGAATGCTGAAGCTTTGGAAGCTGATCTGTTTGAGACGAGTGTACGATGCACTAAAGCACTGCTTCATCACTCTCTTTATTTCACTCTCTCTAAATCCCACTGGCACCACTATCAAACAGCATTGTGGGTAATGTAGGAAACCTTTAATCAATGTAAAAGTAGCCTGGAAAAGCAATCTCATAGTTTCATTACAAAATTTTGAATGCCACTGAGGTTCACATGTTAATTATAAATATTAACATGCAAGTTGTTTAAAATGAGCTAAGCCGAGGCCGCTCATGGGTTTGCTTTTTGAAACAGTTTGTACTCGTTTGTATTGTAATGGAAGGGATGAATGATATAACTATTCATCTTTGTCAGAAACGGTTATGTGATGTTGCTGGTTGTGATCAATACGTAAATTAGTAACATAGGAATGATGAGGCAAAAAAATGTAATACATCATTCATTCCGATTGTAAATACTGGATCATATCATTTTATTACACACATTAATACACTAAGCAGCAGACCGTTTAATTTCTTTGAACGCTGTTAGCACCTCGTTGTGAAGTGGTGGTAATGTGAGATTTCTGAGATCCAGCACAAATATTTGAACCAGATTTGAGCAGGCTGCACATGTGTTCCTAGACTGGGTCCATATCCATAATGAGAATGGTCAGATCATAATTCAGATGAAGGATTAGCTGGAAAAAGGGCAAGAGATGCATTTGGTCTTTTCCTTCCATCTTATCCGGATCATAAACAGGAGAGGTTAGCTGCACTCCAGAGGTGAAGTCTTGTTTTTCCAGTTTGTTTATTTTATCTCTACGACAATGATGGAGTGTCTTAAAAATGTGTTTTTGTTTTTGGGCATGAATCAGGCATGTAAGTAATTTCAAAAATGTGCACTTTCAGAGCAGAAATCAGTTCACCCCGACAGGCACGGCTCACTTACAAACACAAATATCAATTGTAAAGACAGAAAGATCGAATGTGAGTTGAGTATTAAGGCTTGTAGCCAAGATGGTAGTTATTTTCCTGGTTATCCCTGTGCAGAATATTAAGAAGCGTGAATACCTACTTTGTATGGGTGTAACAATACAGCGTATCACATCATATCGTTCTAGACGAGGCTCTCAGTTTCGTACACCTGTGTATCAAACAAGAAAGTCAACAAACTGCATAGTAAAGTATTCGTAATAATATACCACTCATCACATTTTATATGAGATGTGATAAACATTTAATCTTACTCAAGCCCACACTCCTTCTTGTGAAAAAGTAAATTCTTCTTTATCTGGAATCCGGAGAGGCTACAAAACACTTGTCCTAAGCAAACTATTTTCATGAGCGTATAGTGTAAACACGAAGCCACACACACACACCAGCTGAATCAGTCCAGGCTAAAGAAATCCCTGAGATGACTGGGAAGTTCATAGCTTCAGATATGAGACACTCCTCAGTGGTGAAGAGAGCAGGATTCAAAAACACATCTAGGGCTACAGAGAGCAATGTGACTGACAGCGCAGCTAGCTAACAGAAGAACAGGAAATAAAAAAACTCTGTGCTTCAGACACAGCACCTTAGTCACACCAGTGAAAGCTTAGCTATGTTTAACTTTGTTCATTTAAACAAAATGACATTTCATTTGTCACAGCTTTTGTTTGGTTGTATGCTACTAGGAGCCTGAAGGGATCACGCAAGCATTGTCATTATTAACTTTCAGTTATTGTGCGTCTAAAATGCCAGCTGTTTTAATAGTTGAAAGTAGAAAATTAAGGAAATGCTTGTTTTTGCAGGGTATCACAATTCATTTGACATCTAATACATCGACATGTTCTATACGTTGAAAATCTGAGTGCTTGTTCTACACACACACAAAAGTGAAGGTTTCCTCATTTGAAACTCGTTTATTCTTCTGTGAGCGGCAAAAAAATTGGCAGAGGATAAGGAAACATCCACCCACATACACACAAGAAGTAAATAAACAAGCAATATGACTCTGACACCACTGAAGGAAACTGAAGAAAGGCAGGAAGAAGGGGAAAAAGTCTATTCTTTCTGGTCCCCTTCTGGTTTATTTTCACTAATATCTCCTTTTAGCAAATGTCACTGAAATTAAATAACAGTTAGTTGTGCTTTAAAACATGCTGCAACAAAGTGCTGATCAGGAGTCTAGGCGTCTAAGGGTCATACGTAGATCATATAGCTTCGTTATCTAAGAAATCCCATCCATTAAGTCTATTTAAAACAAATACGACTTTGTCCTGGATTGTAAAATGAATAAGGAGTCAGGGAAGTGAAGCTAAAGCTGGGGAAATACGATCTCTGCACTTTACAGCATAGAGTAACTGACCTGCCAAAGAGGACAGACAGACTGAGACATGTGCAGAAGGTTAAATTAGCAGGTAATGTGAAATACTAAATGAATTTTCCTGCTGTCTCACCTGGATTAAAGTTTTACATGCTGGTAGGTGGACTCACTACAAAATCACCTCTGTGTGTGTACATAGTGCCCTGTGATGGACTGCCATCCCTCAAACCAAATGATTTATCTTCTTATTCCAATCAGGATTACAGTAGACCTATCCCAGGAAAACTGGACAAGAGGTAGGAATACACATAGGTCTGCTGTGATCCTGATTGGAATATGAAGATAAATCATTTGGTTTGTGCTGAACTGTTTTGTCAGTTTTCAGCGGTGTTCCTGATTCTGAGATCATCTGTCATCTGTGCACATTAATTCAGAAACGAGGAGAGTTGAAGGCAACTACAGAAAAAAAAGAATAGTGCCCTATATAAACTAATCTCCAATACTTTTTAGTTAACATTTATATGTAGTCATTTGGCAGATGCTGTTATCTAGTGTGACTTACAAAATTGCACAAACAGCTATAAGCACCATTATACAAAGTAGTTTTTGACAGTTTGTAAGGATGTCTGGCCTGAAAGTATAAAGATGAAAGCTGCTTTATGCGGGTGCTATTTGTACAGGCAGTCTAGTCGATAACAAAAGAGAACAATTTCAAAGACCAATTAAGAGAAAAAAGCAAATACAGAAAAAAATACAATGAAGCATTGAGCAGGTATGTCTTTATACCTTTTGAAAAAGAAATGGACACACAGGGCCATTCTGTCTGTAGTCAGAAACACATTTCAGCGCTGAAGAGCCAGGACACTAAAGCAAAAAAGATCTCACCTCACCAGACTGCTCAGATCTCAAAAAAGTACTCTCCAGGGGTACCAAGTTTGGTTTGTGGGTGTGCAGTTGTGAACCAGATCCCTCTGAGACCTGGAATATGAAGGCAAGAGGTTAGAAAGTCTTGTAGGGGTGTCACATGAGAGAGCTCGTGGAGGTTATGAAGCAGGCAAGCAGCAGCACTCAGATTGTAGAAGAGATGTCTCAAATGGGATGAGACCAGCACATAGAGAGGTCAACAAAATGCTAGATCTTTTATGAGGAGTTTTTGTTTTTTTCAGTCAGGGAAAGTTGGATTCTTGTAAAGTGTGGAAATCCAGATGGACTAGTTTGGGCACCCCTCACCAAATGATCTATTTTCATGATTTTTGAATTGAAAAGAAGTCATCACCAAACAATTTTTAAAACTAATTGTTTTTCTGCAAATATTTTCTTGAAGAAATAGTATTTGTGGCATGTGCAAAGGTTCGGACACACTTCCTAAGTCAGCACTTACTAAAACCACCTTTGGCAGGTGTCACAGCTTGCAGACACTTTTTATAGCCAGCTGGGACTCTTTCTATTCTTGTTTAAGGAAGATTCACTGTAAGGAAATTAGCTGTTTAGGTTAAGCTGATGTATTCTCCACCAAAATATGTAGGAGATTAGCAGATCAGCTCA
>CM075004.1:23235068-23250678 GCA_037576675.1 Pangasius sanitwongsei | reverse complement strand
GGGTGAAAATGGCTTTGAAAAGAGAGTGAATGAAATTCCAAGTTTCTAGCAGTTTCTCAGACCATGACTTGAACGAACCATCAGTTTAATTTAACATTCGCTTCGTTTAGAAGGGCTTAAAACTTGTGTTAAATGCACCAGTTCAGCGAGAATCCCTCGTTGCGTTGTTGTTTGGAAGGAGTTTCCGGCGATGTTGATTTGTTTGGCGGTCTGGTTGGCCTTATATAGTGTCTCGAAAGACCAATGAGGCTGATAAACAGAATGAGGTGGGTTGCAAAACTTTGATGAATGGTTCACAGTGGTGCGAAGGCGAGAGCTGGAGGCTTTGCAAGAACCAGTTTGGACGCGGAGTCTCGGAGCAAGCGTGATCTCCTCATGATGAACTTCTAAAGCTCTTGGTTGATGAGACTTCCTTCAGATGACAGAGACTCTCTTGAGCTGTTAGTTGAAAATAACTCCTTGAAGATGTTGGTGGACTCTTGCAAAGATGTGTTGGATGAGACTTCTGCAAAGATGTGTTGGATGAGACTCTGGTCTTGGCCAACGGCCTAGATCATTGAGTTTGACAGAGGTTTCCCTTGGTTGAGAGGGTTCGTCCTCTGGTCAGGGATGTCCTATCACTTGCCGATTGTTCACAGGTCAGTTGAAATCCAGCAATCAGTAAACAAGCGGCAATTAACTGGTAATTAACAAAGTCTGTGAGCAGGATTCCTAGTTTTATGGCTTCTTTGCTTTCCTTGCCTGTTGTCTTCAGATCCTACATCACCCACTCTTCCTTGCAGAACATTTCTAGTTTAGAGATGTACTATGCGGCCAAAGGTTTGTGAACATCTGACCATCACAGCTATATGTAGTTCATCCCCAAACTGTTGCCACAAAGTTGGAAGCACACAAGTGTCTAGAATGTCTTTGTATGCTGCAGCATTACAATTCCCCTTTGCTGGAACTAAGGAGCCCAAACCTGTTCAAGCATGACTATGCCCCTGTGCACAGTGCGAGCTCCATGAGGACACGGTTTGTCGGGGTTGGTGAGGAAGATCACAAGTAGCTTACACCGAACTCTGACCTCAATCCCATGAACACCTTTGGGATGAACTGAATGCCATTTCTTAAATTATTCATGGTGGATTTCGAGGTATGTTTTGGATCATTGCCCTTTTGTAAAAGCCGATCTCTTTTCAGCTTCAGTTTCCTGACTGTCATATTTCCTTTCAGAATTTGCTTATATTTACTGAAATCCGTCTACCAGTGCAGTGTTTTTTGTGTCGCTAGTGCTGTCATACAGCTCCAAAGTGTAATAGATCCACAACCATGCTTAACAGTTGCCAAACATATCTTTGGTGATTGTGGCTAGAGAGTTCTGTTTTTACTTTTATCAGTCCACAGCAATTGTTTCCAAAATGTCTCTGGGTGGGGGCATGGTGGCTTAGTGGTTAGCACATTTGCCACGCACCTCCAGGGTTGGGGGTTCAATTATCACTTCCGCCCTGTGTGCGTGGAGTTGGCAAGTTCTCCCTGTGCTTCTGGGGTTTCCTCTGGGTACTCCGGTTTCCTCCCGCAGTCCAAAGATGTGTGTTCTAGGCTGAATAGTATCTCTAAATTGTCCGTAGTGTGTGCAGTTGTTCCCTTTGATGGGGTGTACCCGGACTGATACCCTGCCTTGTGCCACAAGTCCCCTGGGATAGGCTCCAGGCTCCCCATGACCCTGTGTAGGATAAGCGGTACAGACACTGGATGGATTGATGTCTCATAGGCTTATCTAGAAGTCATTTTGCATATTGTAGACATTGATTTTTGTGATGAGGGTTGTGATCTGAGAGTTTTTTGGTCTTCTATATCTTGCCTTGACTTTCTTAGTTCCCGTTGCTTAATGTAATTTTGGACAGTGGAAAATGAGCTTGAAGTGCTGTAATATCTTTTTCCCCCCTCCCTGCTTTGTAGACATCAATTAGATTCATTTTTTTTTTTTTTTTTAGAGTGCATGCTCTGTCCATTCAGACTAATGCATTCATATTCACTTACATCCTTAAGCTGGACTGACATATAAAGCACTGGAGAATTTCCCATGTAGCTGATCTGCCACTGGTGTAAGTGAAATGAGAAAATCAAATGAGAATCAAACAACTGTCATCTGCTTTCAAAGTTATAATTGAATTGCAGATAAAATCACTGCAGGGTTTTTCTATAACTCTATATATTTTATAAAGTGTTCCTTTTTTTTTATGTAGGAGAACAAAGACGATTTTATCTCTGCCTTCATTAAGATGAAGCAAATAGGAAACTTTGTGAGGTGCAAAATTCGAGCCATGAGACACATTTTATTCAGACCCAACTTTAAAAAGTGTGATTGTTCCACATGTGTGATATTAAGTTGTTTGCCTGTTATAGATTGATTGCATCAATTTTGCTTTGTTTGGTGTCTTGCGAATCCAAGAGATGCAGTGTATGGAGGATTTCATTAAATCAAATAAAGTCAGCTTAAGGCAATTTGCTCTTCTCTCCTTTTGTTCTGGTAGATGTCTCTGGGCAGCACTCAACACGTCGCTATGGAAACGCAATCCACCATTATGTCCTTAGTAGCCATGGACACAGAACAAATCTCCTGTTTCTTCTACCCAAGTCCCATAACACAGCTGCTTTTATTATGCAGTCAAACATTTGTGTCAGGGAGGTGTAGTAGATGTACATCACTGCAAGTCCATCTTAATAAGGAAGTGACATATCAGATCGTTTACACTTAAGAATGTTCCAGCTATGAGAGCTGGATGAGCTACTGAGGAAAAACGATTTTGGAAGTGCTCCATAAGTCAGTGAACTCGGACTGAAGCAGAGATTCCTCTTTGCTGTTTATTTTTCCTACTTGATCTGGGAGTTGGCCAAGGAAAACACTGCTGCCCATTAAAGCCCAGACGTCGTCACTGTGATCCGCGATGTCTGATGATGTGCTGACACAACGTCTGTCTGCATGCCAGCCACAGAGTGTAAGCCTAGACAGCTGTACCATTAAAGTCTTGTGACTCAGATGTTGTCTGATTTAGTAGAGTTCGTCAACACAAGTGTGTGAAATGAAAACGCAACATGGCATGTTAACTTAAACATAACGCTTTTTGGTTATTGTATGTTTTCTGTCTGATATGTGAAAGAAGCAATGTTTGCCGACATGAGAGTGTCAATAGCCTAGAAATAATGCGGGGGTGGACAAAGTAGCCTGGGCTCCTGGGACAAGTGGATTTTGTGTTTAGGCTCTTGGTTGTTTATTTGTAGTAACCCAGCGGTGGAAGTTGATTCAACAACCAAAAAAACCCCACAACCTAAAAAAGACATTAACAACTCTTAATTGGCTTTCATAAAACAAGAAAGGTTTAGACATAATGCTCTTCACGGTGCACAATGCTGTAACTATTTGAGTGCTATACACACATCAGTATAGTAGTATATAGTAGTATAGTAGTAGTAGTGTGTATATATTATTTTATTTGTAGTTGTCTGGTGGACAAACAAGTTAAACAATGAGGAAAAGGGGGGAAAAAACTATTCCTGATTGACTTTCAATTAGCATGTAGCTATGTTTACACTTAATCCACTTCATCATGGTGTGATGTACATCAATGCTGTAACTGTACTACTTGAGCTACCACTTTTTAGCCAAGATAAGTAGGTGTCCAGGCAACAAAACATGAGACAGGGTAGCACATTTATGCTTTTATTTGGCCAGTTGGCTAGCTAATGAGTTTATGATTTGTCCTCCCTTGTACCGTAATAACCTTACTTTTATTCAATTTGATTCATAGCCTTTCCTCAATCCTTGTATTTCCATGTTTGTCTCAGGAGTGTTCTACAGTTTGTAAATGTTGCCCTTAAGCTCTGGTCTTTGTTTAATTCCCAAATCACAGTGAAACCTCTGAAGTTCCAGTCCCCGAATGTGGAAATGTCACTATGCTCAAGAATGCCATTTCTCACTTCTAACTACGCTATTGTTGTAAGGCGTCTATTGAAATGAGCATAATGAACCTGACATTTTCATTTTGAGATTGAATCAGATAGGTATTTCAGGTTGTTCTGGATGCGACAGCCCAGCAACCAATACCAAATCTATACACACGCCAATCAGGAAATGTATTTAGCGAATAACTTTTGTTACTCAGCACCTTTTGTCCTGTTTGGTTGATACCATTTACGCATATCTTCTTGCATGTGTAGTTGAGGTGTAATAAATAACCTGAATAGTATGCAATGCTGAATAAATAGTTTAATTATATGTTCTGTTTAACAGTGATAAATTAACCAGGTAATCATGTAATAGTGGAATGTTGCAACAGGTTCGCAGTGTTAAATGAACCACTGTATCACTCTTATGGCTTGCTATGCTATAACAGAGACCGCATTTACCCCGACTTTGTATTTTGTGCCTTGAAATCTCCTCCTGGTCTGATGCAGCCTTGTGCTTCTGTTAGCTAATGGCACTCAGGTTGCAGTGACCTTGCAGATTAAGCTTGGAGTGGAATTCGAGGCACGTTCAATGCACTTTATTGTTCGGCTCTGGGAAACTTGAGCTAGGCTTTTTCTCCCAGCTGTCAGCAAATCTTTATTAATATGGATTTACAGATAATTAAAAGCCATTTTTTAATGCGGAAACATTTCTCAGACCACACAGGAAATAAATGTATGTGATCTTTTCATTTTGCAGGGGCTTACAAATGAGCCAGTAAAAGCACCAGTGTCCTGCCCAATGTCATGTTTTGGTTATGCAGAAACAGAATATTTGAATCCGCTTCAGATTTACACACATAATGTCTTGTTAGATTTACTTCTAAATATCAATATAAAATGTGTTCATAAGGATAAACAAAGATATGGTCAACAATGAAACTGGTAATGGGGAAAAGGGTTTGGCAGTTACAGTTTCGAGATGTCTACGATGAGAAGTTACGTGGGTCCCACTGATGGACTGATGGTGTTTGGGGTCATATGTCTCTGATGATATTATAGACTCCTCTAATATGTGCCAGTACATCGCTCCTTTCATGTTTCCTTCGATGACACGTAGTGCGTAGTGGCCCAGTACCTTTTGCAGAGAAACAGCCCCAAATAATGTTGCTCCCGTCTATGTACTTCACTTTCTCCAAACTTGAGAAGCTGAATTATAGTTCAAGACTATTTTTTCTGTCTTTTGTTCCAAAAGGGTTCTAATTTGTCTAAATGCTTGTTGGTTTAAATTAAGATGCGCATCTCTGTGATTATTTTTTTTAGCAGAGTTGTTGTTCCTGCTGCTTTCAGGTCATCCTGCAACTCTTTTCTAGTGACTTCTGGCTTCTCTCGCACCTTCATCATTACTCTGAGTGTGTGTTGTGAAATCTTGTGTGTTGCACCTGTCCGAGGACGATTAGCTGTGGGTGCATGAACTTTCCATCTGCGTATTATCTAACCAGTTGTAATGACAGGGATGTTTAAGGTCTTTGCTCTGGCTCTGTAGCTTTTTCCATTCAAGCGTTGTTTAATAATGTTGTCCCTGAGAACTTTATCAAGCTCTTTGGAATCTTCCCAACCAATGGCAGCAGTCTTTTCTAAGACGTTTATAAGACATTATGTGACACGTGGTGCAATTTGCCCAAGAATTTTTTTTCTAGCATTCATATCTAGAACTTGATTTATTTTTATGTAGACTTTAGTGTCTGAATAGTTTTTTCCCCTATCAGTTTTGTTTTTTAAGCACATTTTGTTTGTCCTTTTTTATGCTTATACATACATCATTTTTCTACAAAGTCAAAAGATATCATGTGTGTAAATTCTAAGTGGATCTATGCACTGGGAGTATATGACGTGACAAAAACAAATGTCTAAAGTTTCACAAACCATATAATACTACTACTTACCAGAATTCTGTTTTGCCCTTTACCATGACTGTCCCATTACACATGATGTGATATTTAAGAGGTTTCATGGAAATTTCGTGGACTGGGCGTTTAAATGAATGAATGCATCTCATAAATGTCCCTGTGCCATTCATTTGTTGTAGAATTTTGTATTTAACACTAATCATCTTTATTTCTGACTCCCTCAACTCCAATCTTCAGACCTCTGACACTTCATCTTGCTCTCGATGTACTGAGCTAATGTATTAAATGAGCTGCCTCGAAGGGTGTCAGCGTGCTTTAGAATAAATGGTCACAATGTCAGACTTTGTTCTGGTAATGTGTCCGCTTCTGTTTACACAGATCAAATTCCGTTCACTTTTCCAGGACTGGTGCTAGGTCTTGTCCAGCTTGATTACTCTGTCAGTTTTCCTCGTTTGTAATCACACTTAACCTGCTTCCCCATTCATTACAATTTAATAGTTATGTAGGAGTGCACGTGAAAAAGAGACAAGAAAGCCGGTCTGAATTGGTGTTGGTAGACCGGCACCAAGGATAATAATATGAAGCACATGGGCGCTATCAGGTTGATCAATCTCTGTCGGTGTTTAGTGCTCATGTTTTAGGCATTAGTTTACTGATTGCAGATGATAATCTGGCATTTACCTGAGCGAGAGCCAAACATAGCAGTGGCCTTTACTCTTTTTTTTTTTTTTTTTTTTTTTTTTTTTTTTCTCCCCTCCCCCCTCTCTCCTTCTCTTCTTCTTCGTATCTCTACTCTGACTTTGTGTTGTGCACCTGCACCATGAAGTACTGTGCATTGTTATATACGTTTGGGAGGATGGGGACAGTCCAGGATAATGCTAGCTCAGCTAACAGCAAGTACAGTACGTGTTTAAAGTGGGAGCTCTTTAGTCCTGTTGTTGCACTAATTGTGGGAAAACGTACTCATCATAAGGAACATTTTTATATCCCTGTTCACCTGCTGAGTCAAATATTAATTCTGAAGCGCTCTCAAACGCACATACACCTGACATGTGAGGAATGTGCACTTGTGATAGGCAGATTGTGTTTCTCTTTTTTTTCTTTTAAATTTCCACATATGATTCTCTGAAGTATGTATGCATTTGATTGTATGTAATTCCAGTATTCCATGTCATCCTCTGCGGCTGCATTGTAATTGGAGAGAACAAACGATCAAGGTGAAGTTTCCTAGTCTCTGATGATATAGGTATATACCACAGCGCTGTTGAATTCTCAGCTCTGGCTGTTCAAAAGGTGTTGCTGAAGCAGCGCTCTCAGGTTTTTATTAGTGCGCTCATTCTAATATGTTAGAAAAGTTTTTGGAAGGAGTCTCCAGTGTCAGCACTTTAACAGTTAGAGATAAAGCTCTTTCTTTCTTTCTTTTACATTCGAAAGTCTTCAGGACAGATAGCTTTGAGTTTTCTGGATTTTCAGTAACATGACAAGCTTTTTTTGTCTTATTAATTTTAAGACAGAAGGAAAAAAAGGACAGAGGACTGTTTATAGCTCCTATAACATAAGTTCTAAAAGGAACGTTTTGTTCCACTGATGTTCCACAACATTAAATGTGACTATAAATGGATAAAAAGTAAGACATGCTGCCATTTCATAAATTAAAAAGTAGTTAGCGTTGGGAAATAGCTGTGGTGTAAAAGAAAATAAAACCTCTGGGTGGTAACAGTGACTCGTGCCGCATCACACCATGTCATCGATTATTTCTTTGCTTTATTCCTTTGATAAATGCTTCAGTATAAAAAATAGAGAACATGTTTTTCATGTTTCATTAAAAAGCTTCCTCACAAACTGAACAAAAATGTCTTCTGTTCGCCCTGTCGTCGGGAAATTGCAAGTTAGTATCCCATCGATGCCACAGCCATCCGTGGCCGGGGGTCCAAGAGAACAAACATACAGATGGTATACGCCCTCTCCACTATAAATCACAGCTATGCTAGCCAATCATGGGTGTCTGTGAGCTCATACATGTGGAAGTGGGCGGACAGAGCTTTCGTCTGAGTGACGCAGCAGTTTGAAAAGTTGCAGTTGGCGCGCTTCACGTGACTTGGAGGAAGCACTTCTCACTCCCTTATGTATGATAGGGGAGAGCTAGCTCGTGAGTGGAAATTGGCTAAGACTAAATCAGGTAGGGGGGGATTTTCTTCTATCTTCAGCAGTTGCCAAACAGATAAAGCTGTGAACCTATTCTCTTGCAAAATATAGACAGAGATTTAAATTAAGAAAATGGAACAACGTGTGGCTCAAACTATTGTAATAAAGCATACTGCATCAGGATCATTTTTTAAAGCTCATACTAAGACCTTGGATGCTGTCCACAGCCTGGCAGAGACGTAGAGCTGAAATAGCATGGGTATCAAACACACCGTCCATGCAGCAGGCAAAGAATTATAATGTATTACCATCTAATATATTAATAACGGCATTTTATTTATGAGCACGTTTCAGGGTACCCAAGGACACTGTACAAATAGATCACAGTGCATAAATGCATAACAGCAATGATAGTAGTAAAATTTAAATAAATGAAAAGCAAGTGATAATACTAAAAAGAAAGAAGAACATCAAGAAGAAGGCATGTTTTTATGATTGAGATAATAAACAGATAAGAAGACCAAAAAGTAGAAGACACAATAAGATTTATGTGTATGAAGACACTCATATAGTGACACATTACTAAACACATTACACAGTATTTTCCAAAATAAAAAAAACCTTGTCTTATGTGTTTTCTTTCATTGTTGGCTGTAGCTTCTAGTCACTAGCATTAGCATTTATTCATTTTTTTTTTTTTTTTTTTAATTTATTTATTTTTTTTAATTAATTCCAAACAAATTAGTGGACAGGAGCTAACTGTTTTATAAGTATACATACAAAGTAGAGATATTTATTTGTATTTCTGCTTTATTGCTACACACCACTGTGTTCTACAGTTACCTCAGATGCCAGTGTGAAAGATTCAAAGAGGGATTTATACTAACTCTGATGTACTTCACACATCCGAGTGTTCTTTTTTTAATGAGACGCTAGACACTTTTTAATGAAAACTAGAGCACCCTCCTTTGCATTTTAATTACCCAAATATTCTCATCACCATGGCACCTTTAAAAAAAAAAAAAAAAAAAAAGAGTTGTTAATAGACCTTGTTTCATTAATATCAAAAAAGGAAGAATAAGTGATGCAGAGGTAAAGCAGTTTCTCTTTCACTAAAGTCTAATCCTGGTAATGAATGTGTTTGTTCATGAACTGTGAGTCAGATGGAAAGTAATTGCTTTTTTGAGACTTTTTTTTTCACTCACTCCTTGTTTCTCCTCTTCTCTGTTTTGTATACAGTATGAATTTAAAGTGAAGAACATCAAGAAGAAGAAAGTCAGCATTATGGTCTCTGTGGATGGCGTGAAAGTCGTGCTGCGCAAAAAGAAAAAGGTGAGGCTGTTTATGTTCCAGGTTTGCTTTAGCCTTCGTTGAGACACAGTATACAGTATGTTGATATTGTAAAATTGAGATAACATGAGTGGGTCTTTTTTATATAGCAGTAACAAATTCTGGAAGCAGACATTTTTTTGTTTGTTTTTAATGCTTGCAATTGTAAAATTGTTTTTTTATTTTTTTATTGTTTTTTTTTTTTTTTTTTTACAGATTAATTTTTTTTGTTTCATTTTTAGTGTTTATTTTGTACACGTTAATTAAAAGTATCATTAAACTCTTTTTCTGAAGGATTATTATGTATAAATGCAACACTCCAGCAAACCTATACATCATGATACATATCGTATGTCATAGAAATGTCTTTAAAATGTCGTGATATTAGGGTTTTTTTTTGGTCATATCGTCCACACCTAAAGAGCAGGTCCAGCATTCTTGAACACTGTAGGAAAAGTTGAGGGTTTTCCTGGAAATAAAAGAAGAATAATTGCAGGCTGTTCAGGAGAGGAAGCAATCAGATGTAATTCAGTGAATGGGTGGAGACTGGAGTGTGTGTGTGTGTGTGTGTGGGTGTGTGTTTTGATCACCATCTGTAGCATCTTTTCGTAAACAAGTGACATTTAAGAGAGAATTCCTCTTCCTTTTAAAGGATCAACTAATAAAATATCATCACCGTGTCTGTAGGGTTGTCAAAATGTGCATGTTCAAGAGTCGTTATATTGCACATTTGAATGTAGACAATGTGTGTTTGAATGTGTAAACCTAGATTAAAGCTGAGATCTGCACCACAGTTTGGTGAAATTCCTGGCAGGTTCTCACACAGTTCTTTTTACCCCATTTTATATCTGTAGCCGCCTACTTTTTTTTTGGCAGAGCAAAGCAAGTTGAGAAGTTCAGCTTTTCAGAATGTCAAGTGTCATCAACTGCTTTGTTTATCTGCTGTCCATATTTTATTCATGCCCAGACTTTAAAAAAATGCTGGCGGCCCTGGAGTGATGCAACAAAAAAAGCATTCACCCTATACTTGGAAGAGTGCATGTTTGAGTCCTGACATTGCCACAGCCATCCATGGCCAGGAGTTCAAGAGAGCAAAATTGGCCGTGCTCTCTGAGTGGGAGGGATGGCAGACTTTCTGTCAATCACAGCGATACCAGGCAGTCATGGCTCTCTGTGAGCTCATGTATGTGGAAGAAGGCAGATAGCACTTTCCTCTGAGTATGTTATGCTGGCCTGTGGTGCAGCAGTTTGAAAATGCTATTGGCTGGCTTCCTGTGTCTCGAAGGAAGCACATATTTGCCTTCACTCCCCCTGCTTGGTAGCTGTAGTATGATAGAGGAAAGCAGGCTGGTAGGCAGGAATTGGCAAGTGAGCATATTGGGGAGAAATGGGGGACGGTGGCAGAAGATTGCTCAGAGATTAGTGTAGTTGAATGTGAATGTATAACGTGCTGTAATGTATAAGCAAGTGAATGTATAACGTGCTGTAATATACATTATATGGCCAAAAGAATGTAGATACCTGATCATACCACCTGACACCTGGTCACATGTGGTTCTTCCCCAAACTGTTGCCACAAACTTGGAAGCACACAATTGTACAGAATGTCTTTGTATGCTGTAGAATTGCAGTTTCCCTTCACTGGAACTAAGAAGCCCAAACCTGTTCCAGCATGACAATACCCCTGTGCACAAAGCCAGCTCCATGAAGACATGGCTTGCCAAGGTTGGAGTGGAAGAACCTGCACAGAGCTCTGACCACTGAATGCGCACCAGGCCTCCTTGTCTCACTGTCTGACTTCACTAATGCTCTTGTGGCTGAATGAGCAAATCCCCACAGCCATGCTCCAAAATCTAGAGGAAAGCCTTCCCAGAAGAGTAGAAGTTATTGTAACAGCCAAGAGTGGACCCGTGGCATGGGCATATATGTCTGTGCTGGTCAGGTGTCCACATACTTTTGGTCCTATAGTGTATATACTTTATGTAGTAGAAAACCAAAACCTCACCATTTTGGTTTTCCAAATACCAACACTGTGTATGCATTTAGGAAGAGCTTGATTTCTGAATATTTTCACAAGTACATTTTGCTGTACCTCGTTAAAATTCTTATCTGTAGTAATTGGTCACATGCTGGAGATGCATTGGATATAGATATGCCGGAAGATACAAATTATTTCTTTTAACATTTAAGGAATTGATATTTGGGTCTAAAATATTTCCATGTGGATGATGAAAAGCCAGAGAGGCAGAATAGATGTCAGGGGCAGTTTTAGGTTTGCTACATCATGGCTTTATACTATGTATAATTACAGGTTGTGCCATGTAGAGCTTCATTAGTATATTAGACTCTACTTCAGTAACCATGGAGAACAGTAAATCAGACAGAGCAAATTAGGGTAAGAGTTTATTAGCTGGCTTCTAATAAACTGAGTGCTGAACTAATGTGAGTGTTCTTGAGTTTAATAAACCGCTCCAGCTGAAGTAAAATATATTTTGGTGATAAACTATATTGGATTGTAGTCGATTCAGTTAGATTTACTAATTTAACAAATGATGTAAGACTTAATTCTCATTCATTTCCGTTAATAACTACCATTAATAATCATGAGACAGTATTGCTCAGAATGATGCATTTTCCAAGACAAAGCATCCATCGTGCAGTATAGTATGAAAGATGTTTCTTGAGCTTTTTGTATGTCTGACAATGCACAAGGTCATGGTTTTTGGTTTCTAATTTTAATATAGTTTAAGAATGTCATCAGATTTAAGAGTACCCTCAAAGTGATTGTGATTTGATGTGAAACTGCTCACTGGCACTCACTGGGAACGCCATTTTTATTCATAAATGACCTGGAACTTGTGCCTGCCATTATTAATCATCTCTCTAAAGCAGTGCTGTTATTAGGAGCAGTGGAGGCTATATTACTCATGCTCTAAAACTCTTTCTTTCTTTTCTGTAGAAAAAAGAGTGGACATGGGATGAGAGCAAGATGATGGTGATGCAGGACCCCATTTACAGGCAAGTTCCCAATCACTCAAAAATACACATGCAATTCATGGTTCAGATCACAACTGGATTTCTGCCTCTGTACAACAGCAAGGAACAATCTGTAGTTTTTCAAGGGATGTACTGCTTGCAGTTGTAACAAAGGCTTGGAAATGACTTTGTGTTGTGGGATTTTTTAGTGGGAGGTCTTTGTTTATGTTGAACAAATAATGAAAAGAATATTTTGGTTTGGTTGTGGCAGAATCAAAAAAACTGTACCTACATCATTAGTAGAAAATAACTCACTAAAAGTTTAGCTAGTGATCTTGTTTTAATGCCTTGTAATTGCTTGTACCGCAGTAGTACAGCAGGTCACTGTGGCGTGGCATCACATGGGGTTGTATTCAGACTCTGTGACTTGAGTTTAGAACTAATGACACATAGCCTCTAAACCACCAGCTTTAAACACGAGTACTTTCTGTTAATCCTTAAAAAAGGAGGGCTAAGTAAGAAAAGCAGTGTCTCAAATTAAGATGTCTTTTTTCTAACGTGTCAGGAAGAGGACATGGTTGGATGTAAGCGCAAGCTTTATTAACAAATCCAAATCAGCAAACAATCTCTTAAAAACTAAACAAGCAGAGGTCAATCAGTCAGATTATCAGAGCATAGGACACACAATCTCAAAATAAAGATGAAGAAAAACTTCAAGAAACCAGAACAAGCAAACAGAGGAAATAACAGAGATATATACATGGAAATGGCAAGAACCTTGCGAAGATTAGAGGTGACTACGCAGTTTAAATACACTGGCAAATGGGGCTAAACAGGAAACTGGTGGTGGTAGAAGTCAGGTGCATTAGAGCTATAGATTGTCATGGATTTGGACGTGGAGTTGAATTAGCCTCTGGATCAGTAATGGATTTTGACATGACACAATGTCCTCCATGCACCCAAAAAAAGCCCAAATGTCATGGACTTTAAAGAGACGGTACGCTTAATTGTCATATTTCTATTTTTTTTATATTGGCCTAAAATGGAAGTCTACTGATTGAGTGAATTTACAACCAAAAACATAAATTGCAGTGTGACACATTGAGTTGCATCAGATTGTCAGACAGTGGCTCTGGACTTAATGCTGCTTCTCGCACGAGCTGATATCCTACAACAAAAATTAGTCCAAGTTCAGAATTGAATATCCATAGTTATATCTGAGATCTGAATACAGATGTGCGCTGTTTCAGTGTTAATTCTTCACCACATGCATGTAAATCAACTTTGAAAAGGACACTTTGAATGATTCTAGCTGAGATCAGAACTTATTTCTGGGATGAAAAAAAAAAGCAAGCAAAAATGAAAGCAGCTTGCCCCTGTACATATCATCTGTGTCCACTAGAAGCCTAATGCATCTTTAATTTAAAGCTTGCTCATTTCACATGCACATGTTCTGTAGATAAACAGCCTTACATAAACACCTGACTCACTGGTCAGGGGTGAGGATGGGATGTTAACTATGGTGTGGAACAGTTTTAAAATGCCCACATATTAAATAGTGATGTTTTTTAGAAATGCTAATTAAAAGTAGAGCACGATGAACTCTTTATTTTACACGTCAAGATAACATTGTGAGCCAAAGCACTTTGCACAATAGTGGTGTCATTATACCCTTTTTTTTTTTTTTTTTTTTTAAATTATTATTATTTTTTTGCACGATACGGCCTCATAATGCCATTCTCTTTAGTGCATTTCAGTTCAATTTATTCCACATCCATTATACAGCATGAATGAATTTTTACTCCATTATGCTGCTAGGCTTATTTTCCTGTAACTGGAATATACAGCAGTTAAGGCTTGCACAAGCAGAGCAACTACAAATGCTACGTACTGTATACAGATATACTTTTTTGATGAGCAGTACCATAGGATTGCCTAATTTGGTTAAAAAGCCTGGTAAAAGAGCAGAGTTGCCCTCCAGTGCCACATTTTACCCTCATTTGCCAGGTGGCTATGTGTCATTGTCAAGCCTTTCCTGGGATATACCATTTCTCAAGGTGAACTGAAGCCTGTTTTTAGCCGTTAGGCATGTAGCTGAGTCAGGCAGTGGGTGGTGTTTACTCACCATGTCTGACCATGATCTCGGATAACGAGGGATTGTGGTTGGGCTTGAAATTTCTGGATTAGCCAGGAGGAGACCTGAAACTTGGGGGTGTCTTTGAAGGAGCAGATTGCACACAGACATATTGTTTCCCTGTTCCCTTGACAGAGTTAGAGACTATGCCATATTTATTAAAATGAGAGCTTTGTGGAAAGCCATCAGTATTAATCATGGTTCTCATCATGGCTGTGATGAACTGTGTTGTAATTTTAGTGTTTTACTGATATGGCCGAGCATTAGCTTTGAGCATTAGCTTTCTTGATTAAAGTGCTGCATGCAATGGTTATGATGCAACACTTGCACATCATCTCCAGTGAGAATTCAGTGCAAAGAAAAGTGTGAGTAATTGCAGTGTGCCACGTGTGCTGTGATGCTTCCAGATTCTGCTGTACCTCTCTCTCTCTCTTTCTCTCTCTCTCTCTCTCTCTCTTTTCCCTCTTCCCCTGACATAATGTTTTGTTCATGTCACATCTGAATTGGAAACATGCCATGTTGTTTTCTAGGAATGGATTGAAAATAAAAAGTGACATTTTAATGGGCAAGATACACGGATCACCCATAGCATTAAAACCACTGACAGGTGACGGGACTAACATTTGATTATCTCGCTACAGTGGCGCCTGTCAAGGGGTAGGATATATTAGGATGGGAACACTGAACAGTCAGTTCTCAAAGTCAGTGTGTTGAAAGCAGGAAAAATGGGCGAGGGTAAGGATCTGAGCAGCTTTGACACGGGCCAAATTGTGATGGCTAGACAACTGAGTTAGAGCAGCTCCAAAATGGCATGTCTTTTGGGGTGTTCCCAGTATGCAGTGGTTAGTACCTATCAAAAGTGGTCCAAGGAAGGACAACTGGTGAACTGGTGATGGGGTCATCATAACTGGACCATGGAGCAATGCAAGAAGGTGGCCTGGTCTGATGAATCACATGGACTTCTACATTATGTGGATGGCTGGGTGCGTGTGTGTCGCTTACCTGGGTAAAAAATGGCACCAGGATGCACTATGGGAAGAGGACAAGGCAGTGTGAAGCTCTGAGCAATGTCTTGCTGTTCTTTGTCATGTTTCTCAAACCATTCCTGAACAATTTTTGCAGTGTGGCAGGACGCTTTATCCTATTTTATTTATATATATATATATATATATATATATATATATATATA
>CM075004.1:23200703-23217290 GCA_037576675.1 Pangasius sanitwongsei | reverse complement strand
ACATATAACATGCTAGAAACATTATAATCACTCTAATAATGATCCATTCATAGACTCTCATGTATTTGCCTATTAAACTCTTAACAGCGACTTTTTTTTTTGGCCGGGCAGTGTATTAATACCCTTCTTCTACTATAGTATGTTATCGTTTCTATGATAACTTACAGGGACTTGTCTGCAGGACGCTCAACATAAACGGATTTTAAAAACATGGATAATTGTTGACATGGTAGAGTTTTCTCTGAGGAGACATTTATTTAGCATTATTGGAAGGAGTCTCTAGTGTCAGTGCTTTGAAGTGTTCAAACACAGGAACAGAAAGATTTGCCATATCTTAGTAACGTGCATCATACCATCCCGTCATTCATGATTTGCCTTAAACTTAAACACACACACACACACACACAGAGAGAGGCATATTTTATTTCTTATTTAATGAGCTGTTTCTGGATACTCAGTTGTGGTCGTAATACGTACACATACATTTTATGGTCATTTAAAATCCAGTGTGCTGCAAAATGAATCCTGTCAGATGAAATAATATCCCTGAGCATATCTTCTCTAATCCATTACAGTATTCCAGTCATTTACACTTATTACTGTAATTACTCATGTTATTACTCATTATTCCAGAAGATAATGTGTGATCATCATGAAGAATGTTAATGGTAGAAGCGTAAGTGAGCGTGTAAAATGAAGCGCAGGGGACTGGCCGAGGTGTGAGTGCTGAATGAGGAGTGTATGATGGCATTTAGACAGCCTCTCTCTCAGCTCCTTCACTGTGTGAGAAAGCCGTTCCCTAAAGAGCCGTGATGACATTTCTTTGCCTTTGTCACTGAGGCGAAACTAAGCACTAGCATCAGGAGTCACTGCTGCCTTTTATGAGCAGAAGTAAAGCCAAACATTAGAAATTCAGCTCGCCGTTTTGTTGTGTTGCACGTAAAATGTCTGCTTTGTGATATCTAAGCCCTTTGACTGTGGTTACACCAGTGCTCTGAAAGAAGTGCTGTCAGTTGTGTATTGCTTTAGGACTAGAGGAGGATTATTGCGTGTCAGATCACCTACAGAAACGCAGCAGCAGCCCACACAGCTACAAATACACAGTGAGACTTCAGTGGCTCCGTTGAAAAGGGAAAAAAAAAAAAACTGAAGCAGCCTGTGTTGGCAGTTTGAGTCCCTTTAATTATCATTAATTAATAAAATAATTGCTGTGAATTTAGGTCATGATAAAAGGTCAGAAAGATGTGAAACATGTATGCTTCAGCGAAACAAGATTTTCATTTCTCTTTTGCTCAAATTTTACTTATCTTCATGCTCTCAATTTTTTTTTATTGACGAGGCAGTTCATCTTGTAAAATTGGAAGTCCCCATGTACAGTATGTTGTAATACAATGTGGAGGCTGAATTGCTTAAAGTATTTTTTTTTTTTTTTTTTTTTTTTTTTTTAAAATAACGTAAATTGCAATATATTAGTGCTGTTAAATTAATTACAAAATTGCATTTAAATTATAATTACCTAAGAAAAATAGTTAGCATGCATTAAAATAAGAAAACATTAAAATATTGAAGAGTTAGGACAAATATTAGCATTAAATAAACAAACAAACATTTCAGAGTTCTTTATTTACATAGAGCATTGACTAGCCTGAATCCCAGCTGACTTTACTGTTCATGTTTACCTCCCACGGTAAAACACCGTTAACATTCTTAATCCTACAGAGTGCTCTAGAGGCCCGATCGGACACCATTTGAGATTCAGCCACAGAAAGAAAAAAAAAAACTCCAATAAGAGCTTTTTGGAAGTAAAGTACTTAAAAGTTATATCACCTTTTTTGCTTTGGTTTTTCTTTTGTTGTTGTTATATTTAAGAAATTGGCATATTATTTAAAAAAAAAAAAAAAAAAAAAAAGTGTATAAATCGATGCAGACCAGTTTTCTTACTTCAGGCAAAAAGAGTCACTGAGACAAAAAGGTAAGAAATTTCATGTTCTAATTGTGTTAGGCAGCAGTACGTGGGATTTAAATAGTAATGTGATTTTTCTCTGTATATAATCAGAGAAATTTCACTGTTTTAGTTTTTTGGTTATTATAGTTATTTATACCACAGCGCCATTGAATTCTTGAAGCTGATTGGTCAGAATTGGCCTATAACAGCAGTTCCTTCTGTAGGGAAAAGCACAGGTTAATATTCATGCACTTGTTCTAATACATGATTGTTTCTATAGTAACACTTACACAGGGGCTTGTATAGAAGTGAAGTGACGTGTGGCCAAGTATCGTGACCCATACTCGTTTGTGCTCTGCATTTAACCCATCCAAGTGAACACACACACCGTGAACACACACCCGGAGCAGTGAGCAGCTGTGGCACCCGGGGAGCAGTTGGGGGTTCGGTGCCTTGCTCAAGGGTCTCACCTCAGTCGTGGTATTGAGGGTGGAAGAGAGCGCTGGTCATTCACTCCCCCCACCTACAATCCCTGCCGGACCTGAGACTCGAACCTGCGACCGTCAGGTTCACCTTCGGGTTACAAGTCCAACTCTCTAACCATTAGATGCTCCACGTAAACTGATTAAAAAAATCACTCATAAGGTGAAGGAGACATTTATTTAGCATTTCGGGAAGGAGTCTCCAGTGTCAGCGCTTTGTAACTGTCAGCGGTAAAGCTGTAACATGAATTTGTCCTTCAGGGTGGAGGAATTTGTGCTTCACAGCTTGTCAGTAAAACGACAAGCTGAATTTTTGTCTTATTAACTTCAGCAGAGAGAAAAAGAGAGAGAAAGTCTGTTTATAGCTGTGGTAACTAAGTGAGAACAGGAACTAACTTGTTTTGTAGATGTTCCACAACTATAACTATAAATGGAAAAAGTAGGATATGCCATTATTTAACTAAAAAATTCTTCTATTTGTCAAATAACTGTGGTATAAACAGAATAAAACATGTGGCGTGATGTAATAGGAAAATAAACAGCTTTCAGACCACTGACTCCATCCTTGGCGTTTAAGTGGGATGATTTTTTTTATCCATATCAGTACCTTAGAAGCCCAGTGCAGTTATACAGTTCCACATTCTGCCAGAGCTAAATGCTTTAAATAAGCCCATATACTGTAGTGTATATAATGAGTATTTCTTTCATGCAGAACAGTTGCTGAAATGAATGCCACTGAGCTCAGCAGAAATCCAGTTTCTGTTTTGCTCTCAGTCATGATAAATCGAAGAGGAAGAAATTGTTGTTCTACAGCTCGGGTTAGTTTGAACAGTGATGCACCACATCACCCCAGTGGGGCTGACGAAAGAACGGAGAACACACACTTCTTCTGTTCTCTCACCGGAGCACATTTAAAATGCACATCCAGACAGAAAGTTTTGAGCACAGTGCAAAAAATAATTGAATCTTATTGTCTGAGTAAATTGGTGGGGAAGTGGGTCAGAGATTAACCTGTTTATGCAGGAGAGAAATTGCAGACCCCAAGGAAGAAACCTCCTGAGCCGAGCTCTGACTGGAAAGGTCTGACAGGTCTAACTCTGCAGTGACACCATGAATCTGATCTCGGTATCCTGCCTGAAATTATGAGCCATGACTCAGCAGAGCGGAAAATCTGATGGAATTACTTTGAGACGCACACGCAGCGTTATATTGGCATTTATACCTCAGCGCTATTGAATTGGTAATACCGATGGGGCAGAAGGTGTTGATTAATATTGTGTTACAGCAGCTCTGACAGTTGTTCCAGCTTTAATACATTATCATCCATAATAATTCACAGGGACTTAGATATTGTATGCTCACCAAAATCCAAGGTTTAAAAAGTGGTGTTATTTAACAAAGAAAAAAGTGTCCCTTTTCTGTAAGATGTTAATCATTTCTGGAAGGAGTCTCCAGCGTTCCCTTTGTAACAGTCAAAGGTAATGGCATTCTCACATGTTTTATGGATGTTCCACAACATTAAATGTAACGGTAAATGGGTCAAAGGTATGACGTGTTGTTTGTTAATAAATAAAATACCGTTAGTGTTTGTTTATCTCTGTGGTATAAGAGGAATAAAGCACTTCCGGACATGCTGTTATAGGAAAATCATCAGCTTCAGGGTTGTTACAGTTTACAGTTTACTTTACAAAGCAGATGCCAGTGATGATGCATTAATGAAGTGATTATTATGAATGGTGAATCCATTCATGATTGTAAACTTGTTGGAATTCAGAAGTTGTGTAAAGCTGAGCTTTAAACACCAAGCCTTAAACACGACTCCTTTTCCTCCTCCGCACTTTCATCATTTCTCATCCTCTGACACAAAGCTGTTAAACTATTCCTCCAGGCTTCACTGAAATACAAAACTGCTCGCCATCAAGCATTTTTCAGCTGTCCAGCTTTTTTAGCCTAACTTGTGATCCTAGTGGAGTTACAGTACTGCTGAAGGTTTCTTTTTTTAAATATAAATAAGGCTTGGCTTTTTTTTTTTTTTTTTTTCAGTATAGTGTATATCCAGGGTTATCGGTGTGGGGTCTGAAGACACCCAGGAGTCAGTGAGGTATAGCCAGAGGGTCTGTGACTCTCATTTTGTTACAGTGCTGGAAACCACAAACCCCCGTTATCAAAGTTATGATGTCTTTTAGCGGTGTAACCGAATACAGATACAGTATTTGGAATGAACAGATAAAGAGTTCTAAACCGATATAAATACAGATAAGAGAACTTTTATGAAACTTTTATACAATTTGTAAAAGTTTTTACAAATACATACAAGAAAACTTGTCAGAAAGATTCACAGGGCATCTGGTTTAAACTAGAAGTGTGCTTTTTTTTTTTTTATTTATTTAAGTGATGACAAACTAAGACCATGTCCATGAACATTTACAGCATCCTTTAGTAACTGCCTGGTCAGGGTCATGGTGCTTTAAACTAGACTAGTAGTTTGTTCACATTTTGGAAAATGGAACCAACTACTGTATTTTAGTTAGAAACCATTGTGGGCAAGTGGGATTAAAGAATCTCTAGTTCAGTGTGCAGAGTAATGTAGTTGAGGTTGAACAACCTTCCAGTTTAGGCCACACCTACTGCTGGTTTAAATCCACAATCACATGTGGTTATTCAGAGCATTAAACAGATGCAGACAGTGGCACTGCATTACATAAATAATGTCAACTTGAATCTAATTATAATTTTTTTTTTTAATGGGTTCTTGTTGTTGGAAAGAAATAAAAACAACACTCTGGCTCAAAAAATCTTATTTATTATATTATTATTTGTTTATAAAATTGAATCTGTACAGAGCGTGCACTATTTTTGTAACCATTTAACAAGAGGTCGCTGCCTGTAAACTGTAAAAACATTTGCGATCCCTGTTGTAGATATTTAGGGGTTCTGCTGTCTGCTGTGAAAGGGTTGTAATGTCTGTTGTATGGTTCTACATAATAACAATTTTCACCCAGAGCTACAAACTGAAGTACGCTTTTGTACAGTTTTACTGATTGTCATTTATTCCATTGACATTTGGAGGGAAAATAACAGCTCACTCTTGTACTGCGTTGAAAAAGTGCATTATAAACTGGGTGATTGATGGGCATCAGGGTGATTGTAATAAATAGAGCTTTACAGGTCTACTGATGTACAGAGGAGTGACACTGGCATTATTACACACACACACACACACACACACACACACACACACTTGTGTGACTTTTGTAATAACACAATGCAACCACCAGACGCAATAACGGGTGATAAAATCACTGCAACCATCTTTGCGGTTTTATTTTTTATATATAAAAGGAAGGCAACTAAAAGGTTCATTTATAGGTTCATGATGATGCACAGCTTGAAAAGATGTGTGAAATGTTTCATACATCTTATTGCAAGATTAATTACAAATTAGTCCTTAGAATTCTAGATGCATTTTGCGTTTAATTTTTTTTTGCACTTGTCAATAAAAGGTTTTTTTTGTTTGTTTTTTTTGTTTTTTTTTGTTTTTTTGTGTACTTGTAAATACTGAGCCAGAAATGAGTATCCTACTTAATATTAATCAATCAGGGATATCAAAGAACATTATATGTATCTCTTTTTATGTTTCTCCAGTTTATGTAGTGCCTATGAAAAGCACACTCTCTGCAATAGCACAATATTAGATTGGTGCCTATAACACAGTATCTTCTCCACAAATTGAAAATACTGACTCTTCTACTTTAATTGAAAGTGTACATTCTACACTTTTGACTGAATTTTGAGTGAGAAACAATCAACATAAAAATCATGTGTGTTTTGTTATCGGCACAAATTCCCACGACTCTAAAGCATTAGCGCCACTAATCCCATTCTGAATCAATTTCGTATTTTCACAGGATCTTCTATGTGTCACACGATTCGCAAGATCTGAAAATCTTCAGTTATATCGCTAGAGATGGACAGAGCAACGTGTTCAGATGCAACGTCTTCAAATCCAAGAAGAAGGTAAGTCGCTTTTCAGTGCCACTATCAGCCTGCTGAATAATTGCCCATGTGGCTTCTGCGCCTTGGCTGAATTTTCAGTATATCTAAAGACAAATCCAGGGAGGGACTGATTATTACTTCAGTAATAAATGCAGAGCTAGTAGAAGGCAGTGCAAAAAAGAAGAGAGAAACCCATTTTGATCAAAATCTGTGCATGCAGAGCACTGTTCAAGCCGTCTGTGCACTGATCTCCGCCATACATTTCGGCAAATCAGCTCTCTCTGTATTTTTGCTCATCTGCAATAGAAACAGTATTTGAAAATCTCTGTGAAATGTGAATAAGATATGTTCTCAGATACCATGAAAATAAAATCCCTAATTCATAATTACATGTTGAAAACACTCCTTTCTTGTTCTATTATGAATGAGAGAGGCTGTACTGAACAGGACTGACTCACTTCCTGTATAAGTTATGAATTCGGTTTGGGCTGACTTGTGTAGATCAGGAGGCATGTCTACCTATTACACCCCTCTCCCCAGAGCTGAGCTCCAAAAACACACTGTTTTATGGTCCACTATTAATTGGCGTGTCGTTATGAGGAGCTGTTAAAGAAAGTGACACCCTGGGGGATCAATTAAAGAGCAGAAGCCACAGAACAGACCTTCTGCATTTTAATAGACTGTGAAAGGTGAGAGGAGGAAAAGATTCTTTCGCTGATCTTTCACTGGGCACGATCGCCTCTGCTGAGCCGAGATGAGTAGTGCTGTTCTTGGCCACTGGATCTCCTGATTTTGTTGATTATCTGCATGAACAGCCACTGTGTGCTTCAGTCACCAGGCATTCACCGGTTTGAAACGCGATAAACTCGGATTAATTCGATGTAGATTAAGATCCCAGTCTTGTTTAAAATATATATATATATTTCCAGTTCGAACTGAAGTTGAGAACTTGTTTTAAAAGCTGTTTAAAAATTTTGACCTGGTGCAGAGAAATTAATTACTTTTTTTTCAGCATTCGTTTTGTACTTTGTGCTTTTTAGTAATTAATCTCCACTGCTGTGCACTGGTGCGGGATGATGGTGCAGCAGGCAGCATTGCCGCCTCCCAGCCCCAGAGTCCACAGTTTGATCAGGAGCTCGGGTTACTTTAATGTTCTCTCCATGTTAACAAGGGTTTCCTCCCAGTTCTCAGGTTCCATCCTACCTCGCAAAAACATGCCAGTAGTGGATTAGCTATGCCAAATTGCCCCTAGGGGTGAAATAGTGTGTGAATGTGTGTGTACGATGCTCTGCGATCTCCCGATGTCCCATCTAAGGTGTATTCTCACCTCAATCCCAGTTAAAGGAAGTGAAGATGGATGGATGGATGGATGGATGAATGAATATTGTGCTAATTTAACTCAGTTTTACTCAGATTTTTTTTTCTTGTGTCCTTTTTAATACGTAAGTGATATATAGGCACACGATCACAGAGCAAATACATAAAATTAAGATGTAATTAAAGCTGCAAGCAGCATTTTCAGGGGCCAAGCCCCCAGACTCGGTGAGCCACACATTCACAGACATGCTACAGTTGCTGCCTAAGAAATCACAGGAAAGCAGAGCCATAACTTTAGGCAGAGATATTCAGCAGTGATTTGTAGTTTCACTCATGATGTGTATGTTTTGACACAGTGGTGGAATTCTCTGACTGTAGGAGGAAAGGTCTAGATGAACAAATGGGTGCAGGGTGGCACTGCTGCAGCATTGTTTAGACAGGAGTCAGGATGATGTTAGCCAAATTTGGTGAAGATTGTACAAAATTTGGAAAGTACAAAAGGCTTACTCTGAAGATGATGTATGTCAAATTTGGTGATGATTGGAGAAAATTTGATAATGAAAAAATTATACCTAGATGCATTGCTAAGATACATCCTCAAATCCTGGTTTGTTTGTTTTATTTAATTTGCCAGCACGTTACAGGAGAGCGGGTTAGCTTCAGGTCATGGTCCTGAAGATGCCTACCAAGTTTTGTGTCAGTGCACAAAGTCGTTGCTGCCTCACAGTCGATACAGCCTCACATCCTGTTTGGCGGCTTCGCTATCAGATTCGTTGGCCCATTACTGGCACTGTTACTGTTTGAAAGATAACTTTCCCATCACTGTTGTAGTTGAGCTCAAACTTGAATTTTCAATTTGCTATTTCTGAGATCTGGGCTAATCAACTAACATAGTCAAATAGCTAATCCAAATAACATAGCTTATTTGTTTCCTCTTTCTGCCGATTTATGTTCTAAATAGGTTTGCTTAGGGATGAACGCGTTTTTTGCATTTTTAGTGGCCTGGAACAGGGAAAACTAGGTATATGCCATCTGCCTAATTTAAATATTTAAATACCCGAAAGAGTTGACTGAAATTCGTAACTTCTAAAATGTTTCCCCTCAACTTGGAAAATTCGCTTGTAAAATCTATAACAATGACTAATCATTCATCACAGTTTGCTGGCTAGCTTGTTTTTTCCCCCCACTTTATAGTTCAAAAGCACAGTTGAAAATGACATAATTCTGACTTCTGAGGAAGTAGAAGCAGCATTATTGAAGGGATATTCCTTTAACCGAAAGGAGATTGAGGGGGCATTTTTAATGTGGTGTAATCAAGTATCATTTCCTTTTAACTGTCAGTTTAGGAGTAAAAACCTCATTGAATCAGTGAGCTTTATGGAGGCAAGGCACTTTCAAATGATCTGATGGTTAGCTATGTCTCATGGAGGTGTGCTATAAATCACATCATAATGAACATTACTGTGTATATTGTAACACATGTACACCGAGACCTTTTAATATGTATACGGTGAGTCCTGAATACAGTGTTATGAAAAGGCTAGTTTCAGGTTATGAGCTTAAAGCTGAATAGGAACGATTGAAAAAAAAAAAAGTGTCACTGGGTTTTGTAATGGTCTTTTCCATTTTCAAGATTTTCTTTTACAGCTTTTTTTCCTGTACACAATAGTTTAGTCCTCAGGGTTTAGACAAAGCGACTTTCTTACTTGCTGGTATTTGTCAGAAAGAGCAAGCTCAATCTCTGCACATCGTGTCACCTCTAAATACAAAGCAATGAATTAAAAAGACAGAGCAAGTAATTATGGCATCCTAATACATGCAGATCCAACCATGCTTCTCGTTCAGCCAAACGAGAGATTTTGGCAGCGTCTGTGGGTTCTTTAGGTGAAAATGTGGCCATTTTGGAACACACTGACTCAGAAATGGCCCATTATTTTATGCAGGGCTCTGTGAAACGTAATTGCTCGTCAGAGATTAAAGCTCCTGGCTCGCTGGTTCATTTCTTTCTCCAGCATCACCGTCCATCACTGTAAAGCACATTTTAAGTGGCGTTCAGAGTCATTGCACATCACCAGCTGTACCTGGGCTGCAATATGCTGCCTGGATCCCTTCAGGGGCAGAAGCCTTCACACGGCAGTGATATCATCAGCCATATCGTTGGTCTCATTGAGTCATGCCATTTCTTTTGATTTATTTCAGAAAATAAGCTTTGTTAAATGTTAAGTGTTTTTGTGCTGTCGCTCTTGTAAGAGCGAGAGCAGCACAAAGCATGCAATGACAGTAAAAAACTGAAGTGTTTCAACTTTTTGAAAACTAGAAGCAAAATCTTCTAAATGCCAGTCAGTCACATGTGTGGCATGGTGGCACAGAGGGAAAGCATTGTTGCCTCACAGCGACAGGGTCCCCAGTTTGATCCCTGAGTTTCACATGCTCCTCCCGTGTCTGCTTGGGTTTCTTACGGGTTCTCTGGTTTCTTCCCACTGTCCACAAACATGCCATTAGGTCGATTGGCTGCTCTAAATTAGGTGTGAGTGAGGATATGAATGTGTACATACCATACAGTACCCTGTGATGGACTGGAGCCCAATCCAGGGTGTCTCACCTCATACTCATCATTCCTGGGATTGGCTCCAGATCAACTGCGAGCCTGACCAGGATAAACAATGTAGATGAATGAATGAACCAATCAGATTGTTGAATGTTGCATGGCTGTCATTACGAATCATGCGCATACTGTGGGACAGTCACATCTAGCTGGAAACAACTGGTTTAAATACCTAATTTGTTCACGCTCACGAGATGATAAATACATTGGGTTAAAATGTAGGCAAATTCAGGATACAAGTACATTTGTTGGAATTTAATACATTTTCAGATATCCAAAAGCTTCAGAGTAACAAGCTTGTTTTAACCTGCATTTACCTGGACATAAATCTAACTTACTAACTTTTTTTCTGGTCAACTCAAATCACAGCAATTTTAGCCACACACACACACACACACACACACACACACACACACACACACACACACCAAAAGATCAGACCTGCTGGCAATAGAAGGATTTCACTACACTGTAGTGTGATTGTGCGCTAAGGCTGCAGTTATTAATAAACATATACAATCATCTGAAAACTACACAATGCAAATTCAAAACTCTAGCAATAGATGTAAAATGATGTGATAAGATATGAAAGGAACGTCTTAACAAAGCTTGTTTCATAGAGGTCTATACCGCAGTGCCATTGAATTCTCAGTCCTGTTTGGTCTTTGGAGTTTCATGATGGACAAAAAGATTTTTAAAATGTGTGAGGAGACATTATTTTTGGAAGGAGTCTTCAGTGTCGGTGCTTTGGAATGGGCAGAGATGAAGCTGTACATTTTCAGACATGGGAAAGTCAGAGGGCGGAGGGTTTTCTGATTTCTCAGTAAAAAAAGAGAGGCTCATGAGGGAATAACTGTTTAAAGCTGGTATATCTTAAGTGATAACAGGAACTAACTTGTTTCGCAGACATTCCGTAACAAACTGTAACTAAGAATGGATCAGATGTACGACTTAACAAAACAAAGATTGTCAGCATTGGCAAAGTGCTCTGCTATAAGGGGTATAAAACTATTTGGGACGTGCTGTTATTGCTACATAATTCATGTAATGGAAATGTTTGTTATATCTCAATAACAGCATGCCTCATTGTGTTTTATTACTTACACAACTTTCTAACACTGGATAAAGAAATACAGAAAAATGTAATCCTTGTTACTGCTGCTTTTCTGAGGATTTTGTGGTATCCATGTAAGATCAAGTGAAAATTAGGTCCTTGCCTGTTTGTGTCCATTTCGTCCCTCTGAAAAAGTAGCCCCATTTCTGAAAGGACAAATTGTACAGATGTGAAACATCCACAGAAGTGTACCACAAATATATGCATTTTGTGTAGATGTTTATTGACAGAATTAAGAACGAGTGACTTGTAGAAATTAGTATTGAGTGTACAGATTTTCTAGGGTGTTTTTTTTTTTTTTTTTTTTTTTTTTTTCAGTTCAGGGAAACACATCAGTTCTTGTCTGTGGTAATGACACATACTTAACAGATGTGGTAGATGGAGTGTAGGTAGTCAAAAGCTGGAACATTCCTTTAAGATGTTTGTGTAACTGCACTCATTTTAACTACCAAAAGCTCCGCATGGTGTCTTGGTGATGAGTAGCTGCTGGATTCTTTTGGACCACTGTGCTGAAGTGTACAGGGTTCACAAGGCATCCATTGTTCTTTGAGACCCTCGCTGTCTCGCGCACCTGACTTCCTCGGCTAAATGTTAGAGGAAAGAATATTATCAGAGCTCTTCAGAGATGAAGCTGCACTGAGCTCTGATAGGAGGAGAAAATAGCACTGAGCGTATACTGATTTTTCAGCACTCTTATTCACTCTAATCTGTTCATACTGAACATCCTTTCAACACACTTTGTACTGTTTGTCTTTCTTCTTCTACACCTGTATATTGTAATGATTTATAATCTCGCTATCCGGTGTCACTCAGAGGAGGATGGGTTTTCTTTCGAGTCTCTCAAGGTTTCGTCCTCATGTGGTCTCAGGGGGTTTTTCCTTGCCACTGTCTCCTCTGAATTGCTCATTAGGGATCTAAATCTACATCTGGATTTCTGTAAAGCTGCTTTGTGGCAATGCCTGTTGTTAAAAGTGCTATAGAAATGCAATTGTATTGAATTGAATGTTAACATTTGAAAATGCATCAGTGAGGAAACAGGAGCAAAGTGAATAAAGTGAATAAAAATAAGTTTTTAAAGCAGTACCCTGACACATGAACTCTGCACCTGCACATAGATCTTGACTTCATCTTGGGTAAAAGAGACAGGCCCCAAAATTTGTTCCCTCACACACCTTTACATCTAAAACTAATCTCTCAGCTTGACAGCACCTGCATCAGCATTTTCCTGCTTTTCCATGTGTTAGTGAGCCAGCCAGTTTGTCGAGCACACACTCACATTCTCTGCTCACTCTCTACACATCCACTGCTCTAATATTAAATGGCTCATTTGTTGTACATTTCCAAAATTACTGAGTAATTACAAAATTACTGTGTTTGTCGCTGTTTGCAGAGCCAGGCCATGCGGATTGTGCGGACCGTGGGTCAAGCATTCGAGGTGTGTCACAAACTCAGCCTGCAGCACACACAGCAGAACGCAGATGGCCAGGAGGACACCGACAGCCCCAAGACCTGCACAGACTCCGGTCTACAAGGTGAAACATACGCTCGGTCACTGTCCTGTTCCCCCAGCGGTACACATCCATTCTCAATATGAGCAGCATAAACGATACGCACACAACACTCTGACATGACTGGACATCTGAATATGTGCAGATGGGAGTGTAAATATGAGATAAATGGAACGGGTTTCGGTGTAGTAGCACGTAAGTCAAAATGATGTAAATATCACAGAATAAACAGTTACCTTCATTAGATAAACTCTGCAAGGCAAATAAATGTACATTTTCTGTTGGGCTTTCAGTAAAAGATTTCAAATGAAAACAGAAAAGTCTTCTATCGTCAGGAGACTGCGAGTTTGAATTGTGAGTTTGGCCGTGCTCTCTGGCTGGGAGGGATGATGTTACCCTCTCTCACCTGTCAATCACAGTGCCACTAGCCAAGCGTGGGCGTCTGTGAACTCATGTATGTGGAAGAGGGTGGATAGTGCTTTCCTTGGAGCGTATTACTATGCTTTGTGACGCAGCATGAGCAGCAGTTTGAAAGGATAGGGCTGGCTTCACAAGTCTTATAGGAGAAAATGGGGAGAAAATGTTTTTTAACCAAACAGAAAATGAAAAATCATGAAACTGAAAGCACATAAAGTTTAATGTTTCGTACTGTTTTCAGTAAAAAATGTCAAGTGGTTCAATTTTATCAAACAGAAAATAAGGAGTAAATCAAGTATTCATGAAATTGCTTTAATAAAGCGAAAATACATGTTATGTAAAGCTATACTGTAAGATAGAATAAGTTTATTCTGAGTTTTTAAAAAAAAAAAATCTAACATTACTTGTAGACCAAAATGATGTAAACATAATGTGTAACTTTTATTTTTATCAGGGATGACTGAGCTAGCCACATGTGGTGTTTCACTCATATTAAAAATATTAAGTGGGTCCTTTTCAAGTGAGCAAAAAAAAACTAAGGAATGAGAAGTTGTGAAATTGCTTCAGTGAATATAATTAAACAGGCCCTTCATATTCATCTCATGGGATCATAGAGAGTAAGTCTATTTTTTAGTATTATGCCCAGTACAGTCAGCCTTAACAACAGGGAATTAGTCAAACAGTGCTTGTGATGATCAGTGGCTCTTTTTCTTGCACTCCTCGAGCCATGAGTTCAGGCTTATTATATTATCCTGCTCTGTGCTCTTCACTCCCTCCGGAGCCTCTTCCTTTTGAAATGCATATGAGTTCCCCGTCACCCCCGCACCAGCACTCAGCCACATGAGAGTCGCCCAGCCCCAGCGCCAGCGTAGCCATCACTGTCACAGGGATATGACACACTCCTGTTAGCATCAGCTCCAGCACAACGTGAGACTCGCTGCTTCAGGAGCAATGTTAAAAGCATCACCGAGGCCCCAGTGAGCCAGTAATGAACATGGAAAAAGCATGCAGCTTTAGTACTCCCTGTGGTTATTTTAGTGAAGGTTGAATAAGCCTCAGTTTCCCTCACACATCTCTGTCCATCAACCTTAAAGATTCCAGACATCCTTCACATGTAGATTAATTTACTGAAGCATTGCCGTTTGTTACACAAATTAATAATAATAATAAGTTTATTTTATATAGCGCCTTTCTGCAAACTCAAGGTCACTTTACAATATGTTATATATATATGTTATTTACAAATTATTTTTTTTACATATCTACACGTGTGCTGTATGTTCAATATGGTTCATTTTAGTTTTATTCTTTATTGTGTCGCGATTTATAGTGAACCTTCGTCTCTACCGCTACCTCCATCTGTAGTGTGTTATTACCTGAGAGACAAATTCCAACATTTTCCCGTTTCAAAGAAAACATTAAAATGAAATGAAAATATTAAGACATTTGCTGAACTCTATAAATATGCATTTCAAGTATGCGACTGTATAACTCGGATTTAAAACTTCAGTCATTACACTCATTAGTGAGAAGCAACAAACGTCTTGAAAAAGGTCCTTCAGAAAAAAGACATTATTGACATATTTTTAGTCAGTTCAGCCTGAGTTGGCCTTTAAATATCTCTCTTTTTGTTTAAGTTTTAAGTATTATGTATGATAAAACATTATCCACTTGTCCATGTCTTAGCAAGGACATATTAAAAAACTCTGGATGAAATCTGGACATCCCATGAATAGTAGCAAAAGTATCTTCTTCCACAGTCTTAAAACCGTCTTTGTGCTCACAGAGGGAACGATACAAATGTGAAACAAAATGTTATACCACAGTTTCATACCACAGCACTGCTGAATTCTTGAATTTGTTTGGTCAGATGCTGCTGAATAATCTTCTATAGCAGCAGCTCTCACAACAGTCCTGGTTGCAAGTCATTAGATTAATGCACTCGTTTTAATTTTTTAAGTTATTGTTTCCATAGTAACAGCCGAGAATGGAGAATGTGCCACATAACCGGATTTAAACGACGTGTGGGTTAGGGTTAGGGACAGAGGAGTTTGTGCTTTCTCAATAGCATGACGAGCTGCTTTTTTTTTTGTTTGTTTGTTCGTTTTATTGACTTTCCGAGAGAGAAAAGGTGAGGCTGGTGAAGGAACGACTGTTTAACGTAAGTGATAACAGGAACTAGCTTTTTACATGGACTTGAAATGCAACTCTAATGCAACAGTAACTTCAGTAACAGTAAGCTTCACATCAGGCTGCATCACACCCCCCTACTGTTGATTATTTCCTTATAAACGCATGACCCGTCATGTTATATTTCTTACTTATCCAAATTTCCAACTTGACCAATAGTGTCAACAGTATTTCCCATTACTTACACTTTTGTGGTATTGACGTGTGATCACATACACAAGACTACATTGTGTAACATTTAACCACAACTGTACATATACATTTTTGAGTGAAAACTGCTTTTACTGTTCTTTTCTCAATACAGCAGTTGAAAGCATGTCAACTTTGTGTGTAATGAGTATAAAACAGATACAGTTGTGTTGGGTAGAGATTAGGTTAAAAAAAAAAAAAAGCTCTGGAATATTCTTTTCTAGTTGGCGATTTATTCTGATACGGGTTGATAACACTTATGATAAACTGTCTGCAGATCGGGAGCTGACTGGAGCTGAGAAGACGCTGGCTGAAGAGACGGACATCGACGCAGAGGAGTTGCCGCTCCCTGACAGCACAGTGGACGAGTTCAGCCGAGGCGTCACTGACCTGGATGCTGCTAAAAAAGACGATGAGGGTCTGAAGGACAAAAAGGTAAACGGCTGCACCACTCTGAACCATAGAGCTAATGCTTTTCTGGTGCTCCACTGGGGAGCCCATATATTACAAAATGTTAACAATATAATCAGATTTATTTGTTATAAAAATAGTGATAATACCAGCAATATCACAGAAAAATGTATTGTGACATATTTTATCATGGTATTGATATTATATCATATTGCCCAGCTGTAGCTGGCAGTAGAGGTGTGAATGCGTGACAAGTATCTAATAAGAAATTGACTTTACCATAGTAATATTAAGTCATAATTTTGAGGAAATTTGTCATTCTTTTGAGATGATGAAACACACACACACACACACACACACACACACACACACACACACACACACACACACACACACATACATATATATATATA
>CM075004.1:23128551-23200161 GCA_037576675.1 Pangasius sanitwongsei | reverse complement strand
CACCTGATTCTGATCATTTGGATGGGTGACCGAATACTTTTGGTAATATAGTGTATATATATATATATATATATATAATTTTTTTTTTTTTTTTTTTTTTTTTTTGGAAAAACCTGCAGGCTTAAATCTCACTTGGCGGTGGTGAATTAGTAAATCAGCTCGTGTTTTCTTTTTGCAGGTGTTACCATGTTTGTGTTTAACACATGGAAGCTCGTAAATCAGGCCCTCTATATCTTGGTTACGTAGAAAAATGTTAGTTACTATACAGTGTGAAAACTGAAATAATTGTAGACACAAGCTCTCAGGAGTGTTGTAGACCAGCTCAGGCACGCTACTACTGTAACATGATCCGCCCTGCTGGCTGACAGATTTCCCTCAAGAACATTTCCATATATATTATATGACTGCCTTAAGATGTGTGTGCGCCACATGTGTGTGTGCTCGTGCGTGTGTATGTGCGTGTATCTGTGTAGCTTGTGTTTTTCTGTACATGGGTCTCTTTTTGGTGTTGGGTTGTGATTTGGAGTCTGGGGTGATGAGATGGGGATCATGTTGTCAGCTGATGAGATGCAATTTTGTTATTCAGAAAATTGGAAAGCCATATTTTATGTGGTAAAATGTTGCTTGCAGCTAATATATTTATTCTGTGAGATGTCAGTATATGATACAGAGTCCCATTAAAAACTTTACTCCATTACCCAGGATAGTGTTTGAGTAGAAATGAAAGTCCATGATATCCATGTCACAACTCCTCTAGTTGCCTGAATAGGACAACTTGGACCATTTCTTATTAAGAATCTTGATCATTTTGAGTCCTTTGATTATTTTGAGGCCATCACGTAGTTTTCTTTATGTTTATACATATCAGCAGCGTCTAAGTGGTTTGTGTATCACAATGCTTACAGTATCATACCATGGATTGGCATGCTGTGCAGCATACAGTACACCTCCTGTTTCAAACAGTGTCAGGCTGTAAAGGTCCAGCTGTGTGTGAGGGGCCCCGAATCTCTGTGCTCATCAAGCCTTGTCTCACAGATTGTCCTTATTCACTCAGAACAATTTGTGCATATAGGAAGTGTGTCCTATAGATGATAGCTTGGCTAGTCATGATGTTGTTTCTTAGTAGTGCCTTTACTGACAAACAGCTTTGGCTACATCAGAAGGAGTACTTTTTCAAGTAAGTACTCAAGGCAAAAGCTAATGGTGCTAATTCATTGGTTGGTGCTGCCGTTTCATTATTTCTGTGAGAAGTTAGTGGTTGTCTGCAGCATTGATGTTACTGTTACAGTTTGATGATGCAGTTTAATAGTTTCAATTTTCTTATTTCAAGTTTCGCTGTTTGCTCTTGAAAAGAAATGAGCAAGAGCTTTTTTTTTTCTTTTTTTTTCTTACTCGCCCTTTTCCAGCAACTTTCAGTGTGAATTCAGTGTGAATAAGAAATCTAGCATACTGGAGTGCTGGACTCAAATTTCCAGAATCCAGTGCAGCTACGTGAAGCATTTGTGCTGCTGATGAGCACGATGGTGTTGACAGTGGTGTTAGCATGAAAGTTTAAGGTTTGACCTGTTTGAGCAGAGAGTACAGGTAAGGAGGTAAGAGAGCTGGACAGACTAAAGTTTAAAGCGCCGGTGCATCGCTCTCTCTAGGTTGAGATGAAGCGGGAGCTAAAGCCCACGGACACCACTATTAGCAGTATGGCATTGTGGGTAAGAGAATGATTCTTCATTTAAGGCTTATAGGGACAGGGTTGATATCAGACGGATATTTTTTAAAAAAATGACTGACATTCTTGTAAGGTGAATAGCCAACACACTGACAAAAATATCTGACTTTCTGTTCCTAGGTATCTGTGAGGAAATAAAACAAGCTTCCTTTGTTTTCACAGTTCAGGCATGGATAGATATGAACTGCATATCAAAGGACAGGGAAATTATTCACAGCCGATATCGACCTACCTCCATCCTAATGAATCACAGTGGCATTTCACTATAATGGGACTTCAGGGACACTCTTTGCCTTTTTTATTAGCCTTTTAATCTTTTGAGTGCTAAGTAAATGACTTAGATACAGTTAGTGATTTTAAGATGTTAGGTGGTTATTTTAATCAAATACAGCCCCTTCATTCAGTGTCCTGTTTAAAGCCACACCCCTAAAGCATATGCATGTAAAGTGTGGATGTTAAAGTTAGTGGTGGAGCTCTCTGACTCATCAGACAAGAGGAAATACATCCTAATCCTAACTGATGTTGAGAGTCCATGATGTTTTTTTTTTTGAGCTAAAGAGACAGGAGTTTCTCCTCTGAGCCAGAATGTCGAGAGAGCTTTGCCAAGTATTATAATCACTGACCGCAACTTTAATATCAGATGCACCTGGTGTTATTCTGTTTTATCCCCAAGCAGTAAATGATTTTTGATTTCACAGATGTTCATCATCATTACAATGTCCTTTTTTGTTAAAAAAAAAAAATCAGCTGTTACTGTTATGGAAGCAGAACTGAAATGAGGAACCAGCGCTTTTAACCAGTTTTGAGGGAACCCACACCGATTGGTGGTGATATTGTGGGAGAGAAAAATATTGCACTGGGAAGTCATTTGGGGACATGTTAAAGACAAAAAGTAGTCTTTTTTTTCTTCCTGAGCACAAACTTAACAGTAGTTGATTACAGATTACAGTAGGAGTGGAATGACAGAGAAATTCTTTGTTAGTCCCTTTGCTGGAGGTAATAGAGTATCACATGCTACAGTAGTTTCAGCAACAAGATCTATATTACATGCGAGAGACAATTAAAAAATAAAGAAAATTATAAAAGACTAATATGGCTATATATGAATGAGAAGATGGCAAGCATTGAAATAACCATCTAATAGGAGTGTAATATATTGCCAGTATATTGCAGGATGAACAGTCCTGGTTGTAATTGTCACATTAATTACTACAAATTAGGTTTAATTTAACAAAAGGGCTTCCAACCACTTTATTTGGCAGCTTATAAAATAGCACTTGATCCAGCACATCCTATTTCCTACCACACAGGTGCAACTGTTGGGCAAGTGCAAAAGCAATGTTGATCTCAGGAAAATCTTGAACCAAAAAGATTATATTTGAAATTTAAAAAAAAAAAATGTTTATTCCAAGTCATTTCAGTCTTTGGTTGAGTGGCACAATGATGATAAACCATTATGTGTAAATATTTCCTGAGATATTGGTTCATTTATACTCGTACGTAGATTTCTAATTTTGTCTAACTGAATTAGCTGGCCAGATGATGTTTTTAATGCCAGGGCAGCTCCCGGCATCCTGAGTGCTCACCTCCTGTTTGTGCGAGGGTTCCTGTGGAACAGAACGCATTATGCTATTGTAGCAGTGCTGGGAGTCTGGGTCACCTAAAAGCCACTCCACCTAGTGTACATCAGTTCCTCTCTGCCTCTCCATTGTTTTCACTTCAGCACAAAACCGAAATGGAAAAGCTGCCTGTGCCCTCATGCTTCCGTCCTGCTCGGGTGAAGCCTGGCAGCTGCTGATCAGCCGCACAGAGGGCGGTGTAATCACACAGTGAGAGAGCCATCTTTTTCTCTTTCTCTTTTTTCCCCTCACCCAGTTACACATCAGTGTCACCATATGGACGTCTGTACAGAAAGACGGATGTTTAGAGTAACTCGGCCAAGGACACATAAAAACTAATCTGTACTAAATAAACAGTTTGGTTGAGGCAGTCACATGTTTAGACATTAAAGCCACAGCAGAGTGGCAGTACATCAGGGAGGCATTTAGTGAGCTGTGAAAGTCGACAATGAAGTTTTTTTTGTTTTATTTTATTATTCCCCCCCCCCTTGCTCCAGCACACACTGCTCTTTAGACCAGGAGACAGGGCACATGTTGGCTTTTTTTTTTTTTTTAGGCTATAGCATGTGCTTTCTTATTGGACCTGTTTATTGGTACTTTATACCACAGCACTGATGAATTCTCCATTCTGATTGTGCAGAAGGTGTTGATTAATTTTCTATAACAGCAGCTCTGACAGTAGTGCCAGCTGCAGTTCAAGACACAGGTTTGTAGTGATGCACTAGTCCTAATACATTATTGTTTCTATAACTAATTCACAGAGACTTGTATGGTGGACTTTCTGCATAATCTAAGACTAATGAAAAACAGATTAAAAAACTGCTGTTATTTAACAAAAATATCATCAATAATAACCATTAATATTGAAGTATTTAAGAAAAATATATAAGCTTTGATGGTTTCTGTAAGGAGACATTTATTTATCATGTATGTTTCTTTTATGGAGTCTTCAGTGGCAGGATTTTGTAACAGTCAGGAAGATCTCTTTCCACCATGAGGAAGTCTTCAGGACAGTTTGCTCTTTCCAGAGTCTCGTTAATGACAAAACATGACAAGCTGCATTTTTTTTAGCCTTATTAAAAAGAGAGGCTGGTTAAAGAACTGTTTATAACTGTTATAAGTGATATACAGAAACTAACTTGCCTTGCAAACCTTCCACATCATACAGTAACTATATATATATTTATGGATAAAAAGTACAATGTCATTCATTGCTAAATTAAAAATGGTAATTTTTGGAAGGTTATTGTAGAACAAAACACTCCAGGACATGCTGTTATCGGAAAATAATTAACTCCACTTCACATTGGGCTGTATCACACCATCCTGTCATTGATGATTTTCCTATAACAGCACTCCCCAGCATGTTTTATTCTTTACATACCATCGCAAAGGGGAACCCTTGACCGATATTATTCCTGTGTGAATGCACACCTATCAACACTAAATGCTATTTTAGCAAATGATATTTGCTGTTATAGATAAGACTCATTTTCTTCAGTAGATATTATATTTATACTTTCAGGCTTCTACAGTGATACATCTAGTGAATTAAACTGTGAGTTCATGAACCCGTCTGAATGGAGCATTAATGTAATGTAACTAAGGTTTAAGATCATTTGCACCTCCTACAGCCACAGAAACAATGCACACATTGTATTAATGATGAGATCTCATTTAACATCACAGTCACTTTTTTTAAAGATTGATTTCCCCTGGTTTATTGCTTTCTTTGTTCTACATGACAGAGTTCTGAGAAGTTCAGGGTCAAGGATGGAGTTCATTACACACTCATTTGCGTGAAGTTCACCAAATCTGCTTATTTCACAGGCTGTGAGCAACACTGATGAAGCTGAAAAGAATCAATGGCAGCCATAATGATAGCTGACAGGCAGAGGCCGAGCTTGGTCTCTTAGCAGATGCAAAGACATAAGCCCAGATAAAGCTGAGCAGAAGAGTCCCCACCCCACCCCCGGTACTGCCTCAAGGCACAATTAAAGCAGTTGTTGCAGAAGTATGACATAAAAGCTGGACATGCTTAAAGTACTTTGTTATGGCATGTGCCTCTTTTATGATGTACTCCTCTTTTTATGTACTGTCATTTTTAACATAATGTAGAGTAATAATTCTGCTCCATCAATAAGATATCTCACTCACATAACACTCAGAAATATTACTGTACCATTTAGTTTATGGTAGTTTCTCTCTTCTTTTTTTTAATCCATCTATTTCTTTAGTTCAGTCTTCTGCTATAAATCACTTTCTCTAATATTTATCTCTTTCTCCAAAGTAAAAATATCATGCAGACATTTCGGGCTTCATTAAACCCCTAAGCCTGAGGGAAAGGAGATGGCAAAAGTGAAGGTTGGAGCCAAAGCCTCTGTTTAATGCATGACCTAGTGAGTAATTTAGATTCTGAACTAGCCGAGTGGAGTCTGGGCGGCCTGATGGACCTTGACATATTGTATCTCATTAGCCTCTGTCCACTAATGATCATGCCATCATTTATACCAGCCACAGGTACAGGTAACTATTACTACTCCAGAAATATGCCTCGCATCAACTTGGCATCCTGTCAAGACACCAAGAGACTGCTACACCACACACACATTTAATTATTTTAAATATTCACTGTTGATATCAAATGGATTCGAATATTAATCAGCCTATAAAATTATAAGCTGCAAAATCATACCTCCTTCATAATCTTTTTGTATTCTTTTTTCAATTATTTACCCACACTTTTTATATATTTATTTATATTTATAACATTTATAATATACAGTATTTTGTGTATATTTGTTTATTTTAATTAAGCCCTGTCTAACAAAGTTCGTTTTAAATCCAGTAAGCATTCTTCTTTTAGAGGAAAAACCAGGGGCTCTATTACACTGTAGGGTGTATTAATTTTTTTATTAATCATATGTTAAGGCTTTCACAATCACTCAGTCTCAAACCAACTGAACATCTATAACAGATTTTATATATATATATACATAATATATACATAATTTACGAATGTGAAATAAAATGTTTTAAATAGTATGCATTTATTCATGTAAATTTCCTACTTCAAGCAACACAGGGTCATTTAGCCAAACAAAATGCTTGTAATAGTTGTTTTCTTTCCTTCTTTAATGATATTAATGTTATGGAAATTCAAATACTGTTTAAAAAAAAAAAAAAAAAAAAAAAAGATTGGTAAATTACTATCCTGAAGTCCTGCAGTAGAGCTCTGGACCACATTTCTCCAGTCTCTCAGTTAACGCGTGTATCTGATTGGCCAGTGTCTTCCATCTTGAATCCCCCAGGCTGAATGACGCAGAACAGGACAGGCTAAGGACAAGCTTCTTGGCCTCATGACGACACACCAACAAAGTGGTTATCTCTTTCTTTGGTCCCCATTTCTATCTGCTCATCTGTCTTCTTTCTCTGTCTCTCAGCCTGTGTTTTGCTGGAGGCCAGTGAGCAGCTAAGGATTCTTATACTTTCCTCCCATAAGTACAAGATAACAAATATATCAGTGTAAAGCCATGCCCGCTGACATACACACTCAGTTCCTTCTCATGGCCCATTAGTCAGCAGAGCTTATATCTTCTTCTATGTGCTGCTTCATGGCTCATGTGGGCTCAGGAATCATTTCAAAACAGGTCAATTTAATGTGTAGAGTTTTTTCACACAGCAGGGAAAATCTGATTTATTTATTTTAGTGTCCATATTGCAAATTATAAGTGACCAAATTTGATTGCATGTCCACATTAACATGTAGTGCAAGGCAGGTAAAAATGAGCTACTTAGCCAGTACTCAACATGAGGATTTGGTCTTGGATGATGATTAACATGAGAACAATGTCCAGTCATGGCTCTGAAGTTATTCAGCGTAGACAGCAGTGACAAAAAAAAAAAAAAAAAAAAAAAAAAGCTTTTTTTATTTTTTAACACAGAGACAGAAAAGACCTTTTCATTGCTCCAGGCTCGGAGTTTTTAATGCACCTTCCTGGTGGTTTTTATACATGGTAGTGATCTTTTGACATCAAATTTGACATCAAGAAATGTCATGCACCAAATGACAGAATGGTTGTAACCATGAAATACGCAATATAATGGAATATGTAATCAGATCTGGCTGGCCAAACTCAATTTCCAAATCAGAAATAAGAAAATTGGATTCCTGGGTGAAGCACAGTATCTTCTCCTGTAATCAATGTTTTAGGAATGCTTGAGCCTGAATGCTCAAGTCTGTGCTCAGAATCAATTCCGGGCTTGGTTAGTTGAGGAACTCATCATGTATCTCGTCTCCGTGGTGCAAGTCAGAAGTGGTAGTGTGAGAAGCACCACTACAAAACAAAACATAATCACTACAAATTGTCTTTTATAGCAGTGAACTAATAATTCATGGTTAAGCATTATAAGGTAACAGTCGTCATAATTCAGTGACGTTAGTTACTTACGTGAACCTGTGTAAGCGCAGAATTTTTTTTGAAACTTCACCTTCACCAATTTTATAGTTATACCCCTGATGTATAATTTATTAAATTTGTATTGCTGCTTTTGCTTGACAGTGATCAGTGGTTCAGATGAAGCCTTTCATTCAGAGCCCCTCACTTGTAGCCTGTATAACTTCCTCAATTATCGAGAAGGCATCTCTAGACCACAACGTATTTCCGCACCATCATCACCTCACAAGTGATGTGACAAGTTCAACCAATCATGTCTTTTGCTTCACAACTCCGAGAATGTGGATCACTGATTTCACCGGATTTCACACAACATAAACCAAAGAGACCACAGCACTCCGGTAGCACAGAGAGTGTGGAAAAGTCGTGATGGATCTAAATCAATGAGTAATGCTTAGTCAAGGTGATTCAGTATATCCCTTCAAGGTGACTCACAGCTGTCCACACAGCATTTTCGTTTCAGACAGGCTAATTTTCTCCGTGAGCAGTTCTTGGCCGCACTCTCCTGGGCTCTGGCCATGGATATGAAAGTCACAGACTCAGGAAGTCGTCTGTAGGAGCAGGTGGTGTTTACAATGCGCCATTCTCCAGGGCTGCCCAGATAAACAGCTGTTGTGTTTTGTGTCATCACAAAAAAAAAAACCACTGGCCTCGTGAACATGCGTTTCCAGCCCCTGGCTTGGCCTGTGTTTTCCTCACCTGCATTAGTCCTATGAGGAGTATGAGGAATGACACTGAGTCTGGAGAATCATAGCTTTAAGAAACATGTTCTGGCAGGTGGAAAATGTGTGTGTGTGTGTGTGTGTTTATATGAGAGTGGGTAGTCACACCTTGAAATGAAGAGTCATCCATCATGTTTGCAGAAGCATAAGACATTTCTCTAATAGAAAGCTCTGCATAAGTTGCCTGGCTGTCGTTTAGAGATTCTACTTTTTTTTTTGCTTTGTTTTGTTCTGAGGCCAGGTATTTAGTCTGTAAGATTTATAGGGCTGGAGATGTGTGGGTGGTGTTTATAAGATTTCTAGAAAACAAAATCCAGCATATTAAACAACCCCTAACAGTTAGTGTTTGAAAATATGATGCTCCATAGTACCAATCATCAATCTCTTGAGAAAAAAATCACCACTCTAATCACTTTTCCCTCATTTGTATGCGATGCATTACTGTGGTTGTGTCAGGATGCGTCACTCTTACGTTCATCGTGTGGTACAGGTGTGCCTTTTCCCCAAACGCCCAGCACCGAAAAGTACACGTCTGACTCCTGCCATTACTTTATTCTCTGCTCAGCGCCAAGAACCTTAAAGCTCTCCTTTATTAACTGTCACTGTCTCAGTATGACCTGTTGCACACCTGTGGTGTTTCATGCCACAATATTACTAACTTTAATAAGGCTGACACGAACGAGGTGCTTTGTAGAAGGGAATTTGAAACTGAGACAGTACCAGAGAGCTTCCATTGGAGTGTTTTACTGACTGAATGCACATCGATATGCTCTGTGCACTGTGCTTCGGTCAGAGACGCTGCTCTCAGTGTTGTTTATCTCCACACTGCTTTTATCACTCAGCCACCATAACTGCTGACCGCCTCTAGAGTTACATGTTACTGACTCCTTTTCTAGAGTTACATGTTATTACAGTGTGTTATTTTTGTTGCTTGATATGATTCATCACAAAAACAATTGTATATTGATTGATATCTGTTAGTATGTCTAGGAGATATTGCAATATAATATCAATATTATGGTATATTACGTCACAGTGTTTTTCAGAGATATTACAGGTATGGTTAGTACTTTTCTAACACTTTTATATCATCAGTATTTTTTATAATGCTCACTGTCTCCGCTGTTACTCGCAGGTTTACTTTCCCTCCATTTGTGTAAAATGGTTAGTATTTTTAAACATTAACTATAACAGGCATTTTAAATACACTACTGTTTTGCTGGCACTTTGATAGTGAGCCTAAATATTGTGATGCATATTGTGTACCACGATATGATATTTTGCCATATTGCGTATCTGTCTGTCTGACAGGCTGGCTGTCTGTTGATTAATCTGTTTGTCTGTCTGCCAGTGTCTGTCTACTGATGTATTGATCTATTGGTCTCTGTATCTGTCTGTCTGTCTACTGATGTATTGATCTATTGGTCTCTTTGTCTGTCTATCGATCAATCTGCCATCCTGCCTGTCTGTCTGTCTGTCTGTAGGTACTATGTCTATCTGCCTACCTGTCCTATCTGATACCTACATAGAATAGCTAGGATACCATGTAGGTTCTGTAGCTAAAGAAGTGACACAGTTTCCCAAGTACCATGTCATCCACAACTAATCTAATATTGGACAAAATTCCAAGTTCAAAGCATTTGACATCATATTGTGAATAACTATATATTTCTGGAGTGTCAATAAATATATGACACTCCAGAAATCTTTTTTTCCTCACAGAAGTAGAGTGCGTCTCGGTTTTAATGGTAAAATGAGTGTGTTTGACCCAAACAAGCATGTATTTAATCAAAATCAGTCACCCAAGAGGAGTTCTATTGAAGAATCACATTTTTGAGTTTAAGGGTACTTTAAATGAAGCAGCTTTAGCATGACTCAGATGTCACAGTGTGAGGTAGATAGGTTTAGATCAGGTTATTATGGAGTTAAGAGGATTACTGCACAGACTGCCATGTTTATGGAACTGTAAAAGACATGAAATTCAGTATATATTTGCTGTAAGAAACATCCAGTGCTGATCAGCATCTCTCTCTCTCTCTTTCCTGTATTGCAGCTGTGTGAAGACACCTCCATCCTGCTGGCTTCTCCAAAGATGCTGCTTCCATCATGCAGTGAGTTGGCAGCTAGCACACCGCTCTCCATGCACCACCAGCTCCAGCTCCTGCAGCAGCAGCTCAGCCAACAGCAGCAGCAGACCCAAGTCGCTGTAGCTCAGGTAGGAGGCACAAACAGTCCGATATTCTGCACAACAGTTGTTAGTATCATACTTAATAAATGAACTGATAGTGGTTTTTATTGGGTTGTATGTGTAATCACTTGGAAGATGATATATACTTTACCTGATGTCATGTGAAATGCAGGCTTTTGAGACAGAAGATAAAAATTTGGTTAAAATTTGGATGTATGATAGAGGTGGCTACATCCATCTGCCCAGGGACATCAGCAGTCAGTAATGTAGAATATTAGCTTTGAAGTGAACTATCAAAGAGTGTCAGTTGCATCTCAGTAGTTAATCTCTTCATTTGTTTGTGTGGCTTTATCCTTTGGGAAAATCCAAGATGAAAAGAGTTGCTCTTTTTGCAAATATGATTTTTAATCTGTTCACAATTCTCTTGAACTAAAAGTACAGGAGCAAGTTGTTTGGGTTAGCCAACACTTTTTATACATTTGTTATACTTTTCCTCAGTGATGTTGACTTCAGTAATGACACTGGAGATATCTGATTGAGGATGTGGTTCTGCTTATCATATTCCTGCACGCATCTTGTATGTTGATTGTTATGCAGCAAAGGTGAAATTCCATAAGCAGCTTGTCCGCATTAAATTATTCACCCCGTTACACTGGGGAGAGTTTTTCTTTTTCAATTAGACTTCATCGAGATAAAAAAAGGTCATTTAGCCTGTGTGTTAGATCATTTAACCTGCAGATTAGTAGACAGGTACAGCACTCCTTCTAGACATGGCCAGACTGTCAGATGAGGCCCAGATCAGGAGATCAGCTCTGTCTAAATCACACTGCTCAGAGCAAAGAACACAACATGCTTAAAGATTGTGGAGGATGTACTGAGCCCTGGATTAATATATAGAACAGAACAAAAACGCTTGCTTGATGATAACCACCATAAATAGTGTTGAGCTATTGTTTATATATAGCATAGTTTAAGAAGGATTCTTGAATCTGAATCTGATTCTTGAATCTAAGTGTTGATTAATTTTTTTATAACAGTACCGCCAGCTGCAAAGTTTATATTAATGCGCTCAGTCTAAAACATTGTTTCTATAGTAACAGCTTGCACAGGGATTGTATGGCAAACACTCCACTATAAAAATTTCGGGGAGGGAAAGCTGGAGGCAGGCTTGTACACTCAAAAGTCACTTTTATTCTTTATGTTCGCTTTCAGCACTTTTTATTAAAGCGCACTCAAGCACACACACACGGCTCGGTGCTGGTTTCTCTCTCTCTCTCTCTCTCTCTCTCTCTCTCGAGGCGCTCGTCCCTCCCCTCTTTATCCTTATCACTGAAAGGCAAACAGACTCATTGACAGAATTCGCCGCAGGTGTGCAATCCTCACTACTCACCTTCTCCAGCTCCGCCCTCCATTCACTAACCTGCGCTCGACCGCGTCGGCATACCTCCACCACCTGATTCAAACCACTGACTGAATGTGCTGCTGCCAATCATTACTGAAGATAATAATGTCTTCTAAATAGGCAGCGGCATAAGCAGCATGTGGACAGAGGATTCTGTCCATGAGTCGCTGGAACTTTGCAGAGGGGGCCCGCACAAAGCAAAACGGAGGGTCACAAATTGCTGTAACCCAAACGGAGTGGAAAAAGCCGTTTTTTCATGAGACACTGGAGTCAAGGGGATCTCCCTTTGTCAGATCCAGTGTTGAATAGAAGCCAGCCACACCTAACCAATTGAGCAGTTTGTCAATGCGAGGCATTGAGTATGCGTCAAATTTAGACGCCGCGTCGATTTTCTAAAGTCCACACAAAAATGGACCGTCCCGTCGGTATTGGGGACCAAAACCTGTGGGACTCCTCGATTACCACCATGTTGAGCATAGCCTCGAGTTCATCCTGAGCCACATTTTTTTTGTGTTCAGGCAGACAATACAGGCGGCGGCGTACCACCACTCCTTAGGGTGTCTCTACGTGGTGCTCTATGAGATCAGTGCGACTGAGGAGAGGCGAGAACTCATCAGAAAACTCTGCCTGCAGTTTAGCAACGTCCGTGATTTGGGATGGTGAGAGGTGGTCTCCATGAGGGACAGGGGTGGATTGAGCTTCCATTTTTATGTTTACCTCCGGTCCCAGCTACTCTCTTTCTGGAACGATCGTCGCCAAAGCCATGGAAACCACCTCCCTCCATGGTTTGAGGAGGTTAAGGTGGTAAACCTGCTGCGCCCCAGCTCTGTCCGTTCGCCTTATCTCATAGTCGACATCCGTTTGCCCATCCGTTCGCACACACTGGTGCGGATCGATTTAATCCCCGGCAATTTGTAAAGCTTGCGTAGTGTTCTTGACGTGTTCAATATGTTCATATTGTTAGGATCAGTTAGGATCTCTTTCAGGATCCCAGCTCAGGAGATAATACGGAAGAGTGCCTCCACAACATTACATGTGGAGATGCTGCAGAGAGACACCGCTTCCAGGTATCTCATTGCGTAGTCCACTAGCACTAGCACAAAGCCATGCCCTCGTGCTGTCCTTTCTAATCACCCGACGAGCTGGAGGATGGCCTGATGCTGGGTCTGGTGGAGGTTGGCGAGAGACGTGATGATCTCAGCCAGCGGTGAGGACTCCATGATGGCGTCTTCCTCAATGATCCCAGGTTTCGGCACCAGTGTAACAGTTCTCAAGCTCAGGTGGGGAATGAGGAAGCTGGAGGCAGACTTGAACACTCAAAAGTTGCTTTTATTCTTTACTTTCGCTTTTTATTTTCATGCACGCAAGCACACACACGGCTCAGTGCTGGTTACTCTCTCTCTCTCTCTCTCTCTCTCTCTCTCTCTCTCTCTCTCTCTCTCTCTCTAATGGTTGATATGGTGATACGTTGTCTGTGAGAAGACATTTGTTTAACATTTATGGAAGGAGTCTCCAGTGTAACAGTAAGTTTTCCACCACTAACAGCAAGTTTTTCTTTGCATTTTGTGGTTTCTCAATAACATGACAAGCTGCATTTCTTATATTTGTTATAAGTGATAACAGGAACCAACGGAAGTTCCACAACATTAAATGTTACTATAAAAGGATAAAAAGTACAATGTCTTGTTCCTTAATAAATGAAAAATATTCGCTAGCATTAAAAAAATGTGGTATAAAAGAAATAAAACACTTCGGGATATGCTGTTATCAGAATATAATCCACTTCTGGGTGGTACAGTAACTCCGCTTCACGTCGGTTCATATCACACTGCACCCTTGTCGATTAGTTTCCTAAAACAGCACACATCTAAGTTTTTTACTCTTTAAATAATTTTGAGAAAAATGATCAGTTTTAACATTATATTTTAAAAAGGTGCTGGGAAGAAAGTCTCATAGTTTGATTATTTTCCATGAATGAAATATGAGTCAGGCTTTGAATACTCTGGTATTTAAATGAACATATGAATTTGAATAATTCCTGAATATGATTTGAATATATCCTTTAAAGAATGTCCTCATTTGTCATTCTGCAGTATATCCTTAAAAAAAAACGTATTTGACAGAGCTGAACCTGAACTAAAGCATTTTTCTTTTGCATCGTGTTCATTTTTTTTCTGTTTTTTGCTCATCAGCTTTATCTGTTGATCTTAAACTGATGTGGTGCCTTGTATACACACTCTCTGTGCTGTATCATCAACCTCCCAGGATCACACCCGCTTAAGGATGAAGCCTTCTATATCCCATTAAGAACACAGAGACTCTCTGATAGTGCTCGCCATCGGTCATGACAACAGATAGAGTAACCTCCTATAAGTGTATCTTATCTTCAGGACACCAGAAGGACACAACTAAATAATCAGTCAGTATGGCTAGAGAGGTGTTTCCTATTACAGATATTTACTACAGTAACCTTTTAAATAATGGTGCATGGCAGTGTGCTGGAGATTTCCCTTCACAGGTTAGAAGTTTGAGATCAATAAATTTGTGGTTCCTAAAATTATATAGCATGAAATGAACACACAGCTGTTCATGGCTCAGTAAAACCTGGACATGCGTTGATCAAATCGCCTTGCTCTTATGGACCCGGCTTGTTCAAAATCAGCATCTAAAAAACTCAGTACTGTTTGCGTTTATTCTTCTACACCTGTATACTGTAATGATTTATAATCCCAGTATCCAGTGTCACCCATAAGAGGACAGGTTTTCTTTTGACCTTCTCTGAAGGTTTCTTCCCCATGTTGTCTCAGGCAGCTTTTCCTTGCCACTTTCACCTAGTGCCGAACGAGTTTCACGATTAATTTGGTCAATTCGATTTAATGTTTTAATGTGATTTTCAAATGTGATCATCGAGATTGTACAGGTTTACATATAACAAAATTTATTTTAAATTAAAATATCAATTTCCAAGCAATACGAACGGAAAACACAGCCTTTGTAACTTGATAAACGCAGACGTCCACAGATCTATGCTCTGCCCCAAGCAGTCACGCACGTAGACAAGGTCGTATCAAAGAAAAGAGGACACATCACTTCAGTGATATGGAACTGGTATGGATTTGAAAAGTCAGATGAACAGAACATATGTAAAGTGTAAACTGTGTTGAAGGTCAGTTGCAACTAAAAATAGCAGCACGACAAATTTATTCCAGCATTTACGACACAAACACCCAGTAGAATGGGACCAATGTGTGAAACAAAGGGATGAAAATCTAAGCTGTCCTCCGACACCCAGCGCTGCCGCTAAAAGACAGCTAACATTAGCTGCATCATTTTCCAGTGCTGTGATATATGACAAATAGAGCCCTTGGTGGAAACAAATTACTGATGCTGTGGCATTGTATATTGCGGAAGACATGGTTCCCATTTACTCTGTGGAGAAGGAAGGGTTCATTAAATCGCTGCAGCTGCTACACGTGAAAGAGTAGCAGATGAGTTGGAGAAAGCATTGTTTTATGCTACCACGACAGACCTCTGGAGCAGCCATACCATTCAGCCCTACATGAGTCTAACAGTTCACTGCATCAGCGAAGACTGGACACTGCAAAGCGTTTGCCTCCAGACATGCAACTTCCCTGAGGACCACACTGGCAAAGTAATACGCCAAGGGCTTTAAGACACTTTGGCATGTTGAAGTTTAGAGAAGACAGACAAGTATGCATGATTACGGACAGTGGAAGTAACATGGTCAAAGCTTTGAGGCTGAACGAGTGAAGTCATCTCCAGTGCTTTGGACATAGACTCCACAATGCCACTGGTGAGTTATTGTTTGTTTATGCCAAAAAAAAAAAAAAAAAGATTTTCACGTCTGAGTTGGAACTTATTTCAACTGTTTAAATATAAAACAGCTTCAGTAATTTTGTGTGGGTGTGTGTGAGTGAGAGAGAGAGCGCGCGCTCATTTTGGTGTTGTTCACATGCATTAGCAAAATAGTGTTTGGTGGATTTTTTTTGTCAAAAAGAGTTTTTTGGAAATGATAGACAATCATTAAGTGTGAATATAATCTTTGTTACAATAAACTGTATTTTTAAACAGCAAATGGTGTGAAGGATCCATGAGGTGCAAGAAAGTTGTGAGTGGCTTTTCCTTCAGCTGGAAGAGAAGGAGAGATTTGGCTTCAGTTCAGGCTGAGCTTGGCTTACCCACTCATCAGCTCGTTACTGAGTCCCCCGACCAGGTGGGGTTCCAGACAAAACATGATGCACAGTGTTTTGGATCAGGAAAAAGCCATAGCCTGGGTTCTGGGTTCAGGTAAGAAATCTCAGCAGCTAGTACCCACGTGGCAAGACATAGATGTCTTAGAGTCAGTGAATAAAACTGTAAGTTCACTACAAGAGTTCACTGATGCATTGCCATGTGAAGAGTATGGAAGTTTGTCCTACCTCAAACCTGGGCTCCATCTCTTTTACAACATTCTGTCAAAAGGAGGATGAAACTGAGCTCACTAAATGCACCACACTTCAGTACCTCAACAGTAAATACAGTGACACTGCCACAGATGAACTCCTGTCTATTGCCTCTCTCATGGATCCCCAGTTCCGGACATCGTACATAGAACAAGACAAGCTGTTACAAAGTCGATGTCTCTCTTAGCTGACAGAAACACAAATCAGCCTAACACAACTGTTGAGATACAAGCAGCAAGGAAGCAACCATGCAATCAACAAGATGAAGATGAAGTTGTGCCTAAGAAGAAGTCATGAGCAAGCTTTTTGAAGAAGACTGTGCCAGCACCATCTACTCCCCAGTCACAGGTGGACAAAATCAAAGCTGAGCTGACAGCTTACTTGATGTCCCGGGACACAGACCCTGATACAGACGTACTTCATTGGTGGAAACTGCACGAAACAAGCTTCCCCAGTCTAAGCAATCTTGCAAAGAAATACATCTGTATACCTGCAACCAGTGCCCCTTCTGTGAATGAGTGAGTTCTCATTGCGGCTGGGAACACTGTTACCTGTCAGAGGGCATCCCTCAAGCCTTCAAAGTAGATAGGCTTGTGTTTCTTACAAGAAACCTGAAAAAAGAACTGCCTTATGTGTCTGGTTTTCATATTTTGCACTTTTCCTTAACTGAATTGTAAGGAGGTTAAGTTTGCACCTTGTTTGAAGTGAGAGCTGTTTGCTGTTCTTGAAAGGATATAGCTAAAGAAAACTTGATTCTTAAATAGATTTTTTTTTCTACAAGTTTTTTTTGTGCTTGCACAGAAGGATATTTAAAAGAAACCATTGTTTGTACTAGTTGATTGCTATGGATGGTGCTGTTTATTTTTGCACATCTACAAATCCATTCTAATAAAAAAAAAAACTGTTTGAATTAAATCGTCCTTTTTCAGTTGCATTATGTGAGAAACTAAAAAAAAATTGTAAATCGTAATTGACAATTGTAAATTGGAAAAAACTAGAGATTTTTTTTTTTTTTTTTTTTTTTTTTTTTTGTGCAGTATCGCCCAGCCCTACTGTCTCCTCTGGCTTGCACATTAGGGATGTAAATCTACATCCAGATTTCAATTCAGTTTATTTATATAGTGCTTTTAATAAAGCAGCTTTACAGAAATTCAGACCTAGACTTAGATCTCTAATGAACAAGCCAGAGGTGAGAGTAGCAAGGAAAAACTCCCTGAGAAGACCAGTCCAGTGGATTTCCAGGGTAGTTTTGTAAGACACATCACAATTGCAATATGTAGCAACATAAATGCAATATGGAGTTATCTACACTGAGCAACGTAACATACTATACTCTTTTTACAGTTTTACACTCAAGTCATAAAATATCTGCCCTTGTCAATGTAATATTTCACCTCACAGGTGAATATAACAGCTGACTTTTTCAGGCTCTAAGTATATCAACTATATCAAGCATTATGCTTATAATAAGGCTTTTTTTAATGAATCTTCATTTTATCCCCATAGGAGAGAACTTACTGATTTGCCACTGAAGACCATGGAACTCAATTATGACTGATAAATTCAAGTAGACTATTCATTAAACTTACCTCAGAAATAATAAAAAGGAACTGCAAACAATGCCTTAGAGAGTGATTCTGTCAGTCTGTAGCAAAAAAAAAAGTTTAGGGTGAATGTGTTCAAAAGAAAGCTTTTGAAATCCACGATTTACAGCTCCTTTATCCTGTCGCAGAATTTGGCCTTCACACATTAGGTGCACTTCGTTATTCGGCTTTTTATATTGTTATACTAATGTTACTGCTGATGTCAACTGTACAGACAAAATGAAACAAAGGATTAGCAGGTGTGGGTGTGAATACAAGTTATCCTTTTCAGTTCAAGGCAAAGTCTTTTACAAGCTGTTAACATGCTGTTACGCCCGGTTGCGTGTTTTTCATCGAACAATTTCCCATCTAACTAAACTTTTCTTATACAGTTCACCCACATGGGGGAAAAACAGGCCTGTCCTTCTGAATTTGATCATGTAGGGTGGAGTCAGAAATATCTCTTGAATGCTGTCTGCAGTCTGCCCCTGCCACGGTTAAATGATTTATTGTCTCCTGGCTCTGTGGGTTGTCTTTAATGGAAAGTCAGGCTTGCTTTTTTTTTTTTTTTTTTTTTTTTAATTATTATTATTATTCCTGAAAATTTATTGAATTACATTTCCATAAAGAAGTAAGAGTTTTATAGGTGCTGTCATGAAGATGATGTAATGCATGTTGGTAGAACACTCTTGGCACATGCTCTTTTAAAATTGATCTGCTATAGGAACATAAGCATAAAATGAGAACTTTATACCCCTTCTTAATCCATTAACCTTTGAAAGCATGTTAAAGAGGTGAAACATGACTCATACATGAGCAATCTCTTCAGTAATGCAACCAAAAAAAAAAAAAAAAGCTTTTAGGATTTCCAGGATTTATTTAAAAAAACATTAATGAAAATTATGAATATTTCATTAGTGTTTTTTTTTAATAAATCCTGGAAATTACTGAAGGGAAACACACATTGTAATCAGTGCATCTGGATACTCTGCCACCCGTCTCAGACAGGAGACCATGTCGTGCACCCATAATAATCAACATGTATCTTCACACCAGCCATTTTGATCACCAATTTTCCTGATTCTATCCATTTTTCCAGACTACAGAAGTACTGTTATGTCTCTAATCAATGCTTCATGTGATTGTGGTTGTTGCTGAATGGCTGTGCCACTGTGGCTGGTGTAAAGATACATATAGATTATTAATTCAGTTCTGTTCATTTTTGTTTGTGTAGCACTATAGCAAGAAATAAAAAACTCAAAAGGGAACCCAACAACTTCTGGGTGACATCAGGCAGTGGGATTATAAATCATTACAGCATACAGGTGTAGAAGAGTAAAGACAAGCAGCACTAAGTGTGTTTAAAGGATGTTCAGTATGATTATATTATGAATGACTCCTAGGATGAGCTCAGGTTTGTCTTTATGATTACAGCAGCAGTTCTTAGGTAAAAATCTACAGTATCCAGATTATCCATGAAGCACAGGTAAGACATGGTCATAAACAGTTTTGGGGAAGTGCTAATATTTAGGATAGGCATGTGGGACCATCCATGGCAGCAGATGAGCCACAAGCACAGAAATAAAGTGCATTTTCTGTCTAAATCACTGCCACCAGAGTGCTTTGTGGAATCAGACTCTTGATGGTTCACTATAATTTGGATCTTCTTTCCAAAAAAGTGCAGTTACTCTGATGTATAGATTTACCATCCAATGTTAGGAAAATATGATGTAGAATGTTGTGCTGTGTGTTGTCTCAGGTTCACCTGCTGAAGGATCAGCTCTCGGCAGAAGCAGCAGCCAGGATAGAAGCTCAGGCTCGAGTGCACCAGCTGCTGCTACAGAATAAAGACCTTCTGCAACACATCTCACTCCTGGTCAAACAGATCCAGGAGCTAGAGCTCAAACTGACCGGCAACGGCTCCAGTGAGTGTCTTCTCTCTCTCTCTCTCTCTCTCTCTCTCTCTCTCTCTCTTTCTCTTCTATTCTCATTCTACCACTCCCTCTGACAGTGATTCTCTTGTTTTGTCATTTGTCTCATCCATCTCTGCCATGTTAACCCACACAGTGTTCCCTGATCATCAGCATACCCTGTCCTGCTGTTTGTGCTCTGTGCAGTATCATTTTCTTTAAAAGCTTTTTAAAAAAAAAAAAAAGAAAAAGAAAGAAAGGAACTCAGAATATAGCCAGTCAGACTTGAGTCCTATATTTAGTGTTCGCCGATATCAGTGTGGTAAAACACATGCTCATGCTTCTGGAGGAACACATGATAAATTCCTCTTGGGCTGCACATGTCTTTCTCCAAGTTGTATTTCTTTTCTGTCTCTTCTTGTTCAGTATCTTTTTCCACTAATCCTCCTCCACTCCCTATCCTCATCTGTTTTTCCAACAAAAGTTCTTTTGTCTGTCTCTGATTTTTTTCCTCGTTTGTGTTCCATCAAACCCCATCAGGCACCATTTTAGCCCGTGTAAGACAGTTCACAGACCTAAAATTCTCCCAGGCCAGCCAGCACATCCTGCACATCAGCCAGGAAATAATGTGCGTTCACCCTGTGGCTGTACTCACTACAATTTAGAGACACGTTATCCTGTTAAAGTGTGAGCAGGTATAGCTTTTCTACAAAAGATAAAACCACACTGATATGCATTTGTAATAAAACATAGCGTGAGTTTTTATGTTAACCATTTTTGCATTTTCTATGTTCCGTACTCAGATTACACCATGTTGCTCTGAGGTCATCTCACACCTACAGCGCTTTAATCAATGCATTTTGAAATTGCTGGAAGAACAGTGGACCTCTCTCTGATCTTTCAGCCTAATTTTGTAATCCATATGTTATTTTCCCTTGATCTTTAGCAAACTATTAGGAGGAAATGGTGTTCAATTTGAACAATGTCTTATGCATAGTTATTAAGCAAAACACACACAATAGAGAAATCTCCCATTTTAAACATATTTTGTATAATTTAATGGAAAATAATTTTATAGTGGTTTTTATAACCAAGACTCAGCAGGGGAGGCAGTCCTCCTCTGGCAGACACTGAATCAGGAGTCATTATCATCATTAGATTATTATTATTATTATCGTCATTATCATCATCATCAGGGTAGTGGTGCTTCAGTGGGTATAGCTTTGTGCTACTGATTGTAAGGCTCATCGAAGGGAAATTGTAATGCTAGAGCACACAAAGGCATTCTAGACACTTGTGTGCTTCCAACTTTGTGGCAACAGTTTGGGCAAGAACCATATAGGAGTGTGACGGTCATGTGTTCACAAACTTCTGGCCATATAGTGTAAATCTTCTAGGAATTCCATACAATTTTCTAAGGGACATAAGTGAATAGTTAGCTTCCATATTGTGACTGGAAACGGTATAAGTTTAGTGGTAGGGTTAACTGTACGCTGATCTTGTTGTTGATCTAGATAAGTCACTGTCCATCAAAGAAGATGAAGCAACAGCTCATTATCCCCAAGAGTTTGTTGTTTGATGTCCTCTGTAAGGCAAGAGTAAGATCTTGTAGGTCTTAGTGTAGGCCCCAGGGTGATAGAGGAAGTATCCGAATGGGAGCAGGAGTACACAAGCCTTGGAAAATAATTTTCTTTAAGTATTGTATTGTATTATGTTTTTCAAATTAGTCCAGCTAAATTATCCTTCTCCCTTTCTGTATCTGTACAGTGGGATCTCAGGACAGTCTACTGGAGATCACTTTCCGAGCCAACGTGCCCCCGATTATCTGTGACGCTACAACACCGCGCCCTGAAGACATGGTCCTGCCACCGCTGAACGATGGCACACAGCTCGCTCTGCCCCTAAGCAGTCCTTTAGGTAGGGACCAAAGTCTGGCTAAGTTTGAGTGTTTCCGTTTTCTCCCAGGACCGCCTCAACAGGAGCAGAGCCCTGCCCCCTCCCAGGAGGTATCGCCCTCATCCCGGGATGAGCTGCTGGGGAGCCTGGAGCTGCTCAAGTTTCGTGAGTCAGGCATTGCCTCAGAGTACGAGTCCAACACTGACGAGAGCGATGAGCGGGACAGCTGGGGGCTGCAGGACGAAAGCAGTCTGCGTCTGCTCAATGTGCTTAACCAGCATGGCCCCTCTGACTGCCTGGATGATGAAATCGCTGTTTAGGCTTGGGATGTGCTAATGGCTAAAGCTAAGTGCGTTGACTGTTCATCTGTGTCATAAACTGCTATTCTCACTGCTGATTCTCATAGATTGAAGCAGGTGGGAGGTTTTGTGTCACATTATGTGTCCCAAGGCCTTTTTCCATTGTACGTAACAAGGGTACCAGTTTTGGTAAGGGGAAAGTTTTAGTATCTCTTCAACAGGAACCAATAGTACTTGGGGCACAGTTCATTGCTAGTTGGTTACACATAATGTGACAACATATTATAGAAAAAATACACATAATAAAATGTAGAGGGGAAAAAAAACTGAAATATTCTGGTTTGTTAGTGCCAACAAAAACAACATTGTGCTGTTTTGTTTCTTGACCATCATTTATGTTAAATTTCTCAAAAATCCTACCAGCAAAATTATTTACAGCACAAATGCAGCATAGGTGAACTTTCTGTTCATATGGGATGCAACAGATTATTTACTGCTTAAAAATAACAGATTTTACTGCATTCATAATGTCTTTACAATGTTGTTTTTGTTTTGTCACATTTTTGTCAACAGTTTACTGAAATTTCATCACATATCTTTTTTGTCAACTTACTGAAATGTAGAAATACCCTTCATCATCAAGGGTTTTTTTTTTTTTTTCTTTTTTTCCTCACAGCTGTCAGTAGGAGCTGGTTCACCAAACTGCTAATCAGAAGGAAATAATATTAATCCAACTCTCTTTAACTGCATGTCACTGCATATAGTGTCGTCATTGGGACCATTCTAGTCACCTCTCCAATTGAAACTGAACTAGAACCCCAAGTTTCTTTGGTTCCTTCTAGTTTTAGAATGTGCTGTGGAAAAACACCAGTAGATTCAAACGCACTTTCCCAAGCAATGCTAACTCACTACATCACACCATAAATGGTGAGAATATGAGTAAAATGTATTATAAATGTATTATTTTAGAATCCATGTCACCACGTTGTCTCTCTTAGTTGGGTTTTATTATTTTATTCTGTTTTATTGCATATTCGGTATATGTGCTGGACCAAAAAAAGGCATATGTGCTTGTTGAAGCTGTATCATGTTAGTTTTCCTCCTGTGGTTTTATTACTGCACAGATTAATGCATGTGAACACTGCTATGCACTCCACTCCCATTAGTGTTACCACTTTAACATCTGTCATATAATGACTTGAGTAACTGAAAGTGAGACAATGAACCTAAAGATTCTTTAATTGTGCATAGAGGTTCAGGTTTTAATGAAGGGAATGGTACTTTAACTATAGAGCCAGAAGCATGCTCAGCTAATTAAGGTCTGAGGTGAACAAGGCAGCTTTGAATCAGGGAATCTAATTAGCTAGCCTCGAGGAAGCTGTGTCAGCTCTCCTCCACTGTATTGGCTCTTGTATCGTTAGCAAGCATAAATTCCTAAGGCACAATATAAATGTATGGGGGATTCCATGACTGCGGCGCCATTTAGTCTTTGTAACTCTATTTTTCAAAATGGAATCTAAGAAAACATGCATTCAACCATTTAAAAATGTTTGTTAACCCATCTCAGACAACGTTTTTACGAGGTTGGCTGCATTTTGCTCTTAAATGAGGAACAGGGCTTCAACAGAATGAGAGAACTTAATCTTCTCATGATCCTCAGGAAATTTGGAAGATGTACCTTCCTGTTGATCCTCTGACTTTTGGAATATATGCAAATACAATACAGATATTTTCTGGGGGTCAATATGTTCAGGTAACAAGGTGGAGCAAATTGTATGACATGAATAAACTGTACATTTTTCATAACCTATAATGGTTGGCTTTTGGAAAAGGACATTTCAAGCCAGAGATGTTAAATGGGTTTGTTTTAATGCAAAAAATAACATGGTTTATGATTATATTTCGATTTAAAGTGTAGGTATAAGAGCCTAGGGAAGCAAAATTGATGCTTTATAAGTGCTGTAGATTTTATTTATTTATTTTTTTTTTTTAAGTTATTTATCTGAAACATGCAAACAGGTTGTTGTGAAGGACACTTTACCTGTATTTAATATGTCTTTTATCTTTACATAAAAACATATTCGTAAATGTAATATCAGTGGGATACAAATGGCACCTCAATCACAGAATCACACACACACTCCATGCTGTGTGCTCTACTGGTGAAGAGGCAAAAGTACAAGCATCGAACATTACCCCCTTGTTCTTAATTAGCGAAGGAGAAAAAAAAAATACAACTTAATTTCTTTCACAGTTCAGTACAGAAGGCATAATTGTTACATTCCCAGAGACATTGCTGCGTTATTCACCCTATTGCCCCGAGTCACTGTAAATTGCTGTAGTTAATAACTGCTCATTTGGATGCTTACGGGGAATGGATAATTAATGTCTGCAGTTTTATTTCACCCGTCTGTGTGGCTGGATGGTGGGGTGTGGGAGCAGTGAGACTGTGAGCACTCAGGAATCCCAGGAGACAGCAGGGCTGTGCAGGAGGAAACTCCAGTGAGACATGGGCTATTTTGACTTAACACGTCCAGGCTCTCTGACACTGAAGAAGCTCATTTAATATAACATTTTTCCACATGGAGTCATGCTTATTGCAGCAGTGTTATTTAATGATATCTTTTGATAAAATAAAAATAAGTGAGAATCGACATTAGCAAGGTTTCAGTGGCTGATTCTTTGCCGCTGACTTTTCTGGTGGAGCTTGATATGTTCAGTGAAGTAGAAATATATGAAGTTTAATAAGTGATGGTCTCAAAGTTTGTCCTGTGTTACTGTCTAGCTTAGTTGGCTCAGACATTTCTGGTGAGAGAGATGTTTGAACAGAGCTTGGCATTTCTTGCTGGATTTAATGAGTGTGTATAAAGCTGTCAGCAGCCAAGGTGAGAGCAGCTCTGTGGCTGAGGCTGACAGCTGTACATCTTCATTGGGGAAAGGGGAAAGTGTGATGGATTGTTACTGTCTGATCTACAGCTGTATTTTGCTGGGTCATGCCATGGCGTTCTCAGTTGTGACGTGTTTACTGTTGTTTTAACGTAAGTTTCAGTTTGGAGGGTGGAATTGTACTGTGAACTATGAACACTGATTAATAAATTAAGTTTAAAGTTTTTAATATCTTAAAGCCACAGAGACTGACACAGTTTGTCAGAATGTGCTCAGATCTTTAAGCGCAACCTCCGTGAAACCACCTGGTCAAATTATACAGTGATTGTTCCTGGGATTCATTCGGGCGCTTTCATACTTGCCATTTTCTTACCAGATACACATGTTAGTTCTTACCTGTCCAAGCTTGTGTCAGCTAACTAACTAGCCTATTTGGCCTCCAGATTAGAGACTCTGGTGATGAAGAGGTTGATTGCCTTTGCCTGTGGCTTCAGAGGCACATCACATCAGGTGAATGTCTCAGAAACGTTAGAATATTGGCAGGGAAAAATTTATGATTTAATTCTGACTTAAATCCCCTTGTGTTTGCTCTCCACTGTTTTTTTTTTTGTTTTGTTTTGTTTTGTTTGTTTTTCTAAACATTCAGTAGACCTGATTGGACAGCAGATAAAAATGCACTCAATGTCACTTTTATTAGAAGTTGAAAAAGTGATTTGGAACTGTGAGCAAAAAAAAACGGCATATGTGAACGCACCCTTAGGCCACTCTGTTGATGTGATTTGCTTACTGAGTAGAAATGCTTGTTTGTGATGCAGTGGTGTACAAACTATTCAGTGCATTAACTGTGTGCTTTCATGATTACTTGTGGTATCCAAAACAAATGTCAAATAATATACGAGTGTGTAGCTGTTATTATTTGCATTTTTGCACTAGCTTCTTCAGCAAGAAGTTTTGCTGTACTGCAATGATTTGAAGAAAAAGGGAACAGTTGTTTGTGTTGTCCAGTAACAGGCTCTTCTGTCTGAAAGCTAATCAAAGAAGGGAAGTAGGGCAGATGAAAAAAATCACCTTGAAAAGGAAATTAAAAAGATTTGACTGACAAGATTTGATTTCCTGTAACTTTGAAAGCATAATAAGCCCTCTGATAATTTCACTGGGATTACATGCCATTTGCATATGCTTGTCCTTCTGAGTGCTGATTTTGGCCCAGTTGCATTTGTTTCATGAACCTTATTTTGTTAGGTTTCACCTTAGACCTGCTGCGCTTTAGAGAATACCAACAGAGAAAGTCTATACACGTCAAGGGGCCATGTTTTTTCGGCTGTCATCACAGCTGTTCCAGAAAAAGCGAGAATAACCGCCAACACATCATTTCTGAACACACAGAGGGCTTTCCTGTTTGGTTTCAAGGAGGTGCTGCAGATTCACTGCTTCATCCAAACTCAGTTCATAGAGACAAGTTGCTGGTGGCTTTGGATTGTACATGAAAAACAGAAGGGAACATCTTTAGTTTTAGCACAGCTGTCTCTTTATGGAATTAGGAGGCAGTTGCCACAGGGTAGAAGCAGGGAGTCAGGACTGTGTCCTAATACTAAAGACAAAACCTCTTCAAAAACAGTTCTGGTGGCTCCTGAGTGGTGCAACAGAAAAGCATTCACCCTATTGCCCAGATATCCAGAGTTCAGATCTTGAAGATGCCACAGCAGTCTGTACCCAGGAGCAATCTGTACCCGGGAGCAGTCTGTAGCCGGGAGCTGTGCTCTCTGGGCAGGAGGAATGGCGGTCTCTCTTCCCCTGTCAATCACAGTGACACTAGCCAATCGTGGCTGTCTGTGAGCTCATGTATGTGGAAGAAGGTAGAAAGCAATATCCCTCAGGGTGTGTTATGCTGCTTTGTGACACGGAGGTGATGTGGAGGTTGGCTAAACATGTCTCGCACGTTAGCCTTATATTCATTCCAAACTTGTGTATAATTTATCCGCAGTACTGATCTGGCAACAAACCTCTAGGAAAAAAGGGGTCTTTGCAGTGGTGTAGTTAAGTTAGTCTTTATACACAGTATGACTTTTACTAATGGTTTTAGTCTCCGTATACTTGAAGCGTCAGACTCGATTACACCATAGTCTATGTTCCAAAGAGGGTTCTACTTGGAATCGTATGTGGAAGGTATTATGTAGAAATGTTAAAACGATCCCCATGGGACAAAATAAAGAAGACTTCAGGAATGTTATATGGAACCAAGGGTGCTTTCACACTTTCACTTTCACACGCACTTTTTCCCCCTCAACTGCAAGGGCAAGTTTTACATGTAATGTTGTGGGAAGTGGCTGGTGTGCATCTGCTTTTAAGAACATTGTTGCTTTGGTCAGGTTTTCTACAGATTTTCACCCATTGACCAATCAGAGGGAAAGTGAGGAAAAGAAATGTGGAGGACAATGTGCTGGTGCAACATGAATCACAAAAACTGTATTTCACTGCCAGTATTATAACTTGTCTACTTTTGCAAAATTCACCGGTACATGATGTCTTGTCCCAATTTTACTGTGTGCGCATACAGTCAAGTCACACAAGCAGCTCAAACCGTTATACCAATCTTTATTTCATCTTTATTGTTGAAAATAATAAACCTAATCTAGAAGGCAAAAGCCCTTTTCCCCCTCATGTCCCCACAAAACATGCAAATTAGTGCACTAATAGTGCATAATGATTTTGTGATAATAGGACCAACTTTCGTTCCTCTATACGTGGATTACTCTTAGAAAATAAGTTCAAGCGAGCGCCCTAAAGAGTTCTTTGGTTGGTCCAAGTATAAGCCCTTTAGAATACAATGTACATGCAACAGTAAAGGTTTTAGCTAGGACATTACATTAAAACTAATCTAATATTATTCTGCTTATTTCAAGACTAATACACTATATAGCTAAAAGTTTGTGACCACCAAACCATCACACCCATATGTGCTTGTTGAACATCCCATTCCAAAGTTGGCTCCCTTTTGCTGCTATAATAACCTCCACTCTTCTGGGAAGGCTTTCCACTAGATTTTGTAATGTGGCTTTGGGGATTTTTCCATTCAGTCACAAGAGCATTATTGAGGTCAGGCACTGATGTTGGGCGAGGAGACTGGGGGTGCAGTCTGCGTTCCAGTTCATTCTAAAAGTGGTCAGTGGGGTTGAGGTGCAGGTTCTTCCATGCCAACCTTGGCAAACCATGTGTTCATGTTCCTCGCTTTGTTACAGGGGCATTGTCATGCTGGAACAGGTTTGGGCCCCTTAATTCCAGTGAAGGGAAATTGTAATGCTACAGCATACAAAGACATTCTATACAATTGTGTGCTTCCAACTTAGTGGCAACAGTTGGAGGAAGAAGCACATACAGGAGTGATGGTCAGGTATCCATAAACATTTGGGCATATGGTATAGATCTAAAATAATTTCAAGCTTGAAATTACCTTGCTCTATTGTCAGATCATTTCAGAAATAAATACTTGAAATAAGCAAAATGATCTGCAAGTAGAACAAGACAATTTCAAGCTTGAAAATTTCTATAAATAGAATTGATATTACATTTGTTTTGTCTATATTCAAGATATGTTCCACTTATTAAGATGTACTTTTTGCAGTGTAGTGTTGTCTCTGTCTCTTACCCCCAGTGGGTTCTATGGTTTCTCCCACTGGGGGAAATCCTTAAAGGTTTTAGCTAGGACGCTTTCAGAACGATTCCAAGTAGAACCCTTTCAGAAATCTAGTACCATTAACCAACAAAAAAAAACAAACCTTTTTTGTAGGAGTGCACTGTGTAATTTTGCACAAGAGCTGGAATTATCAGGGTCTAATTGAAACAGTCTAAAATTCAGCCAGTGTGAAGTAAACAGCACTTACTGCCTCTAACTGCATGATGAGCTTCGACTCACCGACATGGCAAGGGCAGATCATTTAATGAAATATTGATCTGAGGTCAGACAAAAATGGAGGTTTACAGTCTTGTCTGGCAAGTTACTGTCGCCTGTGGGTTTGGCTAACGTAGCACTATTTCTCAGCAAGCTATGCCTCTGCCCTAGTCCAACATTAACCTGGAGTACATTATATCTTACACGCATATTGTTGTATACTTGTTCGACCAAAGAGCTGTCTATCCATTTCTGCTAAAGTTTTGGTGGTTACCGTTCGACTGAGCAGCACAAGAACTATTTCATATAGCTTATATTTGAGCTCTTTAGCCAGCGACCCTGCATGTGGCGCTCCTTTAGGGTGAGTTGCTCTCTGAAAAATCTCATTATGAGCCTCTGATGGAGCTCCACTCTGACCTTTCAACTCATGACCCACACTCTGCTGTTTCACATCAAATGCCATAGAGCAATTTCATCTCCCATCCCCCAGCACAAAGACATACAACTTAAAGATTTATATCCAGGCAGAGAGTCGTTAATTAAATATTTATGGTTGACGCATCAGCGCACAACCTGGTCATATGTTAGGCCAGATATGACACAGGATGGGCTAAACTAATTTAGATTCCTTGTTTGACAGACAGATTATTGCATTGTCATATGACTTAGTTTGTATTCATATAAACTAATCGATATAACTAGCCATATATATTAAAGCCCATTTCACTTCACCAATTTCTGTCTGTAATTGGTGGTTATTGCTTATGCAAAAAAGCTGTGCTGTTGTTTTATTAATATGATCCCCATTAGATTCTGAATTGATCATTAAAAAAAAATATTTTTTCACACCTACACTTTATCTTGACAGATTTGCCAACACCTACAGTATAGCATTTCTGATTTTTGACTCGTTGCTACATCGATACAGGAGCCACCTGAAAACTATGCTTTCTGGCTTTTTCAGCTAAAACAGCATTCAGATTGATCGCAAATAAACTTCACCTGAGGGAAAAACCGATTCACTGAAGTGGGAAATGACACGGGATGTTAAAGAACTTTCTCTGCACACCAACTTTATCTGGGTTCATTAGATAAAGGTGCCAACTTTGCCAACAAGAAAATCCTAGCAAGCATAGAGCAAACACTATTAGGTCAACTTTGATCTGTGAATTCACAAGCCTCTGTTTTGTGAGCCAAAAAAAAACAAGAAGGCAGAACTGTTGTGTCTTTGGTTGGTGGAAAAAAAAACTGAGCCATTAATTTTTAAGTAGACGTTTGCATTGTTATTTTCTTACTCTTGTCTTGTATGACATACGGGAAAAAAAAAAATTCTCATCCACAGATTTCTTCTCATCAACAGATATACTGTAGGGATTTTGTGGGGTTTTTTCTCTCTGCCTGTTAGGATTTTCATGTTAGCAGTGTTGGCACCTCTGCAAGTAACTGGCTTTATGAAGATATTAATGTGTGTAAACTGGTTTCTCTGCAGGTAAAACTGTATTGCTAATCTAAGGTTAAATTAATATGAGTTGGAGACATGAATTTGATCAAAGTTAAAATGGTCCAAGGAAAATGGGTGATTATATAAATCAGAGAAAGCTACAGTAAATGGAGTGCTCTAGGCTCATGTGCTTTTGTGTAATTGAGTTGACGGAGTGGTCAGTGGAGCGTGTCTGAGTGTTCTCATGAACTCAGCAGGAATGGGCCATCATGTGGTGTTTTGGAGCTGTGAACTCTTACTTTTCATTCTTCCCCTCTACTGCTCCTTGTGGCCCTTTCACGTCACATCACAGCTTCTGTCTGAGTGAAATGTTTTTCCAGACTTCGTTGCACAGAAAAAGAGCGTATCTGTGGGAGTGGAAGTGCACTTACTGTGTAATTTGTCATTGATGCTGGCTTTCACCTTAATAAAACTTTATTTCTTCTTTCCTTTCCTTCTTTCCTCTTTTGTGCCTTCAAGGTTGAAATTTGATATTGTGGTAGGAATCAAGACCCTGAGGAAGTTTTGAACCAACTATGTAGTCATCAGGGTCAGCCATTTCAGGCAAAACTACTATTCACATTTTTTTTGTGGCAAAGTTTGCACTTCATTTCAGTTTCTTTTCCCCCTCGAAGAACTGACTCCGAGGACACTTGGATGATGCGTCTTTTTTTTCCCCCCTAACCAATCTGCCTATAACTAACTGCACTGCTCTCAGGTGAATTATAGGGTTCGGAATAATACTTGAAAATGTACCTTTTTATTTTTAAGACTTTTTTGACAATATTGACTCACCTTAAAGTCCATGCATCTTCGATCTACCCATCTGCTCCTGGTATGGGTTAAAGGTTGTTTTCTCAGTATTCTGGTCAGGTATCTGCAGCTTCAGTTTTTCCACATGGGTTTCTCGTACACAGACAGAGATCACATGCAGCAAGAACCCTATAGAAAAAAAGAACAGATCTTGCCACATGTTACTGACCCTGACTATTGTGCTGGCCTCCTCACTAGATATTCTGATCTTCTGAACCACAGTCCAGAGCTGCATGTTTACGATGCCAGTCGAGGGACACAGGCATAAATGAAGTTTAGAATGCTTTAAGAGGAACTTGGTGACGGGATGCATTCGTTCTTGGTCTCTTTCTCTACCTCGCTGTCTTCAACTGCATCACCTTTCTTAAGTATCGTTTTCCCACACCACTGTGTCTGTGTGCATTTTGTGTGCTTCATCGCATTGTTTCTAGGAAGGACTCCTACAGATGCAGTAGATATAAAAGTGGTAGGCTTTATGCAAACAACAGCAGAAGATTAATTACTTTAAGAATATGACCCAGTAGACTGAGAAACGTGCCTCCAGAGGTCCCTACCAACAGCTGGATAAGGAACAAACATGCACGCACACACAAAGTTAAAAAAAGTAATTTTAAATGTAGCCATAACCAATGACCATGGGGTCCAAGCACTATTCACAAATAGACTTATGTTTGGCCCATCACAGGATCTCATTCATTTAGTATAGCGTGGTATAAATGTGGTCCAAAAGTCTGAGACCACATTGAATATCTGTTTTTGTTTCTTTCTTTCTTTGTTTTTTACTGGAAATAAACAGAAAATTTTAGAATATTTAGAAGATTATATATATATATATACATACAGTATATATAATAAAATGCTGAGGTATAAGAGGAATAATACACTTCATTACATGCTGTTATAAGAAAAGAATTAACTTTGGGGTAGTAATGGTAAGTCCGCTTTGTGTTGTGCTGCATCACACCACCTCAGTGTGGATCATTTTCCTATAACAACATGGCCCATTGTGTGTGCCTTACATCATTTTATTATACATGAGTACAAAGCATATAGCTACAAAATACACATAATTCACTTTCTGGGAAGCTAATGTTTATATCTTTATAATTCACCAGCATCCACTTCCTATGTACACAAAGCTTTACAGTCTTTCATCATTTGGTTGTGTCTCTTAAGCTGTACAGAAAGGACTTTGTATGTGGGAGTTGTTCATTGTTCATGAATCCTAAACAGAAGTTCAGTCTGAAGCTTTTTATTATGCAAATATTTTTCTAGCACATCTCGCTGGTTTGCCCATCCAAATATTTTCTGTGAATTTCAATGACTCCTGTGTCAGACATTTGCATAGTGTGATGGTACAAGAGGCTCCTCTGGTGTACAGTGCTGATAACAACATGGCATAAGAAATCTTTCAAAGTGCTTGTTATCAGTGGAAAAACTGGGTTAGGCTAATGAGCTTTCTCCTGCTCAGACTCTCATCCTTCAGCGAATGCTCCGAAAGCTGCCCGGGGTAACAGGCTGAAAATCACTACAGCCACAAATGGTCTGTGTGCATTAAAGACACATTAATCTCCTACTTGGCTTTCTAATGGCAGGGAATTGTCAAAATAGGATGTTAAGTTTGTGGGTTTTTCAGCCACTTGCTTGGTGTTATTATGGCATGTTTGTATTCTATTTTCTGCGTCCCATGTGGCTGTGTGAGAGGAACCAGTGGCAGCTGTGTAAAGGTAACAGATTTACACTGTGCAATAACTTTCTGCATGGGGAAATATTTTTATAAGCCTAATTTATAACTTATATACTGTATCTACGTATGTGCTATTATTAAAACACATTCCCTGTCTCCCTCAAATGCCTTCAAAGAAACATCAGGAGGTAAGAACACATCAGAAATATCGTGAAATGTTACTTATGTTGTATTGTCATGGCTGAGCTTTGTGCTTTATTGTGAACTTTATTGTGCATGTGTTGATGTCATTATTTCATTTTCACAGGGTTGTTTTTTGCTTTTGTCTTTAGAGATGTCACATGATGAATGAATATTGGTGGAATCTGCTTTTCCCACCTACAGCATTATTATTTGTTCACCGTTCTTCCAAAGCTTTTGTATTTTTATATTAACACCACAAAAAAACTTTCAAACAAGCATGACTGTTTACCTGTTTTCTCTCTTCTCTCTGCAGTTGACCAAAGCATGTTTGAGAACTCGAGTGCAGGTGAGCAGCTGAAGCAGGGGACAAAGCTGAGCTCCGTCTCTGGCCGCCGTGAGTTCTCCTCTCCAGGAGGCCAAAAAAGCAGCACACACCTGAAGAACCTGGGTAAAGCCATGGGGGCCAAAGTCAATGACCTACTGCGACGTAAAGAGCCCGGCAGCCTGGGGGACATCGGAGTCACAGAGGTCAACAAGAACGTAGGAGCAGTGTGGTCCAGCCACAAAATGACTGCTAACAGGTAAATAATACTTGCACGTGCACACAAAACATACGCAGGAGAATATATTTGCTGACTTTGCTGACTTTTTCCCCCATGAGCCCCACTTCCAGGTTCTTTGAGAAGTTCTCTTCCTTAATCATTTGGAGTTTATGTGATTTAATGTGATTTATTAAACATTTACTATGAATTAATTTCAATTTAACAACGTTATGGACCTTTCTGTGCGGTAAACATTATATGGGTTCAGTCCTAACAGTTTCTGAGGGGCAACTATATTTTATATATATAATATAAATCTCTTCTTCTTCTTTCGGCTTTTCGCCACAGCGAATCATCACTCTCCACCTATAAATCTGAAAGTGTCATTTTTTTAAAAAAAAAAAAATTTCCCCCAAAGATGGTCTCTCTCTCTCTCTCTCTCTCTCTCTCTATATATATATATATATATATATATATATATATATGGTTTTTTTTGGTCTATATATTCTGGTGGCATCCTTAATCAATATAGTTAATTATATGTTATTATATGCTTATTCAGTGATAGTTAAGTCAGACACACATTAATAGATTGTATTTCACATTCATACTGAACTCAAAAAAATCTCCATTTGCTGTGACAGAAAGCGAGAATGATGTATCGGCCTATTTCAAGCAGTGAGCTCAAAACACCTGCGCAACTGTCAGTCATGCTGGATTTTGGTTCATCTCCCATTTTGATTAAGGAAAAAAAAAGAAGACCGCTCTTTTGGCATATTTTTTTGCATTCCACTATTAAAATGCGAAGCTCTTACGCAAAATGTGTTAAGTCTGAAATGTGGCAGGCCCCACTTATTTTATATAAGGAAATGAAGAACGCCATCGTTTCCACCCAGAGAGTAGGACTAATTTTGCTTTCTTGGTGTTGGCATTGTTGGGATTCAAACTCTGAATAATCAATGCTTAGACCATTGCACTACTCAAGAGATTTATTTGGGCATTCCTGCACTTAGTGTTTATGTTCAACTGCCTTTTCATTAGAGAAGCAAGTGATGCTGGTATATTCATTAGTTTGCTTATTGATGTACTGTGGAGATTCATCTACTCTCTTCTGAAACACAGTAGCATGCAAGAGGAGATGAGATTTCTAATGCAGAAAGCACAGAGAACCATTCATTTTCCTTTACAAGATGAATTTGTGCATCACGTCTGTTCATTGAGCAAGTATGAGTGTGGAATGGGTGCAAGTCTTGAATCACTGTAGCCTTGATTGGCATCTCTGAGTGGAAGAAAAAGCCTCAAGAGGAGTATGTGGGTGTTTAGAGGATGTTTTTCACTTGCAGATTTGCAAACTTTGATGATTCTGACTTAATTGGGAGACAAACAACCATAAAGCATATTTATGTGCCTGTGGACTTGTTTAGTGCAGACTGATTTTTAATTACTCTTAGAAACCCTTTGAACGACTGATGAGATCTTGTAAGCCCATAGATTTGCGGGTTTTGGCACTTCAAGTCTCTCTCCATGCTCATTACAGTTGATCAGTTGACTAGCGGTAAGCTGTTTGCAGCTGTTAATAAATTTAATTTTATTATATTTATTTAATAATTTATTTAGGCCTCAGCCTAGGACTAATGCACCTAATGTCATAAATTCCTTAATGATGTACTGCACTGACAATAATGTGTGTCTTCACAACCTCTGATAATGACTGCTACGGTCATTATAGTAGTCATTATTTAAAAGGAGCTTAAAATTAAATTTAAAATTGCATCCATTAAGAATAAAGCTTTGGCCAACAGTTTGATCTGAGCCACTGCTTGTAATTTCAGCTTCTTATCCTCGATTATGAAACAAGACAGGCTCTTAAGCAGTGGTTTATGTGAGCCAGCGTACGAGTTTTACCAGAGCTGTCTCTCTCACTGCTCCCACACCAACCACTCACTCAAAAAAAAAAAAAAAAAAAAAAAAAAAGAAATACAGAAATATACACTATTACACTTCCTTTTTTAGAAAACCAAATCAATTATCTTAGGTCGACAAATGACAGACTTTCATCAAGATTTCCTTCACTAGTATGATGATTTGAATACACAGTTGTATTGCAAGGGATGATACTTCAGCCACAGTGTACCATCTGTTCTTTCTCTAAACAGCCACATTTCATTGGACCCCTTCCCTCGCCTGGATCCTCCACCTCCCACCAACAAGAAGCGTCTCCCTCGCGCTTTGAAGACCACTCAGGAAATGATGATCTCCTCTGACCCTGTGGTGGCCTCTCCAGAGCTCTCAGACTCCTCCTTCCTGTCCTCCCCAGAGAAGATCCACCAAGTCAAAACCCCTGAGCAACGTGAAGAGCCTGAAGATCCAGAGAAACCCTCAGGAACTGATGACGCTCTGGAGGCCCAGACAAAAGATGAGAACATGAGATCAGGTGAGAAAGGCCAGTCTACTGACATGGATGGCATCCAAACAGCAGATGAACAGAAGGAGCATGGCACTGTGGATGAAGACCAGTCGCACATGCTGCTCTCTGTTCCAGATCTCATCCACAAGGACGGCCTAGAGCTCAAGCAGAAACTGAGCAGCTCTGAGAGTAGAATGGCGTCCACACCACGTCCAGGGAAAGGAGACTGTCGCATCAGCGTGAGCGAGGGAGAACTTTTTCAGAATGGCTCAGTGGAACACATGAGAACCTCCAGCGGGGAGAATGAAGAACCACACCCAGACCTGCTTTCATTTGAATAAAAACTTGAAACATGCTTGAGAACTTCACAATGCTCTTCCTGATCAAGCCAGTCTTCATCAGTCTTCTCTCAAGAATCTTTCTCAGTGAAATGTTGCTTTTTTGCTGAAAAGGCAGTCACTGATGGTTGTACAAGAGAACTGCAGGCCTTAAGGGAACCAAGCAAAGTGGATTTATCATCATGACATTTTTGTGAACCACTGTATTTTCTGTGTATGCACTATAATGTGTTTATTATGCCTTACTTTATTGTGTATTACCACAGAAATATTCTGAATATTTTAGTCTAATTACTCTAATAATTCAAATCACTATTTTAGATTTTTTTTAAGCTTTTTCTGCACCTGTCTGTACCTCTGTACTTCTAGCCATTTCAGAGATTATTATTGTTACGCATTTTCTTCTAAAGGATTGAAACAGCTCATCAGTAGAAGCCAAAGTGAGGACATTTTATTTGCTGTAATACTTCTGAAGCTGTGTATGTACTCCATATCCAGCTTCCCTCTAACTACAGACGCACCCTGTGTTCACAATGGCAAGCCATACAGAGCCTCAATACAGCGATATGCATTTAGTTCCATTTTAAAAAGTGCACCCAAAACATCATCCTCTCTCAGATTAGTGCTTTATAAACACTTTTAATTATATGTAATATTTTACATATCGCCAAAACATTATTCTCTAACTTTAGCAGAGCAATTATTTGTTGTTGTTTGTAAACTGTTTTTTTAACGCATTTTCATTTTATCGCTTGCAGTATGCATATAACGTCAATGAAAACTAAGCTACTGTGGTTGACAGACAAGTGAAATGAAGTAAAGAATGATCTCTATGCACTCAAAAAGCTATTCCTAGTATGTAATGGCACACAGACTGAGATTTTTAGGTTGCTACTCTACAGAGACCCGATGGTGAAATCCCTATTAAATAAAAATTATGCATGGCCACGACATAGTAATGCATTAGTTTTATGTCACCAGTGGGGCTCTGTACTACTCCAGTGCAAAGTTTTATAATGATTTTGAGATCGCTCTCCTTTCTTTTTCTTTTTTTTTTTTTTAAATATGTAAGGGTAAACTGTTGTTGAAATTTTCAGTGTCCATGAAAAAGATCCTTAGTGAGCAATTTTAGGGGTGGCTGACTTTAGGGCACTTAAAATGACATCTTTTCTTTGGCAATATTACACAGGTAATGTATAAACTTTTCATTGATCTGTATACAATTTTTTGTAACGTTTTTACTGAAAATAGGTGGATTACCTACAAGAGGAAAACTGGGAGTGAAATCTCTGACTTCCTTGCTAGTTTTTGAACAGAGTCAGTCTCACTTATCAGTCTCAAATGACGACCAATATGAGAAATCCACAAAAATAAGTCGAGCGTAAATCGTGTTGGTTCCTGAGATCTGTGTATCAGCAGTCAGGCAGGCAGAAGATGCTGGAAAGGTGAGAAGGGTGCATAAGAAATGTAGGGGCTGAATTAGTGAAAAAATAGAAAAAAGGTTAAGGTCTTGATTAACATGTTAATGATGGTGATAGATGGTAGATATTTGATATAACCACAGCTGTGTGTTAGGGCTGAAGGAACTAGAAAGCAAGACAGTGTATGTATAACCAAAGCAAGGTCCAGGTAGCAAGCTGCTCAGTGAGCCTGGCCGTCCAGGAGGGAAGATAAAGCAGGACAGAATGAGGCCCGGGAGGCTGAGTGCAGGATTCAGTGAGAGAGGAACTGCAGCACAGAGCTTACAGAGTGCTGCTGATGGTCAGAGTGATAGCCAGCTTGGGGAATGGCACTAATGAGGCTCAGTCAGTGGAAAGCCATGAGAATGGGCCTGGAGCTAATAAGGAATTTCATGACTCAACTTACACCGTAGCGCTGTTGAATTCTCATTTCTGATTGGACAGAAGGTGTTGATTAATTTTCTATAACAGCAGCAGTAGTAGCAGACAGTAGTGTTATATTAATGCGCTTGTTCGAATAGATTTTCATTTCCATAGCATCATCTTGCACAAGGACTTGTATGGCAAGCGCTCCACTTTAGATTAAAAAAAACGTGTAATTGTTGAAGTTTTCTGTAAGGTGACTTTTATTTATCATTTTGGAAGGAGTGTTAATACTTTGGTAACAGTCAGAGATTAAGCTATGCTTGTTCTGACACTGGAAAGTCTTCAAGGATGGAGGACTTTGTATTTTCTCAGTAACAAATATGTTTTGTTTTGTTTTTTTGGTTTGTTTTATTCAGTTCAGAGAGAAAAAAGGAGACGGAACAACTGTTTATAGCTGCTACAACAAGGAAATATCACAAGGAACTAACTTATTTTGCAGATGTTCTAGAACATTACATGCAGAAATGGATAAAATGTACATGTTGTTCTTTAATAAATAAAAAAAAGAAATGCTGTGGCATTGCTGTTATTGGAAAATAATCAACTTTGCTTCTGCTTTGCACCCCACAGCCCAGCACCCTGTCACTGATCATTTCCTGTAACAGCACACTTCCAGGCGTTTTATCCCTAACATAAATCTCACCCTGACGTGATGCTCCCATGATCCTCTAGAAGGACAGTCTTTCATGTCAGACAAATCCTCCTCTTCCACAGACTCCAAACCCACTCAGTCTTCTCCCACTCTGTGTAGCAATGTTACAGAATAGTTTTATGTTGTTTTATGAGGGACATTATGCAATGCTTAGTCATTTCAATACGCTTAGTATGAATACACGACTGTATGGTGATGAGCAATTGCATGATGAAAAGGTATAAAAGAATTGTAGGTCAGAATGATGAAAAGCGTTACGTAGGTGTTCTGTTTGAGTGATGGATTTATTCTTCACTTCAAACTGTCCTTCACAATAATGGAAGACTTTTATTAATGGAAGCTCAATACATCAGGACATAAATTTCATTTCGCCAGTGTGTCAGCCTTTTGCTGTATGTGCCACTGGGTCATAAAATGTAAAGTAACAGTGTATGAATATTTTATGATACCTATAAATGTATATGTGCTGGGGAAAAAATCAACTAAAAGCTAAAATAATATTTCTATTTTAGTCAGATTTGAAGATGATTTTTATTGTGATGGGAATGTATTAAAAAGAAAAGAATATTGTAACTTCTTTTTGAATTATTTGTTTCTGTGGCTTTTTAACTGTCACATATCTCACTTTATAATGCTCACTTTATAATGATGTTAAATGAAGGAAGGAAAATGTTGAAGGAATGTTGTGTTTTATGAGGACACTAAAAAAAAAAAAAAAGTACAAGACCTCAAATATTACAGATTTTGTATTAAAGACATTTTTCAGAATAAAGCCTTAGTGTATTTCTTCTCAATGCAGTTGTTCTGCAGTAAATGGTTCAGTCTGTTTGGATGACAGAATCTGACAGCTACATCAAATATGTTGTTTTGTTTTGTTTGTTTGTTTGTTTGTTTTTTAAAGGATTGCAACATTTAAATTGATCATCAGAGTCAAACCAGGCTTGTGTTACAATATATACATGTTTATACATGTATATACAATATATAACCTGTTTACTCCTCTCACCATCTGTTTTGTCATTTCAGATGCTGACATGAAGCTGTTTTTAAATAGCTTTAGGCAGATGTTAATTTATGCCTGGAGGCATGAAGTGTACCATAGAATGTTGCATCAAAAATGTTCAAAAAAAATTTCTCTGTGCATGTGATGGATTTCATTTGAAAATGCAGCTGAATGAGTCAGCCGTAAGACACACGGAAGATCAGTATGTGTAAAAATTCAGTGAGGAGTGAAGCTCTGTTTTAGGTACTGCACATTTCCAACAGCTGCTACTATGCATCACATTTTTTTGACAAGAGACTACTGAAATTAAATAAGAATTAATATGGAGGCCATATCCAAACAATAAAACAAACTCAATGGAACTCTGAGTCTATAATCAAATGAGTGTTTTTGTAATTGTGTGGCAAGAGTCTATCATGTTCAAAAATTACCTCAAAACAAGCTCATAAATAGCAGCTCATAAGTGAAAGGCGATGAATGACTAAAAGACCGGGGTTGTGTAATCTAAAATGCATTTGGATCACTGAGGAATGCTGATTTTTTTTTTCCAGGTATGCGTTCACATCTATTTCGGTTCCATCCTGTGCTTTACTGTCTTTCCCTCACCCATGACTATGGAATCACTGCTAGCTAGACATCCTGTGTGGACAGAAAAGCTGTATGAAGTTGTTTTCCCTCCTGAAGAGATGTGCAGTTTATGTACACCACAATACTGCGGCGTGGAGCGATCAGACATAAGCACGACAAACTGGCAAACAGGTTTAGTATTTTTTCTGATGGAGAGAGAGATATTGCAGGTAATAAAACAGCCGTGAAGTGCGAATGCAGGCGAATCCTTTGCTGTTTTATTGTATCTGTTAAATCAGGGGGGAAATAATTGCATTGTATGAGTGCAGACCACAACTTCTGCTGTGTGTTAGTGAGTGATTGTGGAACTGTAAAGCTGTGTGTGTGAGTGTGTGAGAGAGAGAGAGAGAGAGAGAGAGAGAGAGAAAGAACTTGGGCTGGAATCGGGGTAGCTTCTGCTTTATGCCAGAAGAGACATAAAACTTCACTATGGGAAATGTACGTTGAGTGTGCTGTTGTGCAGGGTTGTCATTCAGCGCAGTTTTAGTGTTGGGTGTAGAGAAACCGATGCATGTGGCTTGGTGTCTGGCTAGACAGCGGGCTAAAGTCCACTGTTTGTCTTCCAAAATGATTTGTTAATACCAGTGATTCTCTTCAATGCTTCAGTCGCGCTTTTGTACCTGCAATACTACACTAAAGTATCAACTGATTAAGTGATTCATTTATTCATCTTCAGAAACTACTAGAGGTTTTAAGGTTTGAAATTTTCATAGCATGATAACCTCCTCTAATCACAGTTAGCACACTATTAATTGGCCATTTAAAAAAGACACAAGCCTGTGGTGAAAACAAAACAAAATACTAACTATGGAATCTTTATACGAAAGTCTTTTTGCTTATTCTTGCATATATAACAAAAAAAAAAAAAAGAACCATTCTTTCCCCACGATAACACATCCAAACATGTCTGCTAAGTAATACTGTCAGAGGACACCTGGAGTAGTTATGATTTATTTGCACAGGATAAGTGATCTCTGTACGAATCACAGAGATGGAGCGTCTTCATGATGGAAGTTTTGGTCTGATGACCACGCATACATGCGTACCACATTTTAATACAATATTTGACCTTTATTATAAGCATGTGTTATAGGGCTTGTAGCTGCACAAGTTGTGCTTGATCACTAGGTCGCATGACCAAAACGTTTTTAGGCTTCACATGTACTAGGAAGTCATCAGGATGGATCAGGCAGGACTGGAGAGCAGGAGTAGTGTGTGTAGCTCGACAGAGAGAGCGATGACGTCAGTCATTTTTACAGACTGTATGTGCCTGTGTCAGTAAAAAGTACACTACTTTACCTCCTATAAAAGAACCAATAGAAATAACTTCAGCTAATGTACGTCCTGTCTGAGCAGACATGCTGTAAAGATTCAGTCATATCCTGTGAGCAATGAGGTTTTGCACTTTTTCTTCTTTTCTATCGTCTCCCACTGAAACCAAATCAAAACCAAGTATTCAACAAATTGAAAAACACAATACTAAAATAATGAATTTTAAAAAAAAAAAAAAAAAAGAACTTGTCAGAAATGCAACACTTCCAGGGAGTTTAGGCAAGTAATTACGTTTTAATTTTTAAAAGCATTAAAACACAAGTGACCACACTGAAAACCTCCGAATTAGTTTTGTATATAAGCTGGTTTCACAGAAAGGCTTCACTCAAATTTTCAAAAACAAATATAAACTTTAAAAAATAAGCGATGTAGCAACTGGTGAAAAGCGAAAAGTTTCATAGCAACTGATCTGTGTGAAAACAAACCTGCAGTGAAAGTTGTAGGAAGAACAGAAAGCCTAACTAATCTTGATGGCCTGAGTAAGTGCTAATACTCAGGAATGCAACAAACATTGCATTAAGGAAATGCAAACTACAAATGATGTACAGTAAATCCACTCAAAATAACCTGCAACATTGTGCCAATAAGAGCCAAGCACAAAGACTCAATCACTGTAACCTACAGAAGAGGCTCAGCAGTCCATACCCCTATTGCCTTATCTATATATTCAACACAGTTAGTGCTAAAAATAAGATCCTATTGCTAATGCTACATTTCACTTTTGCACAACAGTGAGTATTGCTCTTTCCAGTCTTCCCTGCTGTGGGACGTCACCCATCAGTGGAAGCGGTGGACATTTAGAGCTGGCTCTCATCATGCAGGCTGAAGATTGCACTGCCAGAATTCATTGATATGCGTGTACATCTCCAGTAATTGCCTGAAATATTTGTCAGACTCATGTGCCAGCATTTGAATTCACTATTTCATAGGTTTTCTGTGTCTTAACAAGGTTTCTGGGGCTGTACAGATTGAGGCCGACAATCAACCGAGCGTTTAAAAGGAGCAGTACGTCATTTTCAGAGCCCTCTGCTGTCTGAGAGGTGAATTCCAATTGTACTTCTACATGGAGGATTAAGAGCAACATCCACTAGATTGCACATCAGAGCCAACACATCCCTGTCCAGCAGGTTTCCATTCAAACCATGTTTACTGATTTCACAACAGCTATTCTGGGACACGTATATCACTGTGCAGGACATTCGCGTCAGCTATTCTGCGTACACAGACACATAGATAAGGACACACCCGGCCTTACGCCAACAGACCCCACCCAGTCTGTTGAAACTACATATGAATCATAAATTACCTTTTAAGGAAAAGCAGAGCAGCTAGTTTTACCACAGGAATGACACTAATATCTGGACCAAAAAAAATCCAGATTAACTGAATTTCAATATTGTGAATCATATTGTGAACGTCTGCCTTTTTTAGACTAGGTCTCTAACAGGGTTCAACATTTGAATGATTGTTACCCATGAAGCTCTGTACAGGGGCCTGTAGCATAGTGTCTCTATAAAATGCACATCTAAACACAAGCAGCCATTCCAGACCGGAATTCGGTTTTCCCAAGAGATTCTCTCAGTGACTGAATACACTTTTGCTACCGTTTAATGTGGTGGTGTTGTTTTTAGCATGTTACATATCTTCCAGATTACGGGTCCCTGGAGGAATAGTGTTTAGGCCTCAGCACTCTCACCACTGTGGCCCGGGTTTGATTCCCAGCCAGGGACCCGACTCCAGCCAGTGGGGTTACGCGTGACCGTGCACTCCCAGTGCCGTTCCCAAGCCTGGATAAAACTGGGAAGGGTTGCTTCAGGAAGGGCATCCGGCGTAAAAACTGTGCCAAATCAAATGTGCAGACCGATGATCATCACCCATAACAGGAGCAGCTGAAAGAACAACATATCGTCCACATTTTTTATATATATATATATATATATATATATATCTCAACTATTGCACCTTGAAAAGTGCAACATGTATTCAATTATGTATTTTTTTTCCTAGAGCAATCCGGACACTTGTTAAGCGCTGGAATATTCAACAAAATGGAGATTATGTAGAAAAATTATACACTTTTGAAACCACTTATTTGCAATAAACAGGGGAAAATATAAAAAAAAAAAACTACAGGTTTCATTTGACTCATCCTCAGAGTCAAAACTGACATATAGGACTAATTGTTAAAAATTAAATAAGCAAGACATGTACACCAAACCCAATAGTATGTGTGTAAAAGCAGCAAAGCTTTCACACCTGACCCCTGTGCAAGCATTAGATTTGGGCGCACAGCTTTAATATTTGGTTAACTGTTTGATTTGAAGGAATGGGTTATGGTCAGTAGTGCTGTCCACACCTGCTTAACACCAAACACCATCAAAAAGCAAAGCAGAAAACAAACATGGCTACCAAACAACTCATTCAGACACAGAAAAACAACAACAAAAACAACAGCATTAGCAAAGCTTTAAAAATCACAAGATGCAAATACTAGCACAGCGGCCATGACCACAGTAAAGCCAGGTAAAGCCACAGTAAAGCCAGGTAGGTTACTTACTAATATGATGAGCTTTTTCTTTTAGCAAACAGTGACATTTCACTACACTGTAAAAAGACACCAATATATCATAAACTTCAGCATTTATCTAACTAATTAGCATGTGTATTTAAAGTACCAAAGCATTAGCCTATGCTAATGTTATGATAGTTCACCGCTTACCAGGCAGCGCTAACTCCTGAGGATAGAGACGATGTACCAAACACACTAGATGTAAAAATTCATCTAAATATTGGAGCTGCCTTGTCCAAGTCTTTTTCTTTCCTTTCAGTCTTCACTTTTTTTTCTTTTTTTTTTTTTACTGTTTTTGTTACAAGAAGGATTCTGAGGTTAGCTACTTAACTGTTAGCAACGAATTACTTCAAATAAGCACAAAAAACACACACACAGTGATGTAACTGAACCAATTATTAGCGACTTGTATATCACCTGATTAAATTAAGACGTGTGCTATTAGATATAATGGCCTCAGTTATCATTTTTTGAGTAAAGTGGTGTGTAAATGTTTTCGTTGGCCAAACTGAACTACAAATCCTCGCCAGGTTTACAAGCGTCTCTGACTTTCTTCATACTCGTGTGTAGCCTATTTATACGCCAATCAGCCGCCAGTTACCAAGCGGCACAGCTGATTTACATTTAGTGACGCCGCCAAAACTCCATAAAAGGCAAAAAAAAAAAAAAAAAAAAAAAAACAGAGCTCACGTAGAGCTGAAAATGACGAAAAGGATTTAACTGTGAAAGAGCGCCTCCTAATGTCGGAAAGCACTAAACCTTCCCGTAATCTGGAAAAACCTTCTCAGCCATCCCTGCTAAAAAAAAAAAAAAACAACAAACAGTAGTAACCCTCATAGAATTTGTAATGGTTTTAATGGTTATAATGGAAATCTACTGGTTTTCATGGAAACTGTAATGGTCCCTGTGGTTCTCTACTGGTAATTTGTTGGCTTATACTGGTGGCATGTTATGTCTAGTGGGTACCATTAAGGACCAGTACTGGTAATGGTTTTAATGAGGAGCTGATGGTTTGTAATGGTATTTGTAGTGGAAACCATTAGAATTTCTGTGATGTTTTCTATAGATTTTTTTCAGCAGGGATTGTATAGCATCTGGAGGCACATTCATTCATTCATTCATTCATTCATTCATTCATTCATTCATTCATCCATTCATCCGTTCGTTCGTTCGTTCGTTCATTTGTTCATTTGTTCATTTGTTCATTCATCTTCAGTCCATCAAAGGCCACTATGTGCACACACATTCACACTTCAGGGCAATTTTACTTAGCCAATCCACACAGCAGCATGTTTTTTTGCATAGGGTGCCATTACTTTTGTCCTAATTGACAGGCTACTCTTATTTGTCATAATTTATGAATTTGTTGTGGATTGCTTTTTTCAAGTCATTAATATGAAACAACAAGTTTCACAGTAGTTTTATTTAATTTGTCAATGCAATTATAACAAATACGCTTTTTAAATTGAAATGTAATCTATCTATAAAATTGCAATAACTCCAGTCAATGAAGATTCATGTTAGTGAGTCCTATGCATAAATGTAACAAAAAAAAACTCAGGAGCTCTCTTAAGATAAAAACATTCTTCTGAACTAACTAGATGTTTGTGAAGACCCCGTTTCTCAGACCTCCCAGATCCCTAGAAAATCAGGAAAACCATGCATTACCTTTCAAACTCCACAACGTTAGCACAAAATAGTGCAATATATCATGAGGAAAAGGCCTCAGTTAAATGTGTAATGAATAAAACATAACTGGGAATGCTTTTATAGGAAAATAATCATGACAGGTTGGTGTGACATGAAGCACAGTTACTGTTACCACTCCAAAGCTGATTATTTTCCACTAACAGCATGTCCCAACATGTTTTATTCCACTTATACCACAGCAATTTGCCAGCGATAACAATTTTGAATTCATTAGTGAATGGCATGTCATACTTTTTAACATTTAATGCTGTGGAATGTCCATGAGACAATCAGTTCCTGTTCTCACTTATGTTATTGCAACTATAAACAGTCATTCCCTCACCTGCCTCTCTTTTTCCATCTCGTTAAATTAATAAGATTAAATGCTTGAACAATATGTTTAATTAGTGGGGGCAGTCGGAGAGTCGGAGAGTCTAATTTAATTAGAGTCTCGTACTTGTAACCCGAAGGTCGTGGGTTGGAGTCTCAGGTCCAGCAGGGATTGTAGGTGGAGGGAGTGAATGACCAGCGCTCTTTTCCACCCTCAATACCACGACTAGTTGCAGCTGCACTACTTTCAGAGACGCTGTTAAAGAAAATTAATCAACATCTTCTGACTAATCAGATTCAAGAATTGATCATGTATTTGGTATAGCCTAACAGAAAAGTAAACTATAACCATGCAGTAGATTTATTTGGCTTTCATTGTCTATGTCTAAAAGGCAGAAGGAATGAGCTAGAATGAGCTAGGAATGAGCATAAATGGAGTGATTTAACTTTTGGATAGTGTTATTATCCACACTACTACAGTTCAGAGTAAGCAATTAGCCACTCAAGCTCACCTGAGTCATGCAAAAGTGCGAGTGCACCAGCTGGCATTTGCTGTAACTCATTATTATGGCTGAGGATAAAAATACAACCCTGTATAGAGGAACACATTTCACCTCATCATACACAAATACCTCAAACAAGGCTTTGAATTTAATAGAAATTGTGCTCTCAAAGACTTTACTGGAGAGTGAGAGTGTATCATAAGAAATAACATTTCATATTTTTTAGATTTGGACTGAGCTGAAACTGAATTGAAACTGACAATTCATTTCACTGTCGCTGCATTCCAAAATTCCAGAAAATGTGAATTAGATAACAGACGTCTGTGCTCCACTATACAGACTGTTTCAAAAAACATCAAATGCATTTACAGCTCAGTTGCTCTTTAATGACCTTTTCTGTGAATAAGTGTGACAATAAAAGCTCCAGCAGGTTCAGCCATTTATTGTTTGCCTTGTTTGTTAGTATTGAATTATTCTTTTGTATGATTTGAAAAGAAACTGGCATGTCATCATGAATAACTCTTTTGTTCCCTACAATAAATACATGGATTGCATTGTGGCCATGTTAGATATGGTTTTCTTCTAACTGAACGCACAATAGCCTTAATAAAATCAGTTAGAGGAAACGTCATACAGGTAATTACATCAACTTATTCAAACCCTTTCTTATTAAAGCCTAGCTTTGCTACGTGTGAAGAAATCACAAGAAACATCACCATTTCAGCTCAGCCTGCTTTTGTCTCTTTTCTTTTTTGTTCCCTGGGAAAAAAAATGCTGTTTTGGAGACAGCACAAGGGTGTTTATGGACACCCACTCAGTTTGTCTTTCTGCAGATCTTTCTAAAACATGGGCCTTGTAGTTAATAAATCAAGGTCAAGATTTGAAAGGTAAAAAAAAAAACAAAAAAAGTTCACCAGCAGAATACCACACAGTGACACACAAATAAATATTTACAGATGTCTCTTATATTTACCTTCCAGTTTTTCACCTCAGAGTGTAAGAAAAGCAGAGAGAGCTGTGGTATAATTAGTGACAGAGTTACAGCTAATTCTGAATAAAGTCCAGCAAATGGCAACATTCAAAGCGAAAAACGTGGTAAAGCACTTTCACAGTTTGTCGAGAGAAAATTATATTTTTGGTTCTTTGCTATTTGGTTTGATTTCACTGAATATAATTTAAGAAATGAAATAAAGAAAATCAGAAAAAGCTCCTAAACATGGAGAACACTGAGCTGGGGCTAAAAACGCTGCAAAGAAAGAAAGAAAGAGAGAGAGAAAGAAAGAAAGATAGGTCATAAGATTACAACAATCCAAATATAAACCTATTTCTAGACATTTCTACTCATTTCAAGCTTGAAATAGTCTGATTCCTTAGTCAGATAATTGTTCTAATTTTAAGCATTTATTTCTAGAAAGACACAAACTTCTCTGCTAATGGAATAAGAAAAATTAAAGTTTGAAATGAATAAAATAATCAAAAACCAGGTAGAATAATATTATGCTTGATTTCTAATTATCTCATAATACGAAATATTCAATAAATCTGCTCTCATTCAAGATATTTTCACTTGCTATCACTTTCTGCAGTGTAAATGACTAGATAATTATATAAAGAACTACTTCAAAACATTTTGTGTATTATTTCCAGCTTTTATTTTCAGATAACCTTTCTGCAGCACTACAGCTTTATTCTCAGTTTGCTCGTTTTCTCGTGGCTCATTTTAGCGGCTCTATAGAACAAAATGCTACGAAAATGAATTTTATGGGTTTAATCCAAACCTCAGTAACTCAAAAATAAGTAGCCTATAAATAATGTCACCTACCTAATGTGTTGTGTAGGTGGAAAGTTCAGGAATAAAGGACCACTTCTCCTGGAGGAATTCTGACAAATCTCAGAAATTTTCCATTGATTGGACCTGTACATAATAAATTCTAATAAACTAAGTTGGTTCTATTTCCCAAAATGTAAACAAACTAGGGATTTAAACCACTGCATTACCCTAATAGACAATAGTCCTGTGTGCTTCATATCTGACCGCTCGCTTGCAAGGTGTCCTTGTTGTCCTGAAGCATACTTTCGTGTAGGCCTAAGTGCAGCACAGAGGATGCGACACTGATAAACAGGTAGATAGTATGCCAGGGAGGGACCCCTAATCTGATAACTCCTAACTTAATAAAACATTGAAGCCCTGCAGATATGAGCATGCACACCTCAGCCCTTCAGCCTGTAATAATTAATGTTATCAGTGATGTTCTGAGCTCTCGAGCTCCATGGTGTGAGTCAGTTCCAGGCAGATTTATTGATCATTGTGCTTAATCAGATGAAGGTTCCTTACATCTTCAAGTGCTTTTAATAAAGCATCTATCTGTAGTGTGTGACTGGACTGTAATGTACTGTATCTCTCAGAGTCTGGCTGATGTTTGAATGACTATGACAGACTCAGGGAGCTCATTTATCTTCTGTTTCATCACCACCATGATGGACACTGCAGGCTCCATCCACCAGCAAAGCAAACCACTTCCTCTAGTAGTGGTGATTTCTGAGTCTTGTTATATTAAATGTCTCCTCACATTCCCATGCAGTGACATGACAAATGCTTGTGGACACCTGACTGTCACACCTGTATGTGCATGTGGAGCATCTCATTTAGTCCCTTTTTGTTGTTATAATAGCCTCCACTCTTCTGGGAAGGCTTTCCTCTAGAGTTTAGAACGTGTCTGTGGGGATTTGTGATCATTCAACTACAAGAGCATTAGCTACGTCAGGCACTGATGTCGAGTGAGAAGGTTCCAGTTCATCCCAAAGGCGTTCAGTGAGGTTGACGTCAGGGCTCTGTGCAGGACACTCAGTTTTTTTCCACTCCAACTTTGCAAGCCATGTCTTCATGTTCCTTGCTTTGTGCACAGGGGCACTGTCATGTTGGAACAGGTTCGGGCTCCTTAGTTCCAGTGAAGGGAAATTATAATGCTACAGCGTATAAAGACATTCTAGACACTTGTCTGCTTCCAACTTTGTGGCAACAGTTTGGGGAAGAACCACACATGGGTCTGGTGGTCAGGTGTCCACAAACTTTTGACCATATAGCGTATCTAGCAGATTCCCTCTGACATCATCCTTACAAAAGGACCCTTGAGTTCCCTAGCCAAATTACACTGTTGATTTTGTTAGCTAACTAGCTTATATAGGTTATGTTTAACCAATGAGGTCAAAGCCTTCCAATGTAATAGAAGCTTATTTCCTACCTTATTTGAAATATAGTGATAGTAGCTGACTATTTAGATCATTATTTATCTATTTATGTTTACACTATCTAACTAGTTACTATATTATTAAATACCATATGTTACTAAACTATTAGAAAGGTAGCTATTTGTTTCAGTCTATTAAATAGCAAGTTGAAGCTAAACTTTTATTCCCAAACATCAACCACACATGAAACATGACCATGATGTAAGTGACTTAGCTAAATATGATGGATCTATGTATGATGTTCCTTCAGCAAAACGAGCAAAATGAATATTTATAAAAACAACACGTAATCAGTAAGCTTAAAATATGAGAATGCTATGTACTTTTATTTTCAAAGGGAAAAAAAACACCCTTGTGTTTTTTCAGAGAAATATTACTTTTGAAAGCAATGTTTAATATTAATATTATAATATTTAAATATTAGTATTTAATACTCACAATTAATATGTGGTGAAGCCTGGAGAGATTAATGACTTTTCAAAGAAAGTACATAAACAACCAAGGTTAGAGTGATTTTGCAGAATCTCAACCTCCTTTATATTTGCAGGTAATATGTGCATGCGGACTGAACTCTTCAAACCTTTACTCTTTAAACCTACACTGGGATGGGTGTTGAGAAACATGTATGTTTGTGCTGATTATCTTGTTAAGAGACCCATCTACGCCTTAATCTACTGATTACAAAAAAAGTCAAATCTATTTCTTGCAAGAATCACAATTTGCAATTTTTAATTATATTCCATTGTAGGGGTTTCAATAATCTTGATATATAATGTGCTCTCAGAATAAGTATTCTATCGAAAACAATAACTAGGTCAAATTATTGCATATAATATTTATTTTATACAATCAGGTTTTTACCTGTTCTTTTGAAGGGTGCCAATAATTCTAGAGCTGACCTTACATAAGAAACTCATATGCATGTGAATGTGCCAGACACTTCTATCACAATTAGCTTTAGCTGTATGGTGTATAGGATCAGAACTTGCTCACACCAAGAATTCACAACTATCAATTAAACTATTGTAAATTTTTGCCAATGTGAATATTATTTTAAATGATATCTAGTAGCTTCCAGGATCTTAAATCCTGCATGGCACTTTAAAATTCCTGGAAAGAAAAGGTCAGTGGTTAAATTATGTTTTGCACAAAGTCAATTATTTTCCGCTGCATGGCCACGAATCAACATTTGTGCGTTCTGTCACAGTAAACAGTGCCTCGGCTCGTCCATCTACATTCAGCTCTGCATCAGCGCCTTCACCCCGATACCCTTCTTTAGTCAATAGTAGAAGGCTGTAGTAAGTGGGTAGTTTGTGTGAGGATGTGTGTATATGTGTGTGACTAAAGAATGCAGTCAGTGGCCTGATGTGTGAGTCACATGTGTATCAATTGCGTTTACGTGAACACTATTAGACAAACGCAGTGTATGAGTACATGGAGAGAAGCACATGTTCTTACCCTCTCCCCACTGATGATTGTGAAGTGACATGTTGGGGTTCGGTGCCTTGCTCAAGGGTCTCACCTCAGTCGTGATATTGAGGGTGGAAGAGAGCGCTGGTCATTCACTCCCCCCACCTACAATCCCTGCCGGACCCGAGACTCCAACCTTCGGGTTACAAGTCCAACTCTATCCATTAGGCCACGACCCTCCCCCCCTTCTTTTTTAAAAGAAGATTGTGCTTGTGCACACACGCATGCATGCAGATATATCTCTGCAGTCCTGCTCGAGTTTATGGTGAGATTACAGATAAAAACCATCAAACTGATTTCTGAATGCAACACAGCCACTGCTCCCAGTGTGTGTTTCTTGTCGTCACAGTAAACAGCTCCTCTTTCAGTGGTTATTCAGTGACAAGCAGCCTGTAAACTGAAGCCACACTACTGCAGTGAATACAAACAATATTCTCCTACATAAAGCCTGCAATTTCACTTAAATATCATTTAATTACTAAAACACACCATAGGAATAACCGAAGATGTCACAACGATGGTCTTGTCTGCATCATTATACATGTTAGTGGTCCATTAGTGTGGGAAAAGAAAACACCTCTGTAAAATACAAGTCATTATACAAAATTATATCCTATTGTATGCCTCATATTGTGGATCATGCCTGAAACCTCCATTATTCGTTTTTTTTTAACCTTAGTGCTGCCTCCAAGTGGCAGTTAGAACACAGTGCAGTTTGTTGAGTGAACATGAATAAATATTGATTTTATAAAATGATTTTTTTTTCTAATAAGCAGGTGGTAAAAGTATACAAACCAAATCTAGTGATAGTGTTAAACTAGAACAGTTTACACTCTTCAATGTGCATATGAAAGTACAATACAACTTAAAATACAGTAAAAAATAAAACCTGTCTGCCTCGAATGAGTGACTTTAGTGACTCTGACTTTAGTTACTGATGGTTAGTTTTACCATGGTGAGGTTGTCTGATGCTTGGAGCTGGCTAACGCTAACGTATTTATTTATTTATTTTTTAAAGAAATGTATGATTATAGAGAGATGGAGTGATCCTGTGTTTTCGAAATGGAGGAAGTAAATGTATTAGATGAAAGAAAAAACTCAAGTAATGTACAGATTTTTAAGTAACTTAGACTTAAGTAATTGAACTTTGTTACTTTGCACCTCTGCTAGTAAGTTGTTTATTCCTTAAAATGTATAAATCTGTGAATAAGACTGCTCTTCAATCATTATCTTAATTAATCTTGTAAATGCTAAAAAAAAAGGCATTGATCTTCAAGTGTCCTGTTTAGGCGAGTCCTGTTACTGGCTGACACGAGTGGAACCTGATGTGTTCTTCTACTGTTATAGTCGCCTCAAGGTTACACATTTTGTGTGTTCCGAGATGCTTTTCTGCTCACCACTGTTGTAAAGAGTGATTATTTGAGTTACCATCGTCATTCTCCTCTGACTTCTCTCATCAACAAGGCGTTTCTGTCCACAGAACCGACACGTGCTGAATGTTTTTTGGCCCGTTCTCTGTAAACTCTAGAGTCCGTTGTGTGTAATCGCAGGAGATCAGGAAATCAGCAGTTTCTGAAACATTCGAATCATTCCATCTGGCAAGAACATGATCAAAGTCACTGACATAGCATTTTCCCCATTCTCATGCCTGATGTGAGAATATTAGAAGTATTAGAAGGAGAGCATTAATACAAACCTGTGCTTTGCACTGCAACTGGCACCATGATCAGAGCTGCTGTGACTCACCATTAAAATAATATAAAATAAAATGACTCGACACCTTCTGGTCAATCAGATTTGTGTATTCAACAGTACTGAGGTATAAAAACTTAATAGCCGATGTTAGCCCAAGCTTAATTTATTCCCAACTGGGTAATTAGGTTTAATTTAATTTATTGAGGAAATGAAGAATTGTTGATTATGATTAAAATATGATTAGCAGTGCAGCTCTAAATTGAAATAAGCCTTTACGGTAGGGAATGATAATTCTTGATAGGATTGCACAGAATGAAAATTATTCTGTTACGTTCAGGGCCTCATAAATACAAATTTATGACTGATCATAAATGACTCGCTGATTATAAACTCTAGTAAACACACAGCACCAATGGGATAGTTTGTAACATTTTATTGTGAGAAACATGAGCATCACTCATTCAATACAGAGTCCTGGACACACAAAAGCATGAGTGAAGTACCTGCTTATGGCACCAGTTTCCCCGAATACACTGTAGCTTCAAGCGAAGGGAAGATCACACCAACGCTTTCTCTAAAATGAATCTTAAGCTACAGTGCTTTCAGGAAACCAAGCCCAGAACATTTAAAGTCCAACAACATACTTTCACATTCAAAATCAACACACCTCAGTCGGTTTATCATAACATTCCACACTGTAACAGCTTCAGACTCCAGGTTCTCACCCCACACAGCAGTATATGTAGTAAGGTAGGCAGTGGGCTACAGTGCACTGAGCTGATATAAAACAGAAAGGCAGGGTGAGATCATGATTGTCAAAACACACAGAAGCTTTAGGACTCGCCAAAGAACTGTGATTTGCATGATTTTAACAATAATGAATGTACGGTTATCAGACGAAATCGACAAAGTTTTTGTGGTTTTGTCACTGTGTCTTTTGAGTGTATGAGAAATTACAATTGCATTTCATTTCAGTAACTGTATTCTTAAAGAAATACTTATCCAGGGCATCTGTAGTTAGTGTGTGTGTGTGTGTGTGTGTGTGTGTATGTGTGTGAGAGATTACCACAGATAAGAATGTACACACGTTTTCCTGAGTAAAGACCAGAAAACCTCACTTATAATAGAAGTCTAAGGACAGTTCATGGCGCGTCAATAAACGTTTATGTGAAACATAACATGTATCTGTAGAACAAGTATAATTTAGGAAGCTCTAAAATCTGTATAATCTGCCCTTTTAGAGACGTGAATACGTTTTTCAGAGAGAAGAATTTGTGGCTATGTGTTACCAGTGTAGTTTTATTTACCTAATGGACACTACAAAACCTTCTGAACGCATGAATAACTGGAATGATTTTTTTTTTTTTTTTTTTACTGTACTGCTCCAGGAAAGCTGAATAAAACTCCGGAACAGTTTTGTTAAGAATTTCTCTCAGGTCTGTCTCATACTCAGATTTAGAAGGTTTAGCATTAGAATGATTAGAATTGTTAGATTTAGAAGCGTTAGAATCATTAGAGTTGAAATCTTTAGTTAAGAATTTTTAGTACATATAGACTTATTTGATTTAGAATTGTTAGAGTTAGAATCATTAGAACGGTCAGATTCAGAATCCTTAGCATTTGAATCAGAATCGTTAGCGTTTGAATCATTAGAACTTTTAGATTTAGAATCATTGAATCATTATATTTAGAATCCTTTTATTTAGAATCGTAGAATTACAATTGTTAGAATCATGACAGATAGAATCTTTAGTTAGAATAATTAGAATATATAGAATTGGTAGATTTAGAATCTTTAGAGTTAGAATCTTCAGGATTGTTAGATTTAGAGTCATTATATAGAATCATTAGGAGTCCAAACACTGAAGGTGCTGGAACCCTATTGGTTTGTTAGGATTTTCCTTATTATTATTATTATTATTATTATTCTAATTCTCTGCCAAAACGGTATGGAGAGTAAAGACCATAAGTCGTACGGAGGAATTTGGAGGAAACGTGTAATATGCCCCCCCACTATTCAGGCACACGAAGGGACCCACCCAGGCCGGTGGTGCAGCAGCAGATGGTTTTACATGTTGGTAAACGTTCATATTTCATGAACCCGAAGTCCTACAAAGAAAATTCTTTTTTCCACTGATTCCTCAGGATCTCACAAACAAAATTTGGATTTTTGCCTATATTCACAAAATTGGTGAAAAACTGTCAAACTACTCATGATAGTGGAAACGTCAACAACTACCAAAAACATGTTGACGCTTGTAAACAATATGGCCGTCTCATGCTAATCAACTCTTATGACGCAGAGCCTAATTTTCTCGAACAGCTTTAACTCATGATTGTTTGCATGGATTTGCACAACATCTGAAAGATTTATACAGGCCAACATTCTGAGGTCAAACACAACGTTTCGGGAGTGGTCATACATAAGGGGCGGGGCTAAACTCATATAACTGTTTCTGTTTTCATGAAACTTGAATGCTAATTTCCTCTAGGGACAAGTTAGTCACGTCAGGCAAATTGGCCACTGGGGGCGTTATTCGTGGTTTGTTTTGTCTTTTTTTTTTTAAACACAAAAACAAGTATATCCCTGGAAAAATAAGGTTACTAGTTACATTTCTTTATCTTCCTAATCCTTTGCCTGAACACACAAACATTTGCCTTTTGGACCAATTATCCACACCCACTCAAATTCACATGAAACTTTACGTTATGAGGAAGTCAGATGTCAATGGGGGAAGAGTTTATTTCAAATAGTTGTTTCTCCGGAACCAAAAGTCTGATTAAGCTGAAATTCAAAACCATGGCCACCTTCAGTGAGTCAGCTTTTAGCAGACATTTTATCCAATTAATACTGAGCAAAACTCACAGAACTTGATAAGCATGTTCATCTATGGACTTTATATTGTTCTAAGTAACTTGGCAAGAACTGGCCACTGGGGTTTGGGGGGATATTTGCTGACAGTGCTTGGACCCCTATGGTCTACACTTGCAGCTATAATTGGAGTTACCATCATTAGAATCATTAGAGTTTGATTTTTTTTTTTTTATCTATAGATTTAGAATCATTAGAGTTAGAATATTTAGTTAAGATCATTAGTTACAATCAACAGAATTAGAATATTTAGAGTCTGTAGATTTAGAATGATTATGTTTATTTAGAATTATTATAGTTATTATATAATTTTTAGTTCGAATCATTAGTTAGAATTTTATAGAATCAGTGGATTCAGAATTGTTAGAATGTAATGGATGTGGTTTGGAATTTGGGTTATAAAGTTTTGGTTTACAGGTTCTGTAGAATTAAGGTTAACTTAGTCACAGTGAGTATCTGGAAAAACGTGTGTAAATGAGTATCTTTGGTAAGCACACACACACACACACACCCACACCCACCCACACCCTGGATCAGATCAGGTTAAAATTACTGGAGTACTTCATGAATCTGTGTGGAAAGTTTGTATCAGTCAGTATTTTCACCATTCCTTTGTAATGTTAAAGCTTTGTATAAATCATTAGCTTCTGGTAAATAACATATCCTTGGAGCACATTTTTATATGAGGAAAACATAAATTGCAACCATTATAAAAATGACTGAATTTTTTTGAGAACTGTGCTCCTGTATGTAATAAAATGAACATACTATTACATACTATTGTGCAATTTTAAACTCTGACTGCAATGAATGACAACTGGTACAATCACAAGAATCAGCTCGCTCCATTTATGAAAGAATAAACTCAAATTCACAGCAACAGTTTCTGTGTGTGTGATGTCTGTTCAAACAAGTTCAGACTCCTATGGTTTTACCCGTCTAATCTGTTCACACACACACTACACAGCGGGGTCCAAAAGTCTGGGACCAATAGTGCAAATGTTTCTATTTATAATTATTATCTGATAATCTGATCATTATTGTCAGCAACAACTAGAGTGAAAAGTAGACTCTTAGAAATATTTACATGAATTTCATAGTATTTTGCTTTTAATGACAGCGTGCACTCGAGCTGGCCTGGACTCCACGAGTTTGTGTAAAACCTGACAATCCATGTTGGAACAAATCCACCGGAGTGTCGTCTGAACATGTGTTTTAAAGGAAGGAATAAGACACAAGAAAAATCTGGCCTTTTGTAAGAATACGTTATTATGGTCAATATCACAAATTTGCTTACCTTTAAATAGTGGCATAGAAATAGTGCATTTTATATCTGTTTATATCCGGTTTTAAACGGGAAAAAAAAATCCCAGACAATGGTCTCAGACATTGGACCCAAGTGTATATGTGGAGTAAATGCAGTGTACATAAGTAATTATTTACTTATTTATTTAACTGGCATATGAAGTTTCTAGAGAAATAGGGCATTTTGGACCAAAAAAAAAAAAAAAATCATCATCTGTGTAAGCAAAGTGCTTCTAAAGCTGCAGGAGAAACCAGTTGAAACCAGTTACATCCCATTTCTCCAGAAACTTTGTGTACATCACTGATCGTTTACTACATCTACATAAATTCATGCATATATTTCCATCTTATCAGAATTTCCTGTGTTTAAATATTCCCTGCTAATCAGCTCTTTCAGCTGCTGAATCCATAAAATCTATAAAACACAGGAATCTGTTAAAGTTTCATTTCTAAACAATTCTACTGTAACCCGTGCCACTGCGTTCAATTAAAAAGTGTCAGTGTTCAATGGAAGAAAAGCTTTTATCCTTGCACTGCAGGCCACAGAACTAACACCTCTAGTCTTCTTATCTGGATAAATCCATGTCTAGAACCACTTCTGCACATTGATCTGACTGTCAGTAGCAATGTAAGACCCACCAATCATCATATCATTAAACCGCTAATTTATAATTGATTACAATGGCCAATACGTAGCAGTGCCTTTGTGTCCATTCTGTAGAATTCAGAACCACAGACGCAAGCTCATTTAACTAAACCCAGGAGGAAGAAAGCAGACGGCTGCCGTCAAGCCCAGACTGCATCTGATGCAACAGTGATGGGGAGCTCCACCTATAAGACGTATTTCTACTCGCCCAGCTGGGTGGACGTCCTCGCCCTGTGCTGCTTCTTTCTCACAAAGTCATATTGGCCAGTGTTAGTTCATGAAAAAGAAGTTTGTGTTAGAAAGATGTACTCTTTCTCTGTTCAGTTTTTGGCCTTTTGTAACTAAAGCAGCTGTATTTATAGACTATAGACAAGTTTCCAAGCCCTGTGAGTTCGTACACACACACGCACAGTGCAAACTTCAAAGCAACCTTGGGTCATTTTTTGCTGTTGTTTTTTTTTTTTTTTTTGACTCGGAACGTCAGTTCAGGTCGGATTTTTGGCACTTCTTCACAGCTGAGAGCACAATTTTTACACAGTGTGGAATTAATCTGAGAAGGCAGCGATGTGTATATTTGTGCTTTTTGATCCTGAAAGACTTTAGCTGCAGTGAGAGCTGCAATAAAAAGCAAAAAAAAAACAAAAAACAAAGTGCTGCCATGGCTAATTAGCTCTGCATATTTTATTTACTATCAAGACTGCAGACGTATAATACTGAATCCCAATCTCAGTACTGGGCTACAACAACACGACAGTCAGGATTTTAGGCTTGCTGCCTGGGGGCAAATATTTCTGATCAACAAATGACTGTGTATTTAGAAAGCCGCTTTCGGGATTTCATGCCCACATACACCTACACTCTCATGCTGCCTTTATTTCTCACACACACATGTTGGTATCGACTCAGTGATGTGTTACGCAATCTTAACTTGATCTCTACCAACAATCCAGGCCACTGGTGAATTAGGTGTTGGTGTGAGATTACTGAGAACTTAAGGCTGTTTCAGAGAACTGGCGAGCTCAGTTCCTCCTTCGATAAAGGTGTACATGGCAGATGCCTTGAAGCACTAGGAGTGTGCAATAAGTAAGCAGAAAATACATTTGGGTGTGCTATTATGCTGCCCCGACACAAAAGCATCATGTACTGAAGTGTTTTCTTCCTCTTGTACCACAGCAATTTTCTAATACACATCTAAGTCACATTTAATATTGGGGAACATCTTTGAAACATGTTCCTGTTAACGCTTACATTAGAACAGCTACAAACAGTCCAGTAAATGCTACTGGGAAATCAGAAAACACATCATCCTCTGTCGTGAAGACTCTCCCATGGCGGAAAAGGTAACGTTACAGCTTTACCGCTGACTGTTGCAAATCGATTTTTACAAAGAGATTCCTTCCATAAATGTTCAGTGAATCACCTTACAGAAAACCTCACCATATCAACAATTACGTTTATGTACATCATCTGCCATTCATGTCACTGTGCACATTGTTATTGTAGAAATGTATTAGGACAAGTGCATTAATATAAACCTTGTAGCCGGAACTGTTATACAAAAACAAATCAGAATGGAAAATTTAACAGAGTTGTGTTATATGGCAAAAATATCATATGAAACTTGAAGACGTATCTACTATACATGGTATGAATCACAATATTTTGTTTGATTAAGGTCCCAATCAATGACAAATCCATTTTTTTGTACCAATTAGTTACTTAGTAGTAAATAATGGAGTTAAAAAAGAAAAAAAAAAAGCACAGCAATCTGATGATATACAAAAAATATTATTGTATCAATATCATCTCGTCGTATCGCCCAGCACTCTGAGGGACCTAGCGACTGACCGTCTGCTAACGTAACACCATTAACCAACGGTGGCAATAATGCAGTGTTTCAAATTCAGCTCTTTATGCCAGCAAGCATGTAACATACACTTTAAGGATAGCTGAGCTCGCCAGGGAACCCCTGCTGTAACAGCGCTCGCAAACAGCAAACCCAACAATCACTTCTAAACAGCCAACATTAATCCAGTATACTCAAATGTTCAGTTCTCTTAAATACCTAGCGTGGGCAGGATTAAGCGTGTCGCATGTGGGCGAGCTTGACTGACATGCTCCAGTGCACCACGTCCTACTTACTCTTTCCAGCTAAGACCCAAACCTACACTGACTCATGCATACTTTCTCAAAAATAACTCATAATTTATGCAGCTCGATTTTTGTAAAGCTTTTGACACAAAAGAGAGGTTAAACCAAAACCAAGGCACACCTTTTTTTCCTGCGATCATGTCTTTGTGATAAATGAGAACCACTCAGTAACCTGGTCTGACCATTCATGCAAATATGCATTCACCTGACCCACCTTGCAGAGCAGAAATAGCCAGTTTAATCAAAGGTGCCACTATCTGAGATCTTGCCCCTATCAGTATGGCCGATAGTCATGCACTGGTGTCTGATTCTTACTCATCATGTGCTTGTTTGAATTGTATCTCCTCATTCAGCAGGGTGTATAGAATTGAAATGTTTATACTAGAGTCACAGTGTTTTTCGTTTACTCTTGTTCAGTTAGCTCAGGGTTTTATTTGGTACATTAATAGTCAAAGGAAAAGGATGGACAAATCAGGAGTCTGATTTTGTGTTTGAGCTATTTGATTTTTTTTTTTTTTTAATTCATAGCTACCTGGTCTCAAGTTGAGTCAACAACCAGAAAGACTTTTGCAATACAAAAGCTTTCAGTTGTTGTGTGGCTATGTATAAACTTGCACTTCACTCTAGCGCAGTAGTGGTGTTTCAGCAGTGAATGAGTTAGCTCAAAAGCCAGGATTTTGAGAGGTTTTTGTAGCTGTAAATAAACCTGTTACTCTTGTGGTGTAATTTAATATGTAAAAAAAACAAGAAAAACCCAGAAACCTCTTTTCCTGAAATCCAATCACTAATTAAAACTTACCCTGCATGCTGAATTAATTAGCGTGCTCCGATGAACTAAACAAAGCTGAAACTGTCCTGATGATTAAAAGAAATTGAGTCAGTGCTGAGGTCTTTTATGTGCAATGCGAGGAAAGAACACCATAAAATGCTGGCCAGTGACTTGCTGACTTTTTTTTTTTTTTTTTTAACATGATGTGCTACAGGAAGGTTCAGTGATTAAAGCTTTGGGCTACTGATCAGAAGACTTCAAATCCCAGCAGCACCAAGCTGCCTTGTTTGGGTCCTTGAGCAAGACCCTTAACTGTTCATACGTATCCTGCCACAACTGCAAGCAGCTTGGGATAAGAGCGTCAGCAAAATTGTAAATTTTTACAAAAGTGTAACTGTAAAATTATCATATTCTTGTTTATCTGTGTCTGTATTAATGCACTTAACTAGCACTCCAAACACTATTACACTGCACTAGCTACCACTTTAGCCAGCTGTAATTCTTACATTTGTCAGCTCCAAGAATAATCGTGCAGCTCACATATGCAGAACTCCACAAACTCACAAAAAAATAAAATGAAAGATAAAAACCAAAAAGCTTCTATCAGTACCCTGTCCATCCCGCACCCCTCCCCCAAAACAACGCAGTAACACACTTCGATCAGTAGTAATGTGCAACCTTTAAACCTCAACACGCTTAAAAATCTTCTTAGAAAAATTGTCTAAGGCTTGCTTTCTTTTTTCTTATTGTCTTCCTAAATTACAAACCCTGAAAACGAAGGCCTGGAAGAATAAACAACTTTATCTCGATCCGAATGCAACTGCAAACACACAGGGTCAAAGTCACCTGCGTATGCTTACTGAGCAGAGCTCCGAATAGCTTCAGTGAAGCCATGCAAACTTTTATAGCTACTATAGAGAAAAAAACTCACAATCAGGACATTGCAATGCTATTTTTTTTTTTTTTTTATCATAAAACATTTTCTTTTTCATGCCATACCAAAACAGTCAAGGCGTCAAACTCCACCACGAATATAAACTAATGAACAATTAGTTCTTTGTGTCAATGATACCTGATTCTTTTCGAAAAGGAAAACGTGGATGCGAAAGACTCCTTGTTTTATTTCATTGCCAGAGCTACCAATCTGCTGTACTGAAAATCCCTGATTCTGGCTTTTGTTAATGCTCTTAAGTACCATTAAGAGTAAAAGTGTGAAAGAAAAAAAAAAAACAAAAACACAAGCCTAATGAACAGAACCAGAATATGATGAGGCACAACCTGTATTCAAACAGAGTATCCACCCATCATCTAGAGTATTATCAAACTTCAAAACCTGGCTTACAATGTTTTAATAAAAAACCCATTATGCTACTGCGGTGAATCATGAATGCAGCAGCATGCACAACGAGTGGAAACAGCAAAGCACCGCAGTGAAGAGCTGCTACAAAGAGAGCAGAATAACTCCATGAAGCTAAGAAGCATTCACGCTTTCAGTGTAATATTCATAGCAACTGGCAAACGTAAATGTGTGGCGGCCTGGGAAAACCCTTCACACAGTGAAATTTTAGCATTTTCTACCATACGTAGTTCTGAAAGCTGTAGATTTTCTTGAACTGAAATATGTTTCTTGTATTGCAATCAAAAAAGGGAAACTTGCGTTTAAAGGCACATTTTGATAGCCGGTATTTGATTACAGACTGAATTTATTAGGCTTATATGGAGCATGATCAAAGCGTGACATTCAGTGTGTGTGAAGAAATCACACTTAGCTAGCGAGGTTTTAGACATCATTAGGCAGACTGACTGTTTTTAGTCCCAGATTTGTTAAAATGGATCCTCAGCCAAAATGATCTGCACTGGAAGATAGCGTAGGCAAGATTAAAAAGTACAAAGAGAGTGCACTCTTTTCTTTTCTTTTTTTTCTTTTTTGGCTATTTGCCAGAATTCAGCCGCAGCGGCATTCCGATTCCGGTTTTCCCAGATCACCTCACGCATTTGCTTTTACGAAACAAGCTGTAAAAGATTTTACGCAAGACCGCAAACTGATAAAGTATTGCATGGGTTCTACACCAAAAGGAGCCTCACTGAATTGTTTCACAACAAATTAACATTAAACTGATATAACACTTTAGAAATTCAAGTTCTACAGTAAAAGTACTTCTTCAAAATCCTAGTAGAAAGAGATAACTACATTATCCTCTTGTTTGTGCTGTCTGGTGAAGTAACATTTCTGTCTCTTTTCACTTTAAAGTAGACTGAAAATGTTCAGACTTCAACGCTGTGTAAGCAGTAGTATGCATTTTTTGCCAATAATTCATAAATATGTGCAGCCTTATAGAAGACTTATAGATTTCAGGCAGTCACCAAAAAGAGAAAGCAAGGAGTTTCATGCATATCGGGGATTATATCCGGATTGAGATTATGAGCATAAAAATGAAAGCGTAAATGCAGATTCGCTCTCCGAACCATAATTAACAAGCCCAATAGGTAATGCACATGCTCTGTGAATGCCGAAGTTGACACGTAGCAAAATTAAAAACAACACGGAAAAACAACGCTGTTCGAATGTAATGAGCTGATTTGCATATTAACGTGCAATACAGCTAACGGATTTCAGTCTGGCCACTCAGAGACACGTATGGCTGAAAGTGGAAATGAATATGGTTCAAATTTTAGCAGGACGCAATCCAGATCCAAGACGCACGACGTGCGTGTAAATGAAACAGTATGAACTAAAGCAGAAGTTCTGAGAAACTGAGAAATATATTACAGCCGTCGCGTGAAAGCAGTGTCGGAGTCACAGTAAGATCTTGTAAAGATAGTTTCGGTGATCCTTATCTTTCTCTAAAGAATCACAGTTCCTTATTGCATGATATAAACAAGCCATGGAAGAAAACACATTTGCGTACCAATATGTACCCACACTATGTGTTAGTAGCTCACATAAATGTTTTGTATAGTAAAGATTACTCGAGATAACATGATGGGCTTCACAACTAAGCAACCTTCGTACTGGAACAGATTGTGTAGATGTGTTACTGTACGTGTAGCCCCTTACTGCACGGTCTGATACAGATAACCTCTCTTATAGGCACTCAGCGGGTAGAAAGTGGCCACCACAAATTTGCCATCAAAAGTGCGGCCTGTCAGCAGCCTCTGGGCTTCTTTGGAGTCTCCAGCGTTTGCATACTCAACGAAGACCTGACAGAATGACAGCCTTATCTCAGTGCTTAATCACAAACACCAAAACACTCAGTACATAGCCTTTAGCCCATTTTTTAAGATGATCTCACACTCCTTACCTGGCCTTTACCAGGATTTTCTTTTGGAATCAACAGCGATAAGACTGATCCATATTTCTGACATTCTTCTCTCATGTCCTCAATAATGTCTGGAGAGAGAAAAAAAAAAAAGAATAAAATATGCATGTTAATTAAGATGACTGACTTATCTAAAACATCAAGCACAACATTAAAGTTAAAAAAGGACTATTGTAATCATAATTGCAAAAAAATTAGATGCCAACATCTACGGTTTAGCGGTAGTGTTTACGATTTTTGATCCCTTCCTACGGTGATACTAGAGACACCTGAAAAGTTTACATTCACACTTTTCTTTCTTCCTATTCTAGGAAAAATATTACATACAGCAGTTAATAAGAAAACATGCATGTAAACTTTTTCCTACTATCTACAGACAAGAAGCGGATTTTACCGCCCAAGCACCTGGTGGTTACCGTAAAACCCTGTACATACGCACACTCCAGTTTCAACTGTGATGCAGTTGTCCAGGCTGTTTGAATGCATCTGGACTGACTGGCATAAGAGAACAAACAGCATTTTTAATCATTACTAATAAACATACCCTATATGTCCACCACCATATGCTTCTGGGTTGTTTTTTTTTTTTTTTGGGCCTCTGTCTGCTAGTATTTTCTTGTTAGTGATGTTGGCGTCTCTGGTATCATTAAGTAATCCCTGGAAGTATGCACTATACAGCAGTGAACAGGTTGCATAAAATAATACCAGCCTTCACTTCTGCCAGCAGCTTGGCAGAAGATCTAAGAGAAACACTCACCTTCATATTCATCATCGTTGTGTAAATGACTGTCATCGATTATGTTGAGCAGTCTGAGGACGGGCGTAGGCAGCAGAACCAAGTCGTCAATGTGAGGAGCTGAGAACAGAGCAGTTTTCTTATTCACATTACCACAAGTCTGGGTTTCTGGGTCAAGCCAGGTACACACTGTACAATTCGAACAGATCTTATCATCTGGTGACAAATCATGCTGAATGCTTGGAGAACTATACAGATTTATATAAGCTCACCATGACGTGCTCACACTGAATGTGAAACATGACTACTATGCACACTGAATGTTTTCAAAAGTTAAACATTCTGAAAGACAGTAGTTCTTCCTACAAGATTTATATCAATACATTACCGTTTTTGGAGTAACAGCTAACACAGGGAACTGTATGTTGGAGGTGCCACATAAACACATTTCAAAACTGTGTGTAAATGTTGATAATATGAAGTTTTCTCTAAGGAGATGTTAATTTAACAATTTTAGAAACCATCGGTTTGTAATAATCAGAGGTCAAGCTGTAACTAAATTTTCCGACACAGGAAAGCCTGGGTGAAGAAGTTTGAGGCTTCTCAGTCTCATTACAAGTGGCAATTTTCATCTAATTATCTTGAAGAGAGAGAGAAAAAGGAGGCTGGCGAGGGAACGACTGTTTATAGCTGCTACAACATACGTGATAACAGGAACTAACTTGTTTTGCAGGCAAACATAACTATGAACGGATAAACAATATGACGTATCGTTCTTTAATTGATTGCTGTGGTTAGAGGAGTAAAACAATTCAATTCAATTTTATTTGTATAGCGCTTTTAACAATGGACAGCTTTACAGAAAACACTTCAGGGCATGATGTTATTTGAAAGTAATCAACTAACGCTGCTTTACACTACCCTGTCACTGATTATTTTCTTATAACTGCACGTCTTGTAAGTGTTTTATTCTGTAAATCTGCCAATATCGTTTCGTTCCCGCTGGTCACAGCAGCCTGATAAAGAAATATTCTATAGGCACATATGCTGTTGCTATAGTGACCGGCTTTGCATACAATACACTCTCTTCACAACGACTGGTAAACATTGCTGTTATCACTGCAGGTGCTGCAAATTTCAGAAAATCAGTTCCTGACTGATGAAAGGTCTGATGCGACTGTTCTTAAACTGTGTCCTCTGGTAGTGTATCTGGTTGTCTAACTGCTTACTGGGCCACTCCAATTACTCCATTTACTCCACTCCACTGATCTCCACTCCCCTCACACTGAAATCTGGACTAATTCTCAACACTGATCAGGATTCTGGTCAGGATTCATCACCAGACTGTACAGTGTACACCTGTCATTATGCATCACTGCTTTATAAGGCTTACATTAAACTTTCATACCGAAAGGAATACTGAAGAAGGGGCTGATCAGTGCAGCTTCGGCTGTGCTTCTGTGGTTTGGGTTGTGGTGAAGCATGCTGATGAGAGAAAAGGAGAGAAGACACAGATGTCACATCACACAGCTATAGGCGGTTTATAGATCTGGAGTCTTTTGAGGCACTGCCTACCTTTTGATGAGATCTCTTAGATGGTAGACAGGTATAGCAGGGTACACTAAGGAATTGCTTGAAAAGATATGATCCACTATTGCAGCACTGTTGTCCTGCACAAGAACAGGGTGTCTTTGTGTGAAAATAGCAGCTACACCAATCTGTACTCATTATATGAAAATATTAATAATAATAAATCAGTATTTATCTATATGCATCTGAGCCACTGAGCATTGTCTATAAAAGCTTATTTATAAGGGGCAGAGTTTATTTCCAAGGCCTGAAAAATACAAACAGATACCTTAAAATCAAGAAATTAGTCAAATCAGTTTCATGGCAATATTGCAAATCACAGTTTTTCCACACTTATTCATGATATCATTTAATAACTTCAGATCAACAAACACTTGCAAACACTACAGACTGTACAAACACTTGCACCCAATGTTTAAAGGTGCAGCAGCGTACCGACCCTGACTCACCTTCCATTCCTGAGACTTGACAGTTTCTTTTAGTTTGATTCCTGAGAACATTTCCAGCAGAATGACGCCCAGACTCCAAAGATCCACAGCAGTGGTACAGCCTGAGTCTCCCTCCAGTCCTGCCTGAGCCAGCGAGTTCTGCAGCTCAGCCTCGGGGGCTCGGTAGCCATCTGTCTGGATGTACTTCACATCCTGCAATAAATAAATAAAAAAATACAGTCAGAAAGCAGTCAATTTGTGCTCCTTGTACAAAGAGAATCATTGCACATTTCGCTCAGCTAATTAGAGAGACGCTGATATAGTCACTCTTTTTAGATTTACATCTTAAACCTAAAACCCATCTACTACATATCTATTTAATTCTGAAAGATTCTAGTCCTGACTTTCTGTCTTTTATCTGATACCAATGTTTATTTGATTAACAATGAGTGTAATTTATATGCCTATAATATTTGGAATCTATATTTTTCAAGATATGCCCATCTTTGGTCTAATGGAGTTTCTTTATGCTTCTCCTATATGCACCATTTAGAAGCTGTTCAGTGTCACAAACACGAAATGATGTGTTTGAAGCCTAATTGTCTTCTTGAGAGACGTCAACTTAATAAGACATTTAAGTCTAACAGCAAAGGTTCCACGTCTACATCCAGATTTCTGTAAAGCTGCTTTTTTATGGCATATAACTTAAATTAAGATTTCTGTGTAAATTAATATGGTTTGGCAAGTCAGCACTGGGCAGCCAGCGGTATAAGTGATATTCATATTACGGCTTCTGAAACCAGAAAAAAAAGAGAGAACAAAAAGGGGTACATATGGGCCTGGTTTTTACAATTATTTTTAACTTTATTTTTCCATTTTTGATTACTGCGTCATATACATTGCTTTTTGCCAGTCCTGATCGTTCAAGAATAATAATCCCTATAGTGATTCATATAAGACAAATAAATTATTGCATCTTTAAAATCTAGTCATAAAACTACAAACAGAAGGAGAAAGAGTGAGTTTACAGCAGTCTGGTGCTATGCTACACTACTCGAGGTGTCATGTGTGGTTATGATGAATTAAGAGATCAGAATATACATAGATAAGGTATGATGGTATGAAAAGATAGGGAAACTGTAACTGCTATCAGAATCAGTTATACTGTTTCAGTTTATTTAATTATTTAAGTTAAATATATATTTTGTCTTAATAAAATAATTTTTTTGAGGATATGTGGTTTCCTGTATAGTATTTTCAGAGCGGAATCAATATTCATTAGTCAAGGGGACGACAGGATTTTGTTGTGTGTGACACCATATGTTTCCTGATTGAGAGTTTGCCGTGTTCGGCCAAAGATAACGCTTAAGCTACGTTGCTGTGTAGTAATGTTTTCTGAAGACTTGGATGGAGTGAAGATTGAAGATGAAGTGAAGTTTGAAGTTTCTTTTTCTCCCTATGAGTTAATGCGGCCAACGAGGTATGTAATGTCATATGTCTGTTTTACATTGTGCTTAAAGCTAATGAATGTTAGCAACTTTCATTCAATAGCAAAGTGATGGTTCACCTACATTTTAGTGAACGTAATTATTTGTAAGTTAGCGTTTCATAGCCTTGAAGTAATGTATCATTCATGCTATATTTGTGTTGTGAATATTTGTTTATTTTTTTGTAATTTATTATTTCCGATGAGAAAGCTTGTATTGTATCACTCAATTATGAAAGGTGCATTTTATTTTAGTTTTCTTTTATCCAGTTCTCACGGCATGTTGAAGACATGGATGTGCAATAAATGCCCGTGAACAAGAGAACGCTTTGTGTCCGTGATTAGATGAAGGGGAGTAACGGAAACTACAGAAGAAAGTTTACTGCATAAGTATATGTATATACAAGCTTTGCCAAACCAAATTCAGTCTTCAAGATGATCATATTTCAAGGCAACAGCAGGACTAAAGATCTCTCACTCCAAAACACACTGTGCTTGCTGTTACCTGAGCTTAAAGCACTTAAACACACAAAGCTCTGCAAGCACAACATGTTTTGCAGTTGGAGATGTTTTGTCCTGCTGTTGTTCTGTTTGTGTAATAACCTGGCCATCAGCTAATGAGCCACTTGGTACCGCACTGTCCCCATCCTCCCAATTATCTGCTTTCACACCCTCTAACTGGGGTTCTTCTAGTCCCTGTAAGGTTCCTCATGGTACAGTACGTACTGATTAGGTATTCCGGGCTGTAAATGTCAAAAGGAAGACTACAGGAAAATGTTCAACCAATGTAAGTTAATAAGATGAGGGGAATATTCTGACTTTCATTTCCTGGAAAGGAAAGAAGCTTAAAGACAGAACAGGAACAAAAGCCAATAACTCACTGCAGTAGACTAAACAGAACGTTTTACAGTGTAGTATTAGTATATGTCTTATATAGGATTTGATTCCTAAATGACATTTTATTTACATTTACTCAGTTAATAGCTTAGGATCAAGTGTTTGGCTTTATCCAGGTCCAAAGAGCAGCTGTACCTATCGTTTTAAACATATCAAATACTTCTGTTTTATTCAAATCTGGAGAAACCAAGAGAAATTTCCAGTCATCTGTTCTGGTGCTGGCAAATCAAAATCTACACCCCCATTGACGGAAACAGCATGAGGAAAGCTCAGCTCACATCCACCTCCTCACCTGGTGCCCCTCTTTAAAGCTGAGCCCAAAGTCGATGAGCTTGAAGCACTCGTCATCAGGGCTCCAGAGAATGTTGCGAGGCTTGAGGTCAGCGTGCACGTATCCCTCTCGGTGCAGGAAGCACAGCGCCTCCAGGACATCCCGGGCACAGTGCTGGATCAGCCACATGGAGTGGCCCTGACTGCTGCCTCTCACCAGCAACTCCGACACACTCACGTCCAGAAGCTCCAGCAACAAGCAGCGGGTCGCTATGCTGAGCGGGTTGTGATTGGTGAACACGCCATACAGTGTTACTGCGGATAAAAACAGGGAATATGAACATCAATGAATTCCTGTCTGTACATTGCATAAGTATTCACCCCCCAAAGCTGTCATTCATTTGTATTTTTGTCTGTAGATAATCCTCTGATTAAGTATGACTGCACCAGCACTTATGTATAATGCGTATTTTATGATGATATGCCTGTTTACTGCACTACATATCATGCTGCTACCATTCTTTTTGTGTTCTTGTCATATCGACTCTTCTATTATCATAAATTAATGCAATTGAATTTTATTTATCTTCTAAGTTTACTGTCATGTGCATAAAGAGTGCTTGAGCATCTATATACAATGAAATTCTTGTGCTACAGTTGCACACTCCTACCCAGACACAGCGCAAAAATGATAATGAACTCTCATCATTTGAAATGAAATCTTATCGTGGTACAAAAGTAGCAAACTGTAAACATTGAACACAGACAAAAGACCGTGCAAGATTATTAATGTGCTCTAAGCAAGTAAAAATAATAACTGTAAACATGGTAAATATTGTATGCAGTCAAAAAGTGATATGGTGAGGGCTATCGCACATCCAGTACTCTAAATATTAATGTACTCTGAGCAAGTAAGAATAAAAATAAACTGTAAACATTGTATACATTGCATGCAGTCAAAAAGTGACATAGTTGAAGATATTGCACATACTGTACTCTATATAGTACTCTTACACACTGATCAGCCATAACATTAAAACCACTGTGAATAACACTGATGATCTCTTTACAGTGGCACCTGTTAAGGGGTGGGATATATAAGGCAGCAAGCGAACAGTCAGTTCTTGAAGTTGATGTGCTGGAAGCAGGAAAAATGGGCAAGCGTAAGGATCGGAGTGACTTTGACAAGGGCCAAATTGTGATGGCTAGAGGACTGGGTCAGAGCTTCTCCAAAACAGCAGGTCTTGTGGGGTGTTCTCGGTATGTGGTGGTTAGTAACTACCAAAAGTCCAAGGAAGGACAACCAGTGAACCGGCGACAGGGTCATGGGCACCCAAGGCTCACTGATGCGTGCGGTGAGTGAAGGCTAGACTGTCTGCTGCGTATGGGGCTGCGTACACGCAGACCGGTCAGAGTGTCCATGCTGACCCCTGTCCACCACTGAAAGCGCCTACAGTGGTCACTTGAGCATCAGAACTGGACCATGAAGCAATGGAAGAAGCTGGCCTGGTCTGATGAGTCATGCTTTCTTTTACGTCATGTGGAAGGCCAGGTGCATATGCGTCGCTTACCTGGGGAAGAGATGGCACCAGGATGCACTATGGGAAGAAGACAAGCTGGCAGAGGCAGTGTGATGCTCTGGGCAATG
>CM075004.1:23125342-23128451 GCA_037576675.1 Pangasius sanitwongsei | reverse complement strand
ATCTGTGGGATGTGCTGGACAAACAAGTCCAATCCATGGAGGCCCCACCTCGCAACTTACAGGACTTAAAGGATCTGTTGCTAACGTCTTGCCAGATACCACAGCACACCTTCAGAGGTCTTGCGGAGTCCATGACTCAAAGGGTCAGAGCTGTTTTGGTGGCACAAGGGGGACTTACGCAATATTAGGCAGGTGGTTTTAATGTTATGGCTGATCAGTGTATAGCGCTTTTAACAATAGACATTATCATAGCGCAGCTTTACAGAAATACAGATCTAGATTTAAATGTATTCCTAATAATCTGTGTTCTCTCTCACTAAATATTACTCCTTCTGCCTGATGAGATAGCAGTGATCCTGATTCCTTCTGCCCTCCTGCCTGCTCAGATGCTCTACTTCTGCTTGGAGCTTCCTTCACCTGAAATTTTGCAATGTATATTTATCTGCCTTTTAACATGTTCTGTTCTTGCAATCATGCTGCAGTAACAGTTTCATTTCCCCATGAGGGATTAATAAACGCTTATCTTATCTCATCCTTTCTTAAAGAGAGTCACTAATCCAATAGAGTATCTCTGTATCATGCCCAGTGCCATGATCCACACCAGATCTGATACATTTCCTGATCCGATCTACTGGCTGTATCCATGACTATATCCTGTGAACACAATACAGATGTGAGCTGGTGTTTCACACAATCAAGCAAATGAAACTTGATTTAAAATGGAAATGTGTAACGGGTGCACTCGCAGACAGGGTGAAGTGCAAGCGAATCAGCCTTACCAATATTTTTGTGGCCCTGGATGTCCTCTAGCACGGATCTTTCTTTGAGATAGCCGTAATCTCCACCCTGTGCATCCAGCAGAAACTCTTTGACAGCAGCAGAGCTGGACCTGACAGAGCTAACCCGGTACACAGAGGCAGAACCTCCCTGTCCTAACCGAGCCTGCACCTTCCACATCTCCCCAAAGATCTCAAACAGAACCGGCTGCATGACCTGGTCCTCCTTCTCTCCGCTCCCAGGTGCTACTGGTAGTCGCGGTGTGTTCGCGTTTGGACTGGACATTTTTTTCACGGTCACTGATCTGCAGTCAGCTAGCATTTAGTGCTGCTGAGCAGACAGGATAGCTAGCAGGCTGCTGTATGAGAAGTGGCTGCTCAGCTCCTTACGTCTGAAGCACTAGGATCTGACACAGCTGACTACAACGCGCTCGTTCTTGGCATTATACGCTCCGGGTTCTGTCCAGTTAGCATCTGCTGTGGCTAAGCTAGCAGTAGAGTTAGCAAACTAAGTTAGCGGTGTCGCACTTCATAAATAAATACCACGCCGTAACCGAGGCTCATTATTCACGGCATACTTCACAAAACACCTGACAGCCTAAATACCCGGACTCTGTATTTTAGGAGCTGAGTTAAGTTGGGTTCGGAGATTGTAAACACTCTTGCCATTGTTTTGGCGGCCATTGTTCCGGAAATGAGGTCAGCTACCCAGGCAAACTACTTCCGTATCACGTTGCACAGCCGCTAAAATCTATCAAGAAGCAACTCATCCTTTAAAGTTTGCCATAACAATGACTCTAATTAAAGGCTTTACTTGTTAAACTTCATTACCTGACACACATCACGCTTACTAATCAATACCAGGCTCCATAACTGATTTAAATAAATCTACTAAAATTAGGATTTACACCAATGTGTTTCATACCAAGTGGTTCATTTTCTAATCTAAACCCCAGTAATTTAAATATAAATAAGATCAACATAAATATAAATGCAGTTTTACGGTTTTGATAAAACCAAGAAACGTGATGTCAATATAAAATGTTTGGATTATTATCCCTCAACAATTACATGTGAATGGTCTAAACAAACAAACAAACTTTGAACAACAATAACAGCAGCAGTAGCAACAACAACAATAATAATAATAATAAAAAGAAGGAAATGTGATGGATGCTAATACAAATTATACTATACTTTATACTAGTTTTGTACAAACCTAGACAAAATATACATTTAATAATAATAATAATTATTATTATTATTATTATTAATTGGTTTCTTTTATTAAACAAGAACATAATAGGCCTTATAATTTCATTTCTTTCATCTCTATAATCACAAAAATGCTGAGCAGCAACTACCATATAAGTATGCTGGAATATAGCAGCAAAATAATTGCCTATAAATCAACCAAGAGTGATTAAAAGATAAATATATTTTATCTAAAAATTAATATATTAGATGTGGGTTAAGGTTAGTAATATTATTAACATTGTCACAATGCAGTTTTACAGGAGTCTGGATATAGATATAGATTTAGCTTTATCCCTAATGAGTAAGCCAGAGGCGAAAGTGGCAAGGAAAAACTCCCTGAGAAGACATGCGGAAGAAACCTTGAGAGGAACCAGACTCAAAAGTCTGAGAGACACCGGCTAGTGCAGTTATAAATCCTTAATCTTCTACAGCTGAATACTAGAACTGGACAATATGCATAAAAAAAAAATAAAAATTAAAAAAAGATCACAAATGATGTCTTTTACACAGAAAGTGCAAGTATTAGACTCTATATTAAATCTGTATAAGTCTTACAAATCCATTGCATGGATAAATGTCATTTATAACACTTTTGAAATGTATTTCCTTCTCTTGGGTAAAATAGGAAAGTAAAGTTACAGTATCTCGTTATATGAGCTTGACAACCTCCTTGTTTGTAAAATTCAATGCTAAGGCTTTCATTCTCATTCTGTGGTCAAAACAGCTCTTATAACTTTGATATCACATCTTTTTTTCCACATCTCAATAAAGTTGTGGCCAGAAAAGGTTCTATTGTAGATTTTACGTACACATCCTGCTTCCTGCTGCAGCGTTATTGGCTGGTAGTGTCCCTCTCTCAGCGCTTGATTGGCTAATATTTCCCACTCGATTTTATTAGCCAATCACAGAGCAGGAGGCGGGATTTGTTAGGATTACGGGCGGCGGCACTGAAGGTTTCTTGGGGGCTTCTTCGGTGCCACGTCAAATGACGGAAACGGGAGGCGGGTTTGGCTCCGGGGCGGAGGAGCTGTAGTGGAGCTGTAGTAAAGCCGACGTAGCCGGGAGTCTGTCGCTAG
>CM075004.1:23115342-23122842 GCA_037576675.1 Pangasius sanitwongsei | reverse complement strand
TCAGAGTTTCCATTTCCCACCCAACGTGCTCCTATTGTGTGTGTGTGTGTCGAGGATAAGGAAGAATAAACTAGGAGCTAGAATATATGCTAAAGGTTGAATATGGTTAGGTAAGTGTGTGTGATGTTATCAGGAAGTGTCTTCCTACAATTCAGGACAGTGAGTTTATAGTAGTAATAAGGTGGTTTATGAATCCAATGAATCTGAGGTCCTTCTTTGCACGTACATTTTTTTTGGATAGTTAATGAATGCTACAATTTTATGATACGTTTAAAGAAAAAATGGCATAAAGATAAGATTATGCCTTCTTCAGAGATTATTGGTTACAGCTTTTTGATATGTGTACTAAAGACAAGCTTTACAAAATGCCATCCTTGTAAAGTAATAATTTAGTGATTTTAACAGATGTAGAAAGATTGCATAAACAATTATTAAATTAAATTGATTTCCTTTGCCAGTCTATTTATTATCTTGTCCCCTTGTATTTATAATTATTTAGTGACACTTTGGAGCAGAAATAATGAGCTCTCACTCATGTGCGCAGGTCTGCGATGTATATCTCAGAATAAAGTGGCAGTTCTGCTCCTGGCTGGAGGTCAGGGAACCAGACTGGGGGTCATGTACCCTAAAGGCATGTATGATGTTGGCCTGCCCTCGCACAAAACCCTGTTTCAGATCCAGGCCGAGCGCATCATCCGACTGGAGCAGTTCGCAAAGCAGCAGTATGGCACCGAGTGCTGTATCCCGTGGTGAGGACATTTACAACATCACAGTATAGATAGTCTAGTAAAGTCACTTTATGATTTCAGTTTAAAATGGAGTAATGGCGGTCAAGATCCATACCAATTAGTATCCACATTTCAGTTATTGTACAATAGCTCAGGTTCAGAGAAATGTTAACACTTATATAATGGACACACTGTAACATTATAACACAGGAAGATTAGGTTATTATGTACCACAGCCTTTCTTCTTTGTGCCAAATTCAGTCTTTTTTTCACCAAAAAAAACCCCACAACAGTACTGTAAAGCAAAGAAAAATATTGCTTCTAAGTGTTAACACTTTTAATCACCCTGGGGAATGTGTTTAAGGCTCAATTAATTAAAACAGTTTAGATTTAGTTTTAGTCTTTTGTCAAGTTTTATTAAGCTGTATAAGCTTAGTAAAAGTGTGTATACCACAGTGCTGTTGAATTCATAATTCTGATTGATTGAGGTTGCTGAAGGAATAATTGTTTATAGCTGCTATAATGTAAGTGATAAAGTAAGGGTCTAACTTGCTTTGGGGTTACACAACATAACTCTAAATAGTTAAAGCATACAATGTGTCATTCATCAATAAAAAATTACAATAAAAGTATAAACATTGGCAAACTGCTGTGGTGTGAAAGGAATAAAACACTTCAATGTTATTGAAAATTAATGAGCATCAGGGTTGTAACAGTGACCCTGCTTCATGTCAGACCACATTTCTCCACCCTACACCTACTGTATTTTCCTATAACTGCACACCCTGTCATGTTTTATTCTTTACTTTACCTGTAGCTTTACCTTAAGCTGCTACAAAGCACTGACACTGGAGACTCCTTCCAAAAATGCTAAATAAACGTCCCCTCAGAGAAAGTTTCACTATGTCAACAGTTACACGTGGTTTTGTAAAACGTTTATATAGAACATTTACCACACAAATGCCTGTGAATTAGCTGTTACTATAGGAATGTCAGCATCGTAAAACAAGCACATAAATACAAACCTTGCAGTTATAGAAAAGGAATCTGTTCCTTCTGTCAAAAAAGAAACTAGAGTTCATCAGCGGTGTGGTGTAAATACGAAATAAATCTGGACTGTAGTTATAAGGGTTTATTCCTGGAGAAAGTTTTAAAGAAAAAAAAAAACCTTTGAAATAGCATTCTTCATTGTGCCAGCTATTTCTTTTCTTTTGTACATTTCCTTTTTCTTCTTAAAAACTCCCCAGCAGGAAGGTTGTGAAAAATGTAGCAGAGGTAGAAATGAGGCTGATGTGTGAGCAGCATGGCATTCTGTCCTGAAGGAAGTAGGTCGGGCCTGCTGTGTGTGTTTTTCCCCGACGAGTTCTGGACAGCCCCAGCTAAAAACCTGATCACATGTACATCATATCACACAAAATGACCCTCTTAAGGAAATAAAACCATTAATTCATGTTCGTCAGAAACAAATAAGCAATTCAGGTATGCTTTGAATGAGGAAATATGTTTAATGCCATGTAGGCTGGTGATTTGTTTTCAGTACCTTTTACACAGATGTACTTGATGTTGAGGTTTGAAATGCCTTTCCTCTGTGTTTGTTGTAGTCACACCCTACAGTGTATTTGAATATCTACTACTTCTAGGAAGTGATCGTTTCTGCCTTGGTGTTTTTCTATGTTAGGTACATTATGACGAGCGGAAGAACAATGGAGTGCACTGAAAAGTTCTTTTCCAAACACAAGTACTTTGGCCTGAGGAAAGAGAATGTCATATTCTTCCAGCAAGGCATGCTTCCTGCCATGGACTTCAATGGCAAGATCATACTCGAAGGCAAAGGCAAACTCTCCATGGCACCAGGTGAAGTTTCAGGACAGGCAGACTGTTCCTCTGAACAAAATTCTAGTATTTACAGTGCCTTGCGTAAGTTTTCTCCCCTGAAAATATTCTAAATATTTTTATTGTGACACAAAGGTTAAGACATCAGGTTGGCTGCATAAGTATTCACTCCTATGGGTCATAGTATTGAGTACTTTGTTACTGTACTTAAGTACTGTTTGGTAGCTGTGTACTTTACTCAAATATTATTGAAATTGAGCACTTTTACTCTTACTCAAGTAAATTTCCAAGAGAAAAGCCTACTTTTTACTCCTTACATTTCCATTTTGACCTAAGGTCTTGTTTCAAACACCATGAGATTTTCTTTTTTTTTCCCTCTAGTAAGTAGTCTACTTTTTTTTTTTTTATGAAGGTAGGTAGTGATGTTACATCTTTGAGCCAGTCACGCCTGGTATGCAGATTATCCCAGGATGATATGGTACCCGGAAACCTTTAGGCACAGAGCCTGCATGGTTATTACATGATAAACTTAGCGATGAGGAAACTGAAGATGGTGTATTTTTGTGTTATGACAACTGGTAAATAAATCACTGAGGATGCAAGAATGCAAACTGTGACTCAAACACTTAAATATGGCTCATGACGAATGCAAGCTGGTTTAATAGCAGATAAGGACCCAGTTAGTTAATTAGGATGGCAAGAGGCCAAATTGTAAATCGCCTGAGAGAAAAGCATCATCCAAATAAATAAATGTTAATTTTATTGCCCCTTGAGCTTGATTCGGTTTGGTGGCCTGTGTAACTAGGAAAAGATTACATTGTTTTTAGAAAGGCAATATATTTTGGGACAGTATAAGACTATATAAAGAACTCATGCCTTTCCTAAGATTTGCTAAGATCTCAAACAATGAGCACTAATTTGCCGTGCAATCTGATGCATTGCGCGTGCAGTTGGTGGGTGTGTTGTGGGTCATTTACAAAAAAAAATTATAATTGAGTGAATTACTATCACACATGCAAAATAAGGTAGAAAGCAATATATAAATTAGGTTTTTGTGTGTGTTGTTTGTTTCTGATAGCTGTGGTGAGTTCAGATCTGGAAAAAGAGTCAGGAAACTGAAACTTGCCACACAGGATCCTGCTTTTAAATTTAGTGAGCATTGCTCCTTTTTACTTTTGTTGTGTGGTGGATGACTTTTCAACTTACTGCCAAGTTCTTACAAGTTGAACTGGATTTCTTCGAGCACAGTGGATATTAATCTCTGGTTCTGTGGGCCTCCCAGATTTAATATGACAGTCAAATTACTTGCTTATTTGATTTTATAAAAATATTCACTTTATGAACCGTTCTTGTTGATTCAGACGGCAATGGAGGACTTTACAGAGCGCTAGGAGTGTATAAGATTGTGGAGGACATGGAGAGAAGAGGAATCAGCTACATCCACATCTACTGCGTGGACAACATCCTGGTGAAGGTGGCTGATCCTGCTTTTGTTGGGTTTTGTGTGCGCAAGGGAGCGGACTGTGGTGCCAAGGTGAGCGATGATCAGCCCTCACACACGTCATACAAGTTCTCCAGGTCTAATTTACTATAACTATAATAATGCTTGGCAGTATGATTGCAGGCATTCTGTTCTTGTATAGTCACAATCTTTCACCTTCCCACCCTGTGCAGTTCACAATCAGTGCATGTAATGTTCACTATTTAAATGTTTGTTTAGTTCACTCTGAAACCTTATGTTGTATAGCTATTTATAAGCGAGTATAAAGTTTTTCAGTCTTTATCGATTGCATTTGATTGGCGCTCAAAGATTCTTCGGATTTATAAAGAGTCCCCAAAATGACAAAGCTGTACAGAAGACATGAAGACAGAAGATGAATCAAATGTTAAAATTGAACTGTAGTAACCTCTCAAAGGAGATTTCGCGTTTTGGGGATTGGTGTTATAATTAGCACTGTGAGTGAGTTTGAGAGGAATGTTTGACTTATAACCACTCTTTACAACCATGGTCAGCAGAAAAGCATCACAGAACTCACAACATGCCAAACCTTGAGGCAGATGGGTTACAACAGCAGAAGACAACATCAGGTTCCACTCCTGTCAGTTAAGGACAGGAATCTGAGGCTACAGCAGGCACAGGCTAACCCAAACTGGACAGACGAAGATTACAAAAACAGTTTCGCTGTTCAGTTTCGCTGAATCTATGTCGACTGTAGCCTCAGATTCCTGTCACAAAGCAGCTTTACAGAATCCGGATATACATTTTTTAATTTAAATTGAATTAAAATTCTCATTTTGTGCCCAATGTTCCCAGGATTGGCTCCAGATCCACCGCAACCCTGACCAAGTGGTTAAATAAGATGAATGAATGAATTTTCCTCAATTTGAGATGGACAGTCACTCAAATCTGGCAAACCTGATGTTATATAACCACCTCATTATCTTGTTTCTCTCTTGTTTTCTCCAATCCTAAATCTGTTGATTTGACATGAGTCGTCAATGGCAAGATTGTAATGGCATGATGTGAAATGGCAACAGTTTTGCAAAAGATTTTTTTTTTTTTTTTTTGGAGGTTTATTGGAAGACACTCTCCTCCCCCCAAAAATAGATGTCTCAATCAAAAGCAAGTTCTGTGCTTAAACTAATTATCCACCAGTTGTTTAAAGTCATGTTTCATTTTATCAAGCATGCTAGTGAACTTAAAGCCTGGTCTGTGTTGACCGACACAAAGAACCCTGCACCCCTTCTGAGGCTCACTAGATGGGGCAGTTTCTTACTAAAATATGTGTTTCTGAAGAAGGTATCTGTAATTGTGTAATTTCTTGGGTTCCTCTGTATTTTTGACCGTTAGTCTCATCTACTACCTCTGCAAGGTCACTCTGCGCTTCTCCTCAGTCTGATTAAGTTTAGCGAGCAATGTAAATGGGAAGTAGTTTCTAGAAAGACAATACCTTACTCCTGTATCCTTCCACATTTTTGAGAAAGAAATACTAGTTACCCAATAACGGATTCAAAAATAAAGCTATTTACTAAGTAGGACACGGAAATAGTCTCACAGGAAAGGATTTCAGCACAAAACCCAAGATTACCCCATGATATTATTTTACTTTTCATTTCTCGAAACATTTGAGCAGTAAATCAGTGCTTCTGCTGCTTGGAGGTCATCCCAAAATGTCTGATATGTAACAAATTCTCACCACATGGTGAACATCTGCTGGCCAAAGCCTCAAGTTAATGACAAAACATCTGGAAAGAAGTGAACACCAGGGTCCTTGCTTCCATGATGAACATGTAGGTCTTTGGCGAGGTTAAGACCTTGTTCTAATTGTCCATATGAACAGGAAATATTTCTCTTAGTGGTTCTGAATGAAGTAAAATGTTGCCACTTGACTGCTCTGACCACAACTCTGATGAGATTACTCTAATTAAGCCTTCATTAGTTTCTACTTCCCTGTCGTTTTCACATTCCCTTACACCACATCTCTCCTCATTTGTCCTTTGGCTGTGCCTTGTGAAAGAGCAGTCGCCACGTCATTGAAGAGCGTTGTAAAACACTTGGCCAAATTTTGGCTCGGTGAAAGAGAAATCTCTGTTTTGTTTCTTTGTGGATGGCACAGATGCTTCTAGGTCGTTCTTGTATATCATTTTGATCATATCACTGGATATTTTAATATCCAGTGAAAAACTTAGAAAACAGCTGACTAGTGGAGCCGTCCAGCAGTTTCTTATCATGGAAGCCTTTGGTGGTTTATAAACACGGGGTTTTTTTTTGTGGCCTTTGATTAATGGTTGTGGGTCACGATGCTAAGGTTGAGCCTTCTCCTGACAAATAGGACAGGACAGTATGAAATTTAAAGCCCTTGCAAAAGCATTGAAATCAAGGAAACGTTTTATATATCAAAACACTAAGGTTCTAAATTACTTTCTTTACATATTACTTGATTTTTCTGCACAAATTCAGACTATTTTTGTAATCCAAATCAGTTTTCATGTTTTCTCTTTTAGTAATACAATGAATGACCTTTAAGTATTTGCACAAAAATGCTGTATACAAAGAACGTATAAGGATGAAAAGCTTTTTTGAAAAGCTTTGAAAATCTGGGAAAAGTCTTAAAAAGTCTGTAGTGTTTTTATGAGGAAAGAGCATAAACCCTGGTGGCCATTACTGTTGACCATCATGTTATGATTTCTGATGAATAAAAGCATGCATGGCTGTGAAAGTATGCACAGATTCAAAAGTTTACAGTTTAAAATGTTGATGACTCCTAGGTTCCGACTTGCACTAGTAATTAAACAGTCAGTTTATGACTTGAACTCACCCACCCTTTGTAATGTGTAAACCATGCAGTTAGCGTGGCTTTAGTTCGGTGCTCCTCCTCCGATGCTAACCCATCATCAACCGAGAACTTGTAATTTGTCACTCCCTGAAGGATTGTATTTTTTCCCCTTCTACCCTTGTTTTAATTTAATGCAGACTCCAGGCACGGAGAGAAGTAAATGGAATTTCTAGTCAAAGACACACTTTGGCCTCAATAAAAGTGGCCTCAGTATGGCTGAAGAGGAAGAATACCTTTGTGTGTGTGTGTGTGTGTGTGTGTGTGTGTGTGTGTGTTTCCTAACAATGGTTGGAATACAGTGAACTTGGCTGGACCCTAATTACAATTCTGTTTCCTCATGTTTAAGACTGCTTTCACATACTCAGTGTTTAGTCCATTTGAATGGTGTGTTCTCTTCTTTGGTGCTGAAAAGAACACCACAATCACACTCAGGTGTGGACCAAAGCAACTTGTCCCAGCGAGGTGGTCTGGGTCTGCTTCCAAGAGAAAGGATCTGAATACAGTGAGAAAGCGATTCAACTCTGAATTGACCCGACTGCAGGAAGTGAACTGCACTTGAGCTGCAGAATTTTTCTAGCCAAAGGACAGAGCTGTAGACCTCT
>CM075004.1:23100145-23115242 GCA_037576675.1 Pangasius sanitwongsei | reverse complement strand
TCTGGATATTTGGACCGACAACCAAAAAGAAAACCAAAATATAGAATAAACACTGGATATGATGTACAAAATGTTTTAAACTATTTGGTAATGTAATTAACTAATCATTTCTTTAGTGCAGACACCATGTTCTCCATGCTCAGATGATTTTTATGATTACTATGGCAAAGTTGTTGTTTTTTTTATCTCTTTTTCGTTGTGTTATTTATGACCAAAGAAAGTAGTTTTTTTTTTTGTTTCTATTTTCATTTAATTATGTTCATTGTGAAACATAGCCAAAGCAAATAGCTAGCGAAACGTAAAGTATCAATTTTGCATTTGGGAAACAGAAAATGAGTGACACTATGATTAATAATTTCCTGGTTATGTCATAACAAGTGATACACTGGGGAAAATTCTCTTTTAAAAATACTAGGTGGTTCTTAGCAACTAATATGCTTATTATTAAAGTTTTAGAAAGTAACGATGATATGTTTAGTGTTCATTTTAACACCAGTTTAATTTTTGAGAGCGAGTGTTCAGTGTGATGCTCGCTCTACCATTTAACCCACTTTGTGTTGTGATGCTTTTCCAAAACTCATCCCTGGTTGTTTCTTCATTGGTAGGTGGTGGAGAAAACCAATCCGACGGAGGCAGTGGGCGTGGTCTGTAAGGTTGATGGGCAGTACCAAGTAGTAGAGTACAGCGAAATCACAATAGCGACAGCTGAGAAGCGCAGCGCTGACGGTCGACTCCTGTTTAACGCAGGCAACGTGGCCAATCATTTCTTCACCCTTTCCTTCCTCAAAGACATTGTCAAGTGAGTGAACTGTCAGTTGTTTCAGCACAGCATGCTGGGTTTTTTTTTTTTTTTTTTTTTTTTTAAATATTTGTAGGTTGTTTTTTTTTTTCCAAATTATCACTCCTTGAAATGAAATGAATGAGTATGAGATTCAGGGTGTACTTTGTTGCTAGGCAACATATCCCATTACCATGTTAAAACAGGAGTTTTATGAGCTGTTTCCAGTCAGTTTGCCATCTTGTAAATATTAAGCAGGATGGAATGGACTGAAACTATGAGGTAAAGGCGAGAAAGGAACATCTGCACTTTTAGTCTGGTATTTTAAACCCATGATGGTTTTGCCAGACCTGCTCTCTTATTGTAATTCGTATGATATTCTAATAGAAAGAACATGTTTCACTTTTCCCGTATTTGTCTTTCTCTTTTGCCTTTTCGACACTCTGTCTTTCAGTACCCATGAGCCTCAGCTACAGCATCATGTGGCTCGGAAGAAAATCCCCTACGTGGACACACGAGGTGAGCAGGTCAACCCTGACAAACCCAACGGAATCAAGATGGAAAAATTTGTGTTCGACATCTTCCAGTTTGCCAAGTTAGTGCCTGTTTTTTTTTTTTTTTTTTTTTTTTTTTTAATCAGGTTTTTTTCCTCTTTCCTGTACCCCGTCTGAGTGAAATAAAAGGCTGTTGGTAGAAATAGTGTAGAAATACTGTAGGAAAATATAACATGCATGTCCTTTTCTGTCCTTCATGCACTGATGTCTTTTGTAAATCCTTGCCTTTACACATAGCAGCGTTAAGAAAAACGTGCAATATTGCATCGACATCACGCATGACCATCATTAACATTTTTCTGAAAAGGACTTTTTGTGTATTTGAAGTGTATTTCTTGACGTGAGCATCATGTGTGTTTGTGTGTCTGGGTTTTAGGAGGTTTGTGGTGTACGAGGTGCTGAGAGAGGATGAGTTTTCTCCGCTGAAGAATGCAGACAGTCAGGATGGGAAAGACAATCCCACAACTGCACGCCACGCCCTCATGTCCCTGCACCACCGCTGGATTCTCAACGCAGGCGGACATTTCATCGATGAGAACGGAGCCCGCATGCCTGCTATACCCAGGTGAGCAGCATGTTTATGTTTATATATATATATATTATATATAGAGCACCTTTCTCAAACTCAAGGCTGCTTTACAGTGCGACAGCAAGCAAGTAACAAATCATCAAATACAAAACATACCTTAAAACATACGCACCTTGGACAACAAACAAATACAAACCTATTGTATGACAAATAAACAAATTCAAACATCTTGGACAACAAATAAACAATCAATCACCAAATACAAGCATCTTATACAAAAAAAAAACAAATACAAATCTATTGTACAACAAATAAATAAATACAAACATCATGGACAAGAAGTAAACAAATGTAAACATCTTGGACAACAAATAAACAAACATGAATCTATTATACAACAAATCAGTAAATACAAACATATTGGACAACAAATAAACAATCAATCACCAAATACAAGCATCTTATACAACAACAACAACAAAACCTATTATACAACAAATAAACAAATACAAACATCATGGACAACAAATAAACAAATACAAACCTATTGTACAACAAATAAACAAATGCAAACATCATGGACAACAAATAAACAAATACAAACCTATTGTACAACAAATAAACAAATACAAACATCATGGACAACAAATAAACTAATACAAACCTATTGTACAACAAATACACAAATAAAAAGATCATGGACAACAAATAAACAAATATAAACCAAATGTGTAACAAATACACAAATACAAACATCTTGGACAACAAATAAACAAATTCAAACTTCTTGGACAACAAATAAGCCTCAGTGTTCCACAGGGTCGTGTGTTGTACTCAGAGAGGTCATGACAGATTTTAATGCCACATTTCTCTTTACTCTGTTTTCACTGTATGTCCAGTGTTTTACAGCTCAGGCCACCCTTTTCACACTTTTATTTCCTGTGTAACATTTCTAGACATGGACCAGCAGGGGCACTCACACCTGATGGCAGCCAGAAGTAACTATTTCTGTGGTTCTATGGTAGTGCATGGTGATGGGGCTTTTCGCTTCTCCCTTACTAGTTTAACAGCCAGTAGGTGATAGAGAATCCAGCTCAGGAGGTGGGGAGAGTTCAGCTCTCCTGATGTGTGGTAAAGGTTGGTATTCTCAACCTACTGCCCATGACTTGTTCTCATGCAGACAGTAAATGCTAACAGGCTGAAGGTGCATGCTGGGAAGAGGGCGTTGGGCATGCTTTGCAGTCGGTGTTGGCTCGTCTCGTTTGCTCAGTCACTACCCTAACAGAACGGTGCTATCTTGCTCTTAATCAAGTTCTCTTTCCTAATCTCTTAACTGCTTAATGATGGCAAGTGATAGAACATTTGTTTTTAATCACCAGTAGAGTGGATGACTGGAATTGCATACTCTGGATCATGTGAAATCAGTGTTCTTGTGTTAATCTCTCTGAATATTCATGGGTGGACAAATCACTAGCCTACGCTAGGCCAAGCAAATTACATGTTTGGGCTTTTTTTTTTTATTTGTAGCAGGCAAGCAGTTTCAGTACGCTGCTTATATAGCCAGAGAAAGGACCAGCCAGAGAAAGAAAAACCTCCTCCCTAATTCACAAAACAAAACTCCTTTGATATGCATGTTTATATGTAACGCACTCCAACTGGTTCTCGGTGGCGCAAGTGCTGTGCAACGTACGACACAAATCCAAATCTCTGTAAATGCTAAAACTAGACACATTAACCAAGGAGCCAGTCTAGCTGGTAGGAACCATTAGTACCAGACATGTTAATTTGCACAGATTCATAGACATTCTTTTCTGAATAAGGAATACGAAGAGATGTGGAAACAAATACGGTCAATTGCGCACAAAAACTGTTATACAGCACTAATGCTAGCATAACATGTGTTTAAACACTTGTGGAGTTTAAAAAAAGACTCAAGCTAGGCTCCAGAAACCTCCCCAAAACATCCTAAACCCTACAGCTCATAGCCAAAGATTTTTCTGCCTTGTTGTCGAGGGCACTATCACACTGCTTCATCAGCAGAGACATTATCAGGCTCAAGTACTCGCTTATTTTCCACAGTCTGTATTAATACACATAATTAGCTCATATTTTTGAGTTAAATTATTTATTTTAAATTAAAACAAGCTGACACTTGTTAGTGATTAATTGGACATTGGGACAAGCATATCGTAGGACAGAGCAGCACAGTGCAGCTTCCACATTCCAAATGGGTTGGGTAATGAGTGAATGATTTGTCCACCCCCTCATACTGATACACGACCATTCGCTCAGTCATGAGTGCAATGGGCTTTCCAATAACCAATAAATCCTTTTATACACAGCGTGCTCAGATCTTTGTGATTGCTCCTCCTATTTACTTACTAACTATTTTTAAGTTTAAATGATTTTGTCTGTATTTTACAGTCTGAAGGATGGAACTGACCTACCAATCAAATGTGAGATCTCTCCACTTGTGTCATATGGAGGAGAGGTAAGAAAAAGCCTCCAAATTCATTCATAAACAAAATGCTAAAGTTGCCTGCATGGGACTGTTACCTAGAATTCACACCTCCTGTTGCAACTTGTAAGCAACATTTAGTGTTCGTCAAGCCATACTGCTTCTGAGGCATGTGTTTAGAGTCAGTTGGCCTTTTCTGAACCCCTTTAGGTCCATGTGTATTTTTTAATTAATTAATACTAATACTAATGAAATAATATTTAGTTAACTTAAAGCATATCATTCTGTAACTACAGTGACACTGGTGTATGATGTATAGTGACAGATGAGAAATGTGCGTCTGGGTGCATTGTGGGAGTTGAAGGGTTTCAAATCTTTGCAAGTAACTAACATTTTTGTTGATGCACAGGGACTGGAGAAACTAGTGCAGGGTAGAGAATTCCACCCAGCACTGATCATTGACGTGACTGGAATCCACGAGCATGTGAAAAACGGACTGTGAGCTGCGAACTCGACATGTGAAAACCAACATGGAAGCCGTTTTCCCCTCCTTCCTCTATCTTCCTGTCAGGCTGGGAGAAAATGTGACATTCTAGTGCAATAAGATGAAGGAATAAGGCCTTCAGGGGCCTCATGTAATCCAAATCAATCTATTTATTTTGCAAAACTTATTTTTATATAAATGCTTGTTTTGTCCTAGAATAGGAACATGCATGGTAGTTAATAATTTATATGAATATGTTTACTATAAGAATGAATGTAATGTAATATAATGTAATCAGAATGGTACGTGGGGTAATCTGTATGATGATCAGCACCAGGGCATTTTATCCAGCCTTTGTTCATACCTTAAAATACGTAGACATTTCTCAGGACGCTAAGAAACTGAAATTCAGTAGCAGATGCTCTCTATACACTAGACATTCTACAACTTCTGTCTTTTTAAACCATAATGCTTCGCCCTCTATAGCTCCAGACACATTCCACAGTATACGTACTTTTGTTCTTATGCAAAGAAGAACAGATAGTAATGAATATCATTAAACATTTTATGAACACTTTATTTGATGAACACGTTCAAGAACAAATCAAACAGAACTGGGACAAATCAAATTTCTAAAAGAGATACTGTATCAATGTGGTCAATATTTTCAAACAAAGTAAAATAAATTCTTTCTAAACTCTTTAGGAAAAGAGGCGACTTCCTGTCTTCATTTATGTTTGTGTGTGTGGATGTGTTTTTATATCCTAGTGGGGACCAGTGACCCTACCAGAATAGGAATATCTGACAGTTTTGACCTTGTGACGACATTTGTCTGGTCTCTACAAAGAACATTGCTTATTTACAAGAAAATGCATTTTTTATTTAAAAAAATGAAACAAGTCAACATGCTTCCTGTTGGTTACTGAGGTTAAAGTAAGGGTTAGAGTTAAGTGCAGATATAGTGTTAATTAGCTGTATTAATAATTACATCAATGGAAAATCTTCACAAGGATTGTAAGATGAGTGTGTGTGTGCATGTGCACACACAGGTGTTTGACAGGTATGGTTTTTTTTTTTTGCATATGAAGCTTAAACTGCGGCTCAGTGGAATAAGATTTTCCAGCCTGGGTTTATGAGGGAGGTTATGATTGGCTGGTGATTGCATAACCACCACCACACTACAGCCATTTTGGAAATGTGCACCCATAGACAGTCTCTCTCTCTCTTTCTGTCTCCCTCTGCATCTGTCTCTCTCTCACCTTCCCCTTTACTCTCACTCTTTGCTCTTCTCTTGAAGTCATTCTTACCGGCCTGAAAAAAACTCCATTTATAAAATTTCCATATTCGGAGTAATTAGTGGATATACTGTACAGATTGATTGAGGTTGAATAATTCCAAAGTTCTGTTGAATTCTTGATTCTGATTGGTCAGAAGGTGTGGATTAATTTCCTATAACAGCATCCCTGACAGTAGTTTTGGCTGTAATTCAAATATATTACTTTTAATATTTTATATTACTGGTTTATATTACTGTGCTAGTTCTAAAATCTTATTGTTTCTCTAACTATAATGTAGTTTCCAGTGTCAGTGCTTTGTAACAGTCAGAGGTAAAGCTGTAACTTAAGTCTTCCGACACAAGAAAGCCTTCAGGATGGATGACTTTGTAGTTTCTCAGTCACAAGCTGACTAGCTGATGACAAGCTGTTTTATTTTGTCTTATTAACTTAAGCAGAGACAAAAGGGAGGCTGGTACATTATACCTGCTGTAATGTAAGTGATAGCAGGAACAAATGTTTCCAAATGTTCCGCAGTATTAGATGTAACTATAAATGTAAGTGGATAAAAAGAATGTCATTGTTTAATTAATAAATATTGTACCTGTTGGCAAATTGCTGTGGTATAAAAGGAATAAAACACCTCAGGACATGCAGTTATTGGAAAATATTCAACTTCAGGGTGGAAACATTAACTCAGCCTCACATCAGGCTGCATTGCACCACCACATCATTGATTATTTTCCTATAACAGCGAGCTCCAAAGTGTTTTATTCCTTACATTATTCCTTAAATTTTCAATGCCCAACTTTTAGAGTGTTAATCTAATTTGGGGGAAAATGACATCAGTCCAAAAGCAAAAATATTATTATTATTAATAACCCCTTTAGGAAGCTAAAAAACCCTTAACTATGCAAACTATTGCTATTATATGCACAAATTGAGTGAGCTCATATTCAAATAAGAGATGGCATGTAGCCTCTGAACATTTAAAATCACTTTCTGTTTCCTGCTCCTTGGGTTAGAAAAGACTCTACAATGACTCTGCTTCTTGGTCAATTCCCACCCACCAATCAGCTCTCCCCTATCATATAACAGCTACCAACCTGGGAGGGAGAAGGATAATACATGCATCCCCCAAGACACATGAAGCCAACCAGCCACATCTTTTTGAATTGCTGTGCATGCTGCATCACATGGCAGCATAACACACTCTGAGGAAAGCGCTGTCTGCCCTGTTCTGCATACATGAGCTTACATGCCTGCGATTGGCTAGTGTCACTGTGATTGATGGAGGACAAAAACAAGCTAGTTCCTGTGTTCACACCTCTGTCCTGAAGACTTTCCCATTGTGGAAATCGTACAGTTTTCTACCAAGCACTGACACTGGAGTGCTTTTTTTCTAATTTTTAGTGTGGGATTTCACACACAACAGTTTGTAGAGTTTACACAGAGTGGTGCAAGAAACAAAAAATATCCACTGAGCAGCATTTCTGTGGGTGGAATTGCCTCGTTGATGAATCTCGATTTGTGCTGCAACATGCAGATGGTAGGGTCAGACTTTGGTGTTAACAGCATGAATGAATTTATGGACCCATTCTGCCTCATGTCAACAAATCAGGCTGCTGGTGGAGGTGTAATGATGTGGGGAATGTTTTCATCGCAAACATTGAGCCCCTTAGGACAGAGGAGAATGGCCAGACAGTTTTAAGCTGATAAGAAGGGTGCAGTAACTTAAATAACCACTCTTTACAACTGTGGTGAGCAGAAAAGCATCTCGGAATGCTTGAGGCTAATGGGCTAAATCAGCAGAGGAGCACATCGGGTTCTACTCTGGTCAGCCAAAAACTGGAATCTGAGGCTACGGTGGGCACAGAATCACTGAAACTGGACAACTGAAGATTGAAAAATCTCATCTGGTCTGATAAATCTTGATTTGTGCTGCAACATGCAGATGGTAGGGTCAGAATTTGGCATCAGCTGCATGAATCCATCGTGTCTTGTGTCAGTAGTTCAGGCTGTTGGTGGTGATGTAATGTTGTGGGATGTGGGGAATGTTTTTGTGGCACACATTGGGCCCCTTAATACCAATTGAGCATTTGAATGCCACAGCCTATCTGAGTATTGTCACCAGATCTGCAGCAATCACTGTATATGATGCAATCACATCAACATGGACCAGAATATCAAAGGAATGTTTCCAACACCTTGTGTCATCCATGCCACGAAGAATTTGAGGCTGTTCTTTGAGCAAAAGAAGTCCTACCCAGTATTACTATGGTGTCCTTAATAAAGTGGCTGGTGAGTGTGCGACAGAGTCAACTTTTCAATTCCATTCACTATTATCTGCATAGTTGTGTGTGCGCAGTTTGCATGTTCTCCCTGTGCTTCGGGGGTTTCCTCCAGGTACTCCGGTTTCCTCCCCCAGTCCAAAGACATGCATTGTAGGATGATTGGCATTTCCAAATTGTCTGTAGTGTGTGAATGGGTGTGTGAGTATGTGTGCGATTGTGCCCTGTGATGGATTGGCACACCATCCAGGGTGTGCCCTGCCTTGTGCCCCAAGTCCGCTGGGATAGGCTCCAGGTTACCCTGCCACCCTGTGCAGGATAAGCGGTACAGAGAATGGATGGATGTCTGGATGGATTACCTGCATAGTGCTTTTTTAAATAGACATTGTCACAAAGCAAATTTTCAGAAATCCAGATGTAGACTTAGATCCCTGTTAATGATCCTGAATAATTGTGGTCCAGGTATTCAACTGTAATTTATGAATGGAAAGCAGATATGAAACTTTTCTGTTTGTTTAATTTTTTGCACTAAATCCATCTCCTACTTAAGTAGAAGCACTGCTAATCTTCCACAGAATAGTGGCGACTGCTAATAGTTGGATGAAACTAGAAAAAAATATTTCACAGCAATTCTCTCCGCTCTCTATAAATACTTTGTGCACTGAGCGTTATGATCTTTTCAGTATTTGCTTAAACCATCAAAAATACATTCAAGAAAAAAAGTTCTCTGATTGGCCACTGGAGTCTGACTTAATTGAAACCTTCTGTATGGAATAAGGAATTCTGGGACTTTGGCGTGTACCCAAGAATCCTCAGAATGTTAGTTTTCCTCTCTCTCTCTCTCTCTCTCTCTCTCTCTCTTTCTCTCTCTCCTCCAGAGTTGTCTTACATCAGCTCAGTGTGCCTGGATATGAGGTCTAAGTGAGTATAGAGAGAAAGGAACAGCCTGGATTTTACTTTGGTTTTCTTTCTCACTGGTTGGAATTAACATCTCACTGGACAAATGGTTTAAAAGAAGCAGGATTCATACAGTAAGTTTGTGTTAAGTCTTGAAAAAAACTTTGAGATGTTTATTTTTCTTGCTCGAAATTGGGCTTCCACCTGCATGTGATTTAGGGCAACAAAGAAGGAATTTTAGGGGTTTTTCTGTATTTCCATGACCGCTGAGATTTTTTTTTCTTTTGCATTGTTTGTGCTTTGATTTTCTTTGTGCCTTTCCTTCGTGCTGAGCCATTTCTCTGGAAGAAGTGCTGATTGCATGGCAGGCTAAAATAGTGGATAACAGAGCAAACCCATACTCGATCCACACTGCATCCTGAATCATTGCAAACTTAGCAAATATGGAACTTATCTATGGGAACATTTGATCTTGTAATGAAGTGCTTCATTTTGCTTTTGGTTGCTTTTCTTTATAGACTGATATATAATTTTAGTCCGTCAGTTATGTCATGCACAAAGGAAATGCAAATTCATCCATTTGCTCCAACTTTTCCATTTTTTATAGACTATTCTCAGGGCATTTTTCAGATTACTGAAATCTTCATTGCAATAGCTATAGAGCGCTTTAAGAGATGAAACTAGGAACAGTAGACTTAGAGGAACTTCTTTTTGCAGTTTTATTTTTGTATCACAAAGCCTCAGCAAAGATACCAAGTTCAGTTAAATTAAATTCTTTTTTTATTCATGTCAAATATAAGCTTTAAATTAAATATGAAAATCAGGTACTCAGATCAGGTACTATAAATGATTATCATGCTTAATTATGTTCAACAAAGACACTAAATATAACTATTTTAAGATAATAATTACAACAATTCCTTGCAAAATTTGATTTAAAATTAAAATTCCTTCATTAATTAAAACATTTTGGTCCTAAATGTGGTCCTAAAACATGCTTCCTGGTGTGATTATGCTTATTTCAGAGACTATTTCTATTTAATCTCATATTATTCTGAAACGGTACATAATTCACACTCTTTGGGAAAAAGTCAAATCAAGAACGCTTTTGCAGTTCTTTCAAGGATCAGAAAAGGTTCCAAACTACAACACCTGTAGGACAATAAGTACCCTCAACTGTACAAAGAACTTCTGAAGAACCTTATTTTAAAGGTTTATGTCCCATATTACAAACTGCATGCTGTATAGGAAATGAGTGAAAATATAAAATAAATATAAATATAAAATAAATAAATGTAACTTTAAGTTTTGGAAAGTAGTATCAAGTCCCAGATGAAACTGCTTTTGTGACAAAGATTTTCATGAACATTTTAATTTATTATTTAATTATAGTGCCACCTAGTATTGCAGTGGCACAGCATTTATATTTGACCTTTAGGGTGTGGTCTTAAACCTGCCTACCAACACGAAACATCGCTGAAATACAGACTCACATCCTTCTTGATGCCTTTGCCATCATCAATTTTCTTAGCTCATTACTAGTGAATTCTTATAAATATATATTTTTAATTGGGACTGTGTCAAATTCTTATTCCAAATTTTATAAAGTGAGTGAATGGTTCTTTGGGCTGCTGAAGACTTCCATTAAGCAAGTATAATAAGAAGAAGAATAATAAGAACCACTACAAGGCTCCTGTATTTTCAGTACTTCAGGACCCCTAAATATAGTAGTTGTATGTGTATTACGACATGCTTTCTTTTTAGAACTTTTTACAGAGTGCTGATAAACACATCATCTTTTTTCAGGCGTATACATTAAATAAATGGCTCTAATTATGTGACACATAAAATCAGAAAGGACTGTGTCATGGTATTCAGAGTGGTCTTTTTTGCATTAGACATGGTTCATGACCTGACTACTGGAAATAGCTTAGCATAGCCCCTTCTAAAACCTTATCACAGAAGATTGAGCTATCCGCTAAATTTTAAAACACTACATGCACTACAACGCAGGCACTTTTAGCTACAGTATTTCACATTTTATAGCTGTGCATCTAAAGTAAGTCTTGCGAGCTTAATACATTTTTCCAGTACTTTTCCACTCTTTTGCATCATTGAGTTTACTGCTCTAGATTCTTAAAGCTGCAGAAGATACTTTAGTTGAACTCTGAATGTATCCCTTCATGAACGATGGTAACGTATTATCATTTGGGATCGTGGATATGTCATTTTCGATTAGGAATGCAGGCCTCTTGGGTGAGAGCTCAGTCAGGAATGACTGGAAATCAGAGACGTCTGGTCTAATCTGTAATTTGGATTTGAGATTCAAAACAGCTGAGGCTCTCTTTTTTCATTTCCTTCTCCCATTGCTCTCCATCTGACAAATCCATTTGGTATTCATTCAGCTGAATTCAGAGAACAGAGACGCAGTCCCTGTCTTAACAACAAGTTGTTTGGTGTGTATAAATAGAAGCATGTTGAATGCATGGCTGAAGAAAATATCAGGCTTGTGTTATCCTCCACCCAGCTTTAACAAGCTCAGCTTCAATACTCTAGCAGACGGTGTGTACATTTTTGGTCCCAGAATGGTGTTTAGTTGTAAATGTGGCCCACATGCTTGACAATATTGAGCATTACCAGTTACTTCTGCCATTTAGCAGATTTGGCAGAAAATGTAAAATAGGGACATGGGGCCTACACCAGCTGCTTCACTGTTATCCCAGATGTTGGGCCTTATCAATGTACATCGGTATTCAGACTTGAGACATAACTACAGACTTATGTGTTACTCAGACAATTGCACGGAGGCCGAGCTAGCAGGGCATAGTTTGCCTAAAACAGAGACATGTCTCAGTTATGCACGATTCTGACCTTGGATATTGCACCATTTATCACCCTGAAGTTCATGTTTTAGGCTGTAAATACACTCAAAAAACAATGGAATGTCATACAAGAACTAATCTTAAAATGCAAATATAACACTAATAACTAATTAATCATATTGTCCCTTTAAAGTCCACAGAAAAGCACTTGTATTTTAAGGCAGGGGTTTGGACGCTATTGAAAAACCCCATTCCAGCCATGAAAAATGTGGCAACTACAAAGGTATGAGCCACACACAGGTAACTGTTTGAATGAGCTGAATGGAAAGCCCAGAAATTCAACTTAAGTGCCTGTGTAAGTTGAGTCTGAATACAGAGAACTTTCCCAGCTTAAATACTGGCGTAACTTTTGAACTCTCCGATACTTTTGAAGTCGCTGAGCCATACCTTGTACTGTGACATGACTCCAGTAACTCCAGGAACTAATACATCTCCAGCTTGTAGGTTGAAATGGTTTAGTCATATTTACTACAATACACAGGGTATATATCATGTCTTTTCTGTTTCAATTCTACAGAAAATTATAATATCAATATCACGTAATTCCAGACTTACTTTTCTGTCGAGGAAAAGAGGAAAAATACAGTATATAGCAAGAGAGAAATAATGTCTGTGGAATATTTGTAATAAAATTACATTTATATTATATACAGTAAACAGTATATATTACATGTTTATAATTTCCTATTAATTATAAGGTACTGACAGCTCTAACTAAGCTTCAGTAGCACATTATTCACATAGCACTGTGTGAAGTGAGTCCTTTTTTCGGTAGGAAATGGACCATGCTTTCTGGAACAGGACATTTTCCTCCTCAGGGCAAGGTCTTTGGGTTTAATGTTGCTCTGGGGATTACACAAGGAAACACTGGTCTTGCTGTTAGGTCTGTTTTGTACAGGTGTAAAGGCATAAGCAACAGCATTTCCTTAGAGGACTCTATCATTTTAGCCATAACTATCATAAACATGTATTTTTTTTAAACTAGATTATAAGTTAGACCAAAATGAATAGCTGCAAAGTTTTTCGACAGCACTTACATCAACCGTCCTGAACATTTCTCATGTAATCAGTTGCTCCAGCTGTTGCCTATACAATATGACACATAGTAACTCTGATCAAGTCAACAAATACTTGCCATCACCTGGATCCACTTTAGCTGGAAGGGCCATTTGATTAAGTTTTCATGCATTCTCATAAAAGTAAAATATCTGCAATGCTATGTTAATTGTCTTTGGGGGAAATGAAAGCAGTTTCAAATGAAAATCACATGTTCCCTTCTTGTTTACGGGTAGATATGAATGTATAACTATGAGCTCACAGAGCATGTGGAACAGGCATACAGTATCGATAAAAATAATAATAAATAAGTAATTTTTAAAAAATCATCAATCAAACAATCTACTCATGAATTAGTTAAATATAAATGCATGAAAATGATAACAAATCATGAAATGTATTTATATCAACATAAACTTTCCAAGAAGTATGTATGGAGCTTGTGTTCCTAATGTTCCTAATAAAGTGCTTTTTAATAAGCTATAATCGTAGTAAAGTGTGTTCATGTGTTCACCGCGATGTTTCAAGGCACCTCTGCTGTTTTAAGAGCTTTAAACAGTCTAGTAGCTGAGGCCCACAACTCACTTAATAGTGTCTGCTGTATATAATACAATAATACTATTATATTGCTAAATTATTTAGGTGAACCTGTCATTTGGCATTTTTTAAGATCTGCCTGCGTTATTTTGATCAAAATGATTTACAGAAAGATTGCTGTGGATGGTTTCACATAGACACCTACATATTGTAGGGTGCCAAAACTCACCCTTCAGCGGATAATCTCACATGGAAGCCTAAGAACTGCTGCTGTAATCATAAAGACTATGATGCTCAAACCGAACATACTTAACACTCTTAGTACTGTTTGAGTTTACAGCATACTTTGTGTAAAAATTGTGGAAGAGTAATGATTTACAACCTCACTATCCACGTCACCCTGGTTCTTCTGAAGATTCCTTCTTCTTGTCATCTCAGGGGGTTTTTCTTTCCATTGTCTCCACTGGTTTGCTCATTAAGTATATAAATCTACATCCAGGTTTATGGAAAGCGTTGTATATTGTTAAAAGCATTATACAATTTAAGCTGAATTTACATTTGTTAGATCTGATGAACCTATGAACCCATATAAACATCGCACAGCACACAGTGAAATGATTTGATATAGCATTCATTTTTCATGTTGCATCCTCACTTGCAAAGCCAAAACTGCAATAACAGTTTACAAGTCAGATTTGGCGCATCTTTACTTACTTCAGAAGGTCTAAAATCAGGTTTATTTGTCCTAGTTCATGTCATCTCTATGTTTTCCTGAAACTACAGGCTTCTACTACCATCATGGTAATTATACTACTGGTACAGATATGACAAGAGTTCATACATGGTCTGAAATGAGCTAAAATTAGGCTGTGTTTGTCTCTGGCACAAATGAAAAGGCCACGTTTCAAGAGCCCTTCACTGTCATTTTCGGGTCAATTAGTAGAATTACAGTGCAGTGAGGGCCCTCGCTCTGCAGCACTCCCAGCTGTCTGCGCTCTAATTGCAAACAGATTTTATAAACCATGAACCATGCTGTGAGTCAACAGATAACGGCTGCCTTAAAACCTACCTGCATTGCTCAAAAGCGTTTTTTATACACTGACAGCATACCTTTAGTTATTCAAGCATGACTACTGTCAAAATACAGCCCTTCCAAACAGACTACTGATTCAACATTCTACTGATGACTGATGGCTCTTTATTCTGATTGGTTGGATGTTGCTAGTCCACTTTTTTTTTTTTCCCATTTACCATCTGCAGGGCCCACAGTTTCTCCTCTGAACAGATATTTTTCAGTAGGTTCCAGAATATGAGGAGAACTTTGTCAAATATTACAAAAAGTGACCTAAATTTTAAA
>CM075004.1:23085460-23100045 GCA_037576675.1 Pangasius sanitwongsei | reverse complement strand
AACAGATATTTTTCAGTAGGTTCCAGAATATGAGGAGAACTTTGTCAAATATTACAAAAAGTGACCTAAATTTTAAAAAAAATGCTGACTCTGCCTTTAATATGTGATTGGAAGATGGCACTGTTTATCATCCAGCTGCTTTGGATTTATATATTTAGTGCCTAATGATATCAGGAGGAAATATCCATCTTCACAGTACATAGTGCTTATGCACTGGACGTTATGCATAGGGTACATATTCTTTTTCTCTCACACAGGCACCAACACCGACCTGCTGGTTTCCATGAACCTAAATGACAAACCTAAAACCTAAAATTCAAAAACTTTTTAAAAATAAATGTTAGGGAACCTTAAGGACATTTTGCCTGTATTTAGCCTGTTTGTCACTAAATAACAAACATGACTGTGAGCTCAGTGGTTTGAAAATTGTTGACCCATAGAGAAATCGACCCAGCTGGAGGCATAATGCTTCATAATATTCAAATTAACATGAGTGGTTAATTGAATGAATTATTGAATTTCGATTACATATAAAAGTTTGCTCCAACTTTAAGGATTAAGGCAGATTCATGCTGAGTTCCAGTTCAATGCTGAATTCCAGTTTAATATAGGAGCAGCGGTTTGATTCAGAAAAACATCTCTGGTTGTAAAGACGCACTGACAACTTCCTGAGGAATCTCCATTGCTTAGTCAGCTAAAGAGGATGGTGCAAATAGGTGTGAACATTTACACAGAAAAACAGAATGACAAAAGAATAGCATCTGTCCTGCTCAGGTACTCATCAAACTAGTGACAATGAGATTAATTGGCGACGCAGTAAAAAGTAAACACCACCTCACCATTTCCTGACAAAATTGGTATAAAAGCAATTAAGAGGTTTCTGGCAACTCCCTTAAATGATATTTGGTCAAAGTTCAGTGGGTGCATTTTATGTATGAATGAAGACACACAAAAACAGCCAAGAACGTGACAAAGCAGTGCAAATATCCAAAGTCCAAACACACGATTCTGCGACATTAAGGCATTAGTGAAACTAAAAAACACACAGGAAAGACAGAGAGGAAAAAACTGAGAAGGAAGGACACTAAGGTGCCGTTGTCCATCTAAATATGTAACAACAACTAAAATTTGTATATTTTGCCATTATAGCTACTACTTAGTTGTAGGAAGAAGTCATTGTAATGCAGCTAGTATTAAGTCACTAATCTCGACACTGAAATATGATGTTTTGAGTTATAAACAAGTCAGCACATGTTTCTTAAGAACCTTAATGCCATTTCAACATCATTAAAGTAACTGAAGTACTATGTCTTTGTACATGTTTTGTATATTGCAAGTTTTATTGAGATCAGTGCAGTGTTTTGTGTGTCAGAGTCCACCTTGCTGGTATTAAAGTTAAAGCCGAGCTGCCAGGCTTTCTTCACTTTGTGAAGAAAATGACTCTGACTCATGACTAGGGGTGTAACGCAATGACACTATCTGTATCTGTTTAGTGCTCCAAATAGCCATACTAGTATCTGTATTCAGAGATAAACCCAAACTACACATGGCCTACACTGGGAGGGTTTTTTTCTTCTTTTTTAAAAATTAAATACAGAAACCCAGAAGTGAAATGCCAGAATAATTAGTATCAACTAAAGATGTGGGCGAGTCTGTTTTTAATCCCGCTCTTCCAGTTATTATTTTTCTTTGCATCTGCCCATGATCTAACAAATTTACTTGGTTCCCAAGATATAAACAAACAAGTAGCCTAATTTAAACCACCAGAAAATAACTAAGGATGCCAAAAATGTTCGTGTTAATGAAAGTGATCTTTATTTTTCTGTGAGGTTCATGATAGTAAAAACCTTCTGCTTGCATTATTATTATTATTATTATTTTATTTTAGTTTTTTTTTGGCATCCCATAGGATCCCAGTCCTGATACACACCTCTACACCTTTATGCTCAACCAGAACCTTTCTGGCAAGCTTTCTTTTTAAAAAAAAAAAAAAAATATATATATATATATATATATATATATATATATATATATATATATATGTATATATGTATATATGTATCTGTATTTCTATCTGTTTAGAACTTGTTATCTCTTCCAGATAAAAAAAACAATTCTATTCCAAATAACATATTCGTATTCAGTTATATCCCCAGTCATGCCTCAAGTCCACTCCTCTGCAACTTTGCGTCTGCTCATCTGCAAGAAATTCTTATGGACATTGGTTTTATTTGAAACAGTATTCCAATTTGTCTTCCATTTATCAGTGTTCAGTGAATGAATGAAATGAATGAAAGCCTCTAATAAAATGAATGAAAGCCTTTTTCCTTTAATATCTTTGTGCCAATAAAGTATATTGTTTTATTTTAATATTAAATATACTGACAGTGCAAACTCGTTTCAGATTTGGCCCACATGTGGTGTAACATCTCAGCATTAGTGTATTAATGTAATCTACATTTACTCTCTCAGCTTTCTTGGATGTGTGAAGCAGTAGCGTGAGAGGCATGTTGACTGGAGCACTCATGCAGATGGAGTGAACTGTGTGCTTGTTCTCTTCTCCATGCAGCACTCAGTGGGCAGTATTAGGTTTTGGGATCATGTAAATCCAACTTTATTGACTTTGCAGGGGTTCTAAGAGGGATAAGTCATGTAGCGTATCACTGGTCCTCTGTTGAGGACTGCTATAAGGCTTTCTTCGATTTGTTGATTGCTTCTGCTCAGCACTCCTGCTGTTTGCTTGACAGTATTTTTTTTTCAGTCATTACATTCTAGGCCTTATTACAGAAAGTGCTCATTCATGTGTACATTTACAGCATTTGACACATGTCCTTATTCAGATCAACTTACAAAAGTTGATACAAAAATATATTCTCAAGTTCCTCTAGTACAAATAGGTCAGAGCATACTAAGCATACTATCAAGCTAAAACCCTGGTACAGAGCAGTTAGTACAATGTATCAGAGCTATGGTATAGCTTTGGAAAAGCAAGCTACACTGTGAAGACGTCTAAAGGTGTAGATTTTTAAAAATGTCCCACATAAGTAGTTGTTTTTGTTTGTTATACATTTTAAGGTGTAGTCAGTGATTTTAGCGAAGGCTTGGCAAAGACCTAGCCCCTCCAATTAGCATTCTAAATCTAGAGGAGGCCTGAATGCTATATTGCTGAATTGCAATAGTTGGAGCTTGATAAATTAACAGGAAACATGATTGACAGGCATATAGAGACACCTCCATGTCCTGCTTTGTTGGATCTTGGATAGCCAAGAATTATTTTCAAGGGGTGAGGAAATATACTAAATAAAATCACTATGTGATCTGTACAGTTTTATCTTTACACATTTTGGTTGGATGTCAGACAGTTGTAGGGGCTGAATTTGTTATTTAACCATTTAAGGCACAATCTAGCATCAGCCAATCTAGCCATGTTGATAACCATAAAATACCTTTATGACAGTTCCACTGGAAATTATGATGATAGTAAGAGGGGAAATTACATCTTATAAAAAGATTTCTGTGCTTCTTTTCCTCCTCCTGCACTTCCTCAGCTGGCGTCTCAATTTCCCTGAGCTGAGAGTGTAGCTAACTGGTTAGTAGCTTTCAAACAGAAACAGAAACAGGAATGATCCTGATTGGTTCATTCTGTAATAGCAGCTAGTAGCCAATACAATGTGATGGAACAAGCTATGTGAAGGAACGCGTTCATTTGATGTTTGGAGTGGTTAAATATGGAATCGCAATGCTCTGTTGACCTTTTGAACATCATTCCAGATCGATTACTGCACAACATGTTATATGACATGTATAGAATCAGCTGCGCTATATGTGTGTTATGTTAACTGTTATAAATATTTGGATATATTTGGATACCATAGCTATACTTCTGGTCTACATTTTGTTTTTCCTTTCATTTACAGAGCCTAAAGTCTCTCCTTTGAGCAAATATTTTATTGAAGCTGTTAATATATTAGGAGAACTTATAAAATCACTGACACCACCTTTAAGAAGTATGAAAATCTGTCTAAACTGCAGGCATAGAAGAAAATTCATATTTTTGAGGCGGAAATATTCTGGCAAACAGGCAAAAATGTGCAAACCTGTCACAACTGCCTTTATATATATGTCGATTTTCCAATGACGTCCAGAACTGCAATTATGTCTAACATTTTGCATGATGAGAAAAACACGCATTCTCTAAAGTAAGGGTTTAATAGCTTTTCATCTTGAGCTAACTGGTTTATTCATGACAGCTTCATACTGAACTAACCACAGACATGCACGCTCTCACCATGGCTTTTCAGACTGAGTCTCTCATTACTGTTCCTGGTGTGCTCTGGATTCTGTGTCGTCCATAATCACTCCCATCTGCGATTTTGTAAAAGCTCTCCGTGAACCATGACGATAGGCACGATCTTGGTGGACCGGCACAAATTACAATGCCACATTTTTGAAAAGAATCATTTTTCAGAGATCTGTATACATGATTGCAACAAGTACAGGAGTGAACTGGATGACCTTTGTCCATTCCCTCTGTCTGGAATAGGAGTTTAGTTTTAAAATAAGAAGCTGTCTTTTGCATAGAAATACAGTCAGAGGTTTGGAAGTGTCATAGAGCAGCTGTTGAGATGCAGAACGACTTATGAACAATCAGATAGGGAGAGGGAGAAGTTATACTGGATGGTAGATATTGAGATATTTGGAACAAGTTCTTATTTACTAGTCTGTTCAAGCATTCTTTCAATTTTAAAATAAAATCTCTGCCCAATTCTATAACAGACTGTGTGATAATATGCATTCCTCCATGTCAGATTTACAAAGAAGATCCTCTAACAATAGACATAAGAGAGAAAATTATGTTCTGCTTACATCATTAATCAGCGTGATTTGGGCTTGTGCAGAAAACGGGTGATGTAAAAAAAGGTGAAGAACCAGTTCTGTCCACATGATGCATTCTTAACTGGGACTGCCAAAGCAGGAAACAGTCCGATTTCCACATGTTCAGTATATAGGCCACTCCTACGCAGCGCTGAGAGCACAGTTGTGTTTGGCTGCTGCTGAATACTGTGGGAGGAAGAAAAACTCTCCTTAGCTATCTAGCAGAGACCCACAGTCCTGCTGTTTTTCAGACACTCAACCTTTACACTAGAGTTATACAACACTCATAAACACTGCTGGGCTTGTGTAAACATTCTGCAGTAGGAAACCTTGATATATCACCTAGTAATGCATTACAGAGAATGGTCAGTCAGATTATAAGGATTTTTAGATTGAATCTATAAAAGACAGTTTAACTACACTCTTAGAAAAAAGGATTCTAGCATTTAGCATTCTAATGGGATCTTTGTTTGTGTCTCTGGGGAACGCTTAAACTTTCAGTGTAGAACCCTGCAACTTTCTCTCTCTCAGAAGGTTCCAGATACAATTGTTATAGATGACTAACATAACAGAACTCTTTGTCCTACAGGGTGACATAGATAAATAAATATAAAATAAATATATTTTGTGTACACAATAGTCAGTAGTGAAGAATAACATGTATTACTTTTAACAATAACTATATTTCTTGTGACTAGATAAAATCAGGCCTGAAGAGGTTAAAATCAAAATCTGCTTAATAAATGAATACTCAATGCATTATTAGATCATTTATACATTTATTTGTAGGGTTAATATGGAACCTTATAACTTTCAAAGTTTCCAAGAAAAATCTCTTGCTAGAAGAGATTTCTAGAAAGCTAGAAACCTTTACCCATCCACATGTATTTTCTCTAAAAGTCAGACTGAGTGTTTCAAGATTTAATTTGGCCTTTGCAGAATACATACAGTCACAGCTGACATGACTTTGGAGTATACATGGCAGAGTTATATAAAAACATCACAATTAGCTGCCCAGTTCAAGTCTGTAATTTTCCTATTTACTGTGACTTGTAGACTTACATAACCCACTATGAGCAACATGTGTCCACACCACAAAAAAGTGTAGCAAACACCAAAGTTGTTTAGAATCCAGTTCAGTGTCTGTTTCTCATAGTTTCCACTACATTGAATGGAATTTTAGGAAGCAAAGACTATACAAGTTACTGAAGCCTCAGGATATAGCAAATTAAATTAGGTGATCTGGTCATACATGATTTAAGTATTCTGTATTTTAGGTTAAAGACATACAGGAGGTGCTGGATATATTTTGCTGGAGCTTTCTGCACTCGTGAATCATTTTCTGTTGTTGTGGAATAGTCCCACATGGACACCCTAAAGATGTACACTTCTCAACAGTTTATGACCAAGTCTTACCCTTGCTTCAGTGATAATTTCACCTGGATACTGTAGATTTGTACCCAAGAACTGCTGCTGTAATCATAACGACTGTCCTGGCTCATCCCAGGACTCCTCATGTCATCTCAGGAAGTTTTTTCCTTGCCACTGTCACATCTGACTTGCTCGTTATTGTCAGGTGGCAGAGACTGCGACAGTTGCAGGTAGTTTCCTTTGTCTAAACAATGTCAACAAAATCCAAATAGACAAAAACAGGGTGAAGAATCAAGCAGAGGTCAGGCAACATGCAACAGGACAAAATAGGCAAAAGGCAAACTCCTAAACCAGAACGCAAACTCAAGGCTTGGCAAATGGTAGGTACAGGACACTGAGCATATACTTCACAGTTAAACAGAGGCTATGAGTGTGTATATATAGGGTGGTGAGGTGATTAAGTCCAGATGTGGGCAATCAGTATGATGGTGCACTTGATCATGTGAGTGGGAGTGTATTCTGGATGTTGTGCTCTTGGATAGCCATGTTTGTAGGCCACGATGCTGGTTGGGAGTTGTGGTTTGTAGGCCACAATGCTGAGTCCAGTTTTGACGTGACAATTATGGATCTAAATCTATACCTGGATTTCGGTAAAGTTGCTTTGTTACAATGTCTATTGTTAAAAGTGACATAAATAAAATATAAATGAAACTGAATCCAACTTTAATCACCAGATTCCCAGGTTCTTGATGAGAATGACAAGTGTGCATTATTTACCTGTAATAGCATGCACTCATCATCACTCTAAGGTCCTTTGAATGGTTCATTGTTGGACTCAGCATTATTTCTGATTATTATAGTTCTAAGAATATTTTTGGTTCAAAGAAAATTTCTAGATCAACAGTAATGCAGGTGATTTCCCTAACCATAGCAATTAGAAATGTTCTATAAATATGCTGTAAACGTCATCTTTTATTTGTATGGTAAACATTAGCTAAGATTACTTGGCATTAAGAGAAGCTGAATACAACCTAAGCAGGGGACACTGAGTGAGACATGTGGCAATGGCTTAGACATTACCTCAGCTGGACAAAGCCCACTAGGCCAGTGATGTGGCACACACTCTTAGAAAAAATGACCTATTTATAATTAAAATGTATTAATAATTTTCCAACACCTAATTGCTCCATCCATGAACTTACTAATGGTCTGTCCATTTACAGTAATAAATCTAGACCTCGTAAGTGGTTTTCTGGGCTGAGATAATGGACCAGTTTTGTCCACACTGGTGTGGGTCGGTTGACGTACTCTCACCATTTTGTTCTGAGAAGCAAAGCTCCCTTGGCTGTGGTGTGAGGAATTAATGGAAATTCCACCAACTATTGCAGGCAATTACTGCAGCTTTATTGTCTTAAATAAAATAATGGTTTTAGTTATTTGTTTTGCCATTAAATGTATCTCATGTATTGGCACCTTAATACCTTATATAATAAGGCGGAAATGTTGCAACAGTGTTCTAGTGTCCTAATATACTTTTTTGTCCAGTTAGGAATATTATTTCTAAGGATTCCACTGATCTATGTTTACTTCTCCAGGAATGAAGGCCAGGTCTCGATTTGAGATGAACCACCTTTGGAAGATCTTCTTTCCCCTATCGCTTCTTCTGTACCTCTCAGGGAATGTAAGGTCCCAAGTAAATCCAAGTAAGTCAAGTTTTTCTCTCCTTTGAGAAGTAATAAAACATGTAGGGATGTGCTGTTACATTGCCCTGTGAAACAGCATGAGCAGCAGTTTGAAAAGATACAGTTGGCTGGCCTCGTGTGTCTCGGAGGAACTGTATGTTAGATTTCACCATTTTTGGTAGCTGTCGTATGATAGGGGAGTGCTGGCTGGTGGGTGGGAATTGGCAGGTGACCAAACTGGGGAGAAAATAGAGAGAAAAAGCTACAGCTTTACCTTTGACTGTTCCAAAGCACTGACACTGGAGACTCCTAATACCAAAAATGCTAAATAAACATTTACATCTCCTCAGATAAACTTAACCATATCAACAATTACACTTTTTTAAATCTGTTTATGCGGAGTGTCCAGCATACAGATCTCTGCCCAAGTTGTTACTTGTTAGTTTGGTAGCTAGCACTATTGTCAGAGTTATAGAAAATTAATCAACATCTTCTGACCAATCAGAATTGAGAATGCAACAGCACTGCAGTATAAGGTCTTTCTTTTATTGTGCTTTGTTAAATGCCTACATGAACTTTGCTGGAAATCCTTGTGCAAAGTTCCCTGTGTTGTAATGAAATTGAACATCTTTCCGTATTGTTAACTGATCTTATAGCTTTAAATTCTGTTAACTTTAGGGCACGTCCGCTTATCAGGTTTGGAAGTGGTGTTATACATGAAACTTTCTAGGATGCTTTGATCCATGCCTTTCTACTCAGGATCCTTTTCTCCAGCATGGGTGGTTTGTGAGGAGGAAAGTGTGATGTCAGTGTGAGGTTCAATTATATTTTACAAGGAAACCAGAACAAACCACATGCTAGGCACTGATACAGTAGGGACAGAGGAAGAAGATGGGGAGACCGCTGGCTGTTCACAGTCTCCTCAAGAATGAAAATCACACCATGTTTTACTTTAGTGTCAAGAAGTTCATTTAGATGTTATAAAGGTCATTGTTGCAGTTAGGGGGCACATTATAGAGACGTACGCAGAAAATGGCAGTGGAATGCATGTGGAATGTGTAGAGCACTTTATTGGTTACATTTACAGCTGTGTTACATGCTGCTTTATGGCATGTGAAAGGGATAAATGTGCAGTTCTTTATACTGATTAACAAGAGGGTTTAATTGTTGCCTCATTTGGCAAGCAACCTAAAGTTTAACACATTTCAAGGGAAAGAAGTAGAAAAATGGGGGATCTTCATTCTCCAAGTCTCCATGTTTGGTGTTCAAAGAATTAGGATATAAAATTAGACATTTAAAAAAAAAAATAGCAAAACAAGGCATCGCAGTGAAGCTAAATGATAAAAGAAATGGCCTTGAAACATTTCTACACCATCTACAAAAAGAAACCTTATACACCTCAATGAGCTCCTACCATCCCAAACCGCAAACTGGCTAGTTAACTGCTAACCAGCTTGCGTTTGCCACAGGTACACTTGAGTGGAATTTTAGCATCTTAATGTCGATGTGGATTGTCATATTCTTAGCAACATATCATACAATAGTATAACACTCACAATTTTGTTCATCACTAACATTAGCTAAGAAAGCCAGCCAGATAGATAGCTGCTAGTAAACTGGTGCAGATTTGTCAGAGGTCAATACAAGAGGGATTTAAGTACTGGAGATGCAATTTGGATCGTCATATTCTTAGTGACTTAATGAAGCTAATCTTGTCAAAATATAGCATAAAAAGCAGAATAATTTTGTTTATTTGAAACACTAGTTATAGCTAAGTGAGGTGGCAAACTAGCTTTGTAGCAATTCTGAGAAAATACCCTTTTAAATGGAAAATATGTCAACTTTTGTTTGTTTTGAAGCAATAGCAATAGCTAAGTGAGGTAGCTAGCTAGATTACACCCAAGTTCTGTGGACATACTAAGAAAAATACCTGTTTAAATTATACAAAAATGTCAACTTTTGGTTATTTGAAACAGTAGCAATAGCTAAGTGAGTTAGCAACCTAGTTTTAGACACAAGTTTTATAGAAATACTGAGAAAATACCATTTAAAATGGAAAAATGCCGGTGTTTGCAGTGATACCAAGTTTGACCCAAAGACCTATCTATATAATCAGAATCAATCCTTTAAGAGCAATTAACAAAAATTCTTTTTGAGTTCTTGGTTCTTTACTGGCTTTATTACTTTCTGTATGATTTTATCTCATGTAGCAGAATGCCATTCCCAGAATCTGCCTGTTTTTTTTTAATAGAGTGTACAAAGTGCATTTTTTCCCATAACTGTTATGCAATTTCAGAGGTTTTGAAACACACACAGCAGTTCACAGTGCCAGACTTAATTGTCTGCATGTCAGCTTGGAGTCATGGATGCATATTTGCCCAGCAATCTCGGAGTTATCCATAGCATTAAAACAAAGGAACAATAGAAAACTATCTCTTAACTCTCTGTGGTTTTATGGCTCTGTGTCATTTTGCGTCTGCGTCTCTCCAGTCGGTATCCTCTAATTGTATTGCTAAACCAGGCTCTGGATCATACTGCGCTCCGCTGTGCTGCTGAATCCCACTGCTTCCCACAATCCCAGAGTTCTGAGGACATGGCCTGCCAGACACCGACATTTTACTGTGGTTATAGCAATTCTTTGCATATGAATGAGAGATTAATGCTTTCTATAGTTTTAGTTTATCAATTCAAATCTAAGATTAAAAATTTCCAGAAAGAAACTGGAAGGGCTCTGTATGTTGTGGTATGTTGGGTCCTGTATCTAGAGATGCCATTTAAAAAAAAGAAGAATCTCAGTTAATAAAGAACGTGTTCTGAGAAACTAGTTTGCAGTTTTTTTTCTGCACTGTTTTAAAAATGTGATGTAATAACAAACAGTTTCACAATGTTATTAGATTGCTGCGCATCCAATGGGCCTCATTTATCAATGTTGTAATAAAGTCATGTGTAAATGTTTTTGTAGGCCAAACTGAACTTAAATGCCAATCATCCATAAATTTCCTAAAAAGATGCATTCAAGGCACAGCTGATTTACATTTAGTGACACCCACAAAACTTCATAAAACGAAAAAAAAAAAAAAAAAACAGGGAGAGATGAAAATTACAAAATGACAACTAACAAGTGCACACTATCTTCCATGAACGTAGCTCAGCCACTGTAGTCAGCTACCATAGCTATCGACTCTTGTTCACATTAGCACATTAGTGTGTCTCCTTATAGGTAAATTTACACAAACTCAGGAGCTCTGATAAGATATGAACGTAACCGGATTTTCACGAACACCACATTTCACCACGTGTTCCTGTTAACGATTTTTATAAATAAATTCATTTGTAACCAGCTTGATCAATGGGGCTCAATGTTATGCAAATGCTCGTGTTAACCTTTAGTGACAACTAAAAAAAATTCATAAACATTGCACAAAAATTATCTAAAAAAAACTGACAGATTCTAGAAATGTAATGTTCAGAAAAATTGATGACCTGAAATTATTAGGTCAGATATTTATGATCCCTTCCCTCCTGGATGTGTGATTTTAAACTATTATGAATAATATGTAGAATAATGTGTAAATAATGTGAAGAATAATAAATAGGTTAATATATTTTTCAGTAAGTTAAGGTTACATACAGTAAGTTTAAGTTATATATTTTATAGTAAGTAACTAGTGAACTAGCTTACAGCAAATAGCTAGTGAAATAGCTCATAATAAATAGCTAGTGAACGAGCTCACAGTAAATAGCTAGTGAACTAAGTATCAATAAATAGCTAGTGAACTAGGTCACAGTAAATAGCTAGTGAACTAACTATCAATAAATAGCTAGTGAACTAGCTCACAGTAAATAGCTAGTGAACTAGCTCACAGTAAATAGCTAGTGAACTAACTCACAGTAAATAGCTAGTGAACTATTTCACAATAAATAGCTAGTGAACTAATTCACAATAAATAGCTAGTGAATTAACTCACAATAAATAGCTAGTGAACTAGCTCACAGTAAATAGCTAGTGAACTAACTCACAATAAATAGCTAGTAAACTAGCTCTCATTTGTCATAGGTAGTTTCAGTGTCTGAGTTTTGGATTTGCCTCATATTCTTGGCATTTTTTCTTGCCATTTAAAGTATACACCTTAACAAGTTAGCTAGCTAGATTAGCACATAGGTTCAATGTCTAAAAATTTACCACATTGTTTCTTTCAAGGAAAAATCCACGCTGAATAACTTGAATATTAATCTCTATAATTAAAATGTGATCTTCAATGGTGTCCAATTTCAATATTTAGGCCCCCTTGTGATGGCAACGTGGCACAAATACGCTAACTTCTCACAGGAATAATGAAAATAAAGGACCAACTAATAAATTATCACCAGAATTGCTAAGCACATCACAAATATTTCAATATAAACATATTTAATGTGTCTCAGGGTGGAGGTTTCCTTGAATAATCCACATAGATGGGCATAATAGGTTCAAAGCCATAGAGCTTATTTTGTTAGATCATAAACTGAACTCCGTAAAGCTCTCTGGTTTAGCGTAACTCTGGTTTAGCGTGGATAAACGTAACTCTTAACAGATTTTACTCTATGTATAGAGTATAATTAACAGAGAATGAGTTAACTGTATAAATTCAGGGGTACTTGAGGAAGTAAATAATTAAATGTAACACCAACGGATGGATACTAAATAATTATGGCACGCAGTTGTTGAGTGATGATATTTGGTGGATTATAAAGACCCACAGAAGCTCTGAATAGACTAGGATCCACCAGTCAATATGTCAAGTCAAAGTTTGGCTGCACCTCAGTTTCCTGGGAGTGATGAGAAGCTGTGACCTTGCTTTGAGTTTATTATTTAATGTAGGAAGAGAGAAAGTTCGACCATTCACAGTGGATTCAGCAATCAGGCTGGAGTCTGTGGCTAGTGCATACCAGACATTTTGACAACAGGAAAGTACATTGAATCGGGTTCGCTTTCTTTAATTTTTCCAGAGGCACTGTGAGATTTCCAGAGTCTTGTTGTGCAGCTCGTACTCCATAGAAGCAGAGTGATCCTCATTTTCACAGCTGTGGTTGCAGAGGTTAAACCAGGAATAAAGAGAAGGATAAAGAATTAATGTGTTAGTGAGAGAAGTACAGTATGATTTTCACAAGTTAATCTTAAGTAATGGTAGCCTACAGCCTCCAGTTATCACCACGTAAACTGTGTGTCATAATCAACTGTGTCAAGCTGCACTGATTTATGTAATCCTACATAGGCCTGGTTTATATCTATTGCCTAACTGCACATGCATGTGTAGACACAGCGGCAAGATGAGCAGCAGCTTTGACATCCTCTCCTGGGTACCTTTAGCATATCTAGACAATTAAAAGTGATATCGAGTACATGACATGTCAGAGGCAAAACATCGCTGACTGATAGGCTTCCATGTCAACCACTAAAATGTTTCATGATTTCATACCAGAAGCTTAGAGATGTTAACCACAAAGATAAGCTCTGTTAGTTTCTCTACAACATTTTGCCGCTGTCATGAGTTCATGTTCATGCTAAACGTACTCTCTCATCTCACTAATTTTTTAATAAAACTTAAGAAGATGGTGTAACGTATCATTTGCATTTCATTATAAACCGAAATATGAACTAAAATTCCTACTTTAAGACTTTTTCCTTGGACAGAGGGCATGTTTATGTAGTCAGTCGCCTCACTTCCGGGTTTGGTTGGCTGTCAGAAAGTTCCCAAAACTCTGACTCCAAAGTCGATTTTTTCTCAGTCAGAAGGTATGAAATTTCTTTTTCCCCACAGCATTACCCATGACTTTCAGAAGATTATGAACTCACACAGACTCCAGGAATCTCTGTTTAAAAGATTTAGGATCTCTCAATGTGTGGCTGCACCTATGTTTCCTTGAATGATTTTCAGCCTCTAGTTTGAATGATGCTAATAGATAGCCATTAACTGCAGTTACAACTGCATAGTTCCAATTAGATGGCACATTTTCATCAATTTTTCCGCTGGTTTGAAAGATACTTTCGATACAAGGCAGCTTCCTGTATGCTGTAATCTCTCTGCGTTCCACCACATTCTCCTGAAATAAATCTGCTGAATATTTTTTTCCAGTAGCAGGAAAAATGCATTGCACTAGCTATGAGATGTGCTGCAGTGCCAACTTTCCCCTTTTTAAAATTCCCAAGCAGTGTAGTTATACCATACCCTTTTTCATTTTCTCCATGGAGAAACGTTAAGAGCATTAGGAGCTGTACACACTGTATATGTGCAGCATAAATTGAAACCTTATATACCACTGAAACTCAGCTAACAAGATTTGTTTGATTTTATTTATTTTATGACTGTTTGTCAGTGATGCATGACCTTTTGTGAGGGTGTGTATATCTTCTGTGCGTGTTTGTGTGTATTCTTGAGTCATTGAGTATGTTAGCATGTGTGTGAGGCATTGGAGCCAGCGGTTAGAAGGCAAACATGGTGAAACAAATGTGCCATTTACAAGACGAGGGCATGAAAAAAAAAAGCTGGCTCACTCAGTATGTAGGGGGAAAAGGGACACTTAGAGCTAATAGTAACTGCACATGGGGGGGGGGGGGGGGGGGGGGGGGGGGGGGGGGGGGGGGGGGGGGGGGGGGGGGGGGGGGGGGGGGGGGGG
>CM075004.1:23070218-23080992 GCA_037576675.1 Pangasius sanitwongsei | reverse complement strand
TCAGTCCAGTTTCTAGGTATTGAGGAGTCTGATGGCATGAGGGAAGAAACTATTGCACAGTCTGGTTGTGAGGGCCCACTTTTACCTAACATTTTTTCTTAGAAATCCCACCAACATTATTGCTTGCTAGATAAATTAGCTAACTACAAGCTGGTGTTTTGGTAAATGCTAGTTAGCTGGCTATAACACTTTTGCCAGCTAGCTAAGTTAGCTAACTATACATTGGTGTTTCAGTTAATGCTAGATAACTAGCTAGCAACACTATTGCCAGATATACTAAATATTGATGTTTTGGGTAATGTTAGTCAGCTAGTTAACAGCATTATTGCCAGCTAGCTAACATAACTAAATACAAGTTGATGTTTTGGTTGCCAGCTATCTAGGTTAATGTTGCAAACTTAGCTAACGACAAGTTGGTGTTTCAGCTAAGGTTAGCTAGCTAACTAACAATTAGCTAGAGGTTCATTTTCAGTGCTGATTCATTTCATTCATGATGAAAACACAATCTCAAAGTGCTTTACATGTATAGGATTAGAAGTATTTATGATAAAACACACTAAAGAACCAATGTAAATCACTAATAAACTGACTATATAAAAAGTAATATTAATCATGAAAAGTTTATTTAACAAGATTCTAAAAAGAAACTTAACTAACTAGAACAAGACCATCTGGATTTGAAAAAAAAAACCTACTGAACTAGTGTGTGTAATGTTTTCTGAAACACTGTTCCAGACCGTATAACTGTTCAATAGCATTTACATTCTCAAGAAGCCACACAAAATTAGCTGGAATACCTTTATCTTGTCTTTATCTTCAAACTCATGTCATATTGTTTCGACAATTCGATGATGTTTTATCTTTTAAATAAGTGGTTTCGTGACAGATTTGGAATGATTGATTTTAACTTGTGATGCAAAGAGCATTAACAATAGGCCCTTATATTCGCTACAGGTGTGTGTCGATCCCCTCTAGGGATGTCTGGAAGGCAGATCTTAGATGAAGACATTTCAGCTTCAAGTCAGTGGTCTGAGTCCACGGCAGCAAAATATGGCAGGTAGGACTGTAAAATCTCAGCACTTCCTCTTCATCCCAAAATAAACATTCATGTATGATACTTTGGGTAAAATTTCCTGGTCCTCCTGGGTGTTTTTGCCTGCCTTTACAGACTGGATTCAGAGGAAGGGGATGGTGCGTGGTGTCCAGAGAGCACGATTGAACCAGAGAACATGAATGAGTTCTTGCAGATTGACCTTCGCTCTCTGCACTTCATCACCCTGGTGGGCACTCAGGGGCGACACGCAGGAGGCATCGGGAATGAGTTTGCCCAGACCTACAAGATCAAGTACAGTCGCGATGGCAGCCGCTGGATCTCCTGGCGCAACCGGCAAGGAAAGGAGGTATGAGCCATAGATAGCGCACACATAGTGCTAACATAGACTTAATACCCAAATTGTGCACATCATTTTTCAGACCTCGAGACATTTATATAGGCTTCAGTACTGCCCAAAACAGAGCTGTGGGTGTTTTATCCACTATTCACTAAGAACCTGGCCTTTTTCTTGAACAGTATCCACCTTCTCATAAGGAGCTCTATTATTTCAGGATTGCTGTCTGAAAATTTGCTGTATTTACAATATTTCATTCTGAAATTCACGTTTTGGGCACAAAACACTATCCCTTGAGGGCAACATTAAATACATGAACATGACATCATGAATTAAATAAATGTTTGAATTGATTGCCTGATTTGGCTGCCCAGAAAATCAAGTTAAACACACATGTAGCACAAACCTGATACCAGAGAACTTTCCCAGTGTACTTATTAACAAATCTTTTGAAAAGACAAAGGCCCACTTATGTTACCAATAGAATATGGCAGTGTAGTCAGTGGGTCTCATCTCCAGACCTGGAGATCCAGTGCCCTTGTTGTGTTTGCAGTGTTTCCCTTCTGATGACACACCTGATCTGACTTATGAAGGGCTTGATAATTTGCTAATCATTTAGCTCAAACATGTTGGCGGTAGGGAAAATTTAAACCTTGGCAGAGTTGCAGAACTGCAGTTGAGAACCCTAGTTCCAAGCTGTGTTAGAATATTTCCTTTAATAGTATCTTATATCACAAATAATACATTCTCCACAGCTCTATAGTATGGTGGTCTGTAAGTGCATAACACATTAACGTAACACCTAACACAAAAACAGAACAGCAAAATTCAGATACACAACACCCACCCTTTCTGTTTTGAGATAATGTTGATGTCTTTCTGAATGTGATGTTGGTTTGTTAATGTATTTTGCACTTACATGCCACAGCACTACAGCGCATTATCATAATAGAGTACTTCAGATACTGTTTATCTCATTATCAACTGCTGTGTGTTTATTTCTGTTAAAGGTAATTGAGGGTAACAGGAATGCCTATGACATTGTGCTCAAGGACCTGGAGCCGCCCATCATTGCACGCTTTGTGCGCTTCATGCCCGTCATCGACCACTCCATGAACGTGTGTATGCGTGTAGAGCTCTATGGCTGCGAGTGGCTAGGTAATAACACTACACATTGTAGGTTTGGGTTCATCTCATTCATAAATTTTAGTAGCATGGAAAAAACACTCATTAAAAAGTTAATTATAATAGTCATGTAGCAGTGATTTGGTAACTGCTATACTGTCAATGCTTGCAAAAGCTGGTTCGTGAAGTTTAATTATTAACTTCACAAACACAGTCTCTGTTTATTTCTCTTGGCAACGATGTCGTAGTGACTCTCACGTCTCTCTCATTCCAGGTCACGTTAAAATTACTATCTAGTGAAACATGTCATTAATATCATGGCCTGTAAATATATCACTGGTATAAAAAGCCCATTTTCATTATCTAGTAGTTGGCTCTTCCATTGTAAATTATTATGCAATTCACTGATAAAGGATTCAACCTTTGCCTTCTGCAGTTATCTGCAGTTATCTTTCTGCCTGCTAGACACAAATCCACTTGTCTTAGCATTATTATTACTATTATTATTATTATTATTATTATTATCTCCCATGATATCTCCCATGCATACCAACTAACTTTATTTCCTTTCACTGACATCCCCTTGAAATTCCCTTCCATATTATTTTAGTATGCTTATTTCCTTATTGCAGTTTAGCATTCAGCTCAAGGGTCCAGGTTAACAGTGATTAAAAAAAAGGCTACTCATCATTGTGTTTTATACAGAAAAGTGCACAGTGTAAGAAGAAGAACTTCTTTGCTGTTTATTTAAAAAGTCTGCAAACATCACATCTATGTGGCATTAGAAGGCCAGTGGAGGTCTTAATGCCCTGGTCTGGGACAAAAGCCCTTGTTTTTGACCAACATGTTTTGTTAAATATTTTACATGTATGGCAGATTTATTCAAAAGATACACTTTGACCTTCGAAAGACATACATTGCTTTATATGATTGTTACAGAATACTCAGGGTCTCTTAATGGGACAAAAATCAAAAGCATTTTACAATCAAAAAAAAAAAAAAAAACATACAGATTTGCCATGGAGATTGAGATTAATTTGTATTTTGCTGGGATGTTTTCTGTTTTTTTTGTTTGTTTTTTTAAAAAAACATTTTATGTTAGAATTGTGATGTATTCTGTATGATTTTGGAACTTTCAGAATTATTATTTCAGCTTGAATTTGCACTTTTTCCTTGTAAACCCCTTTATCCTTTTATCGGACTCCAGAGAAATATAAATGAAATATCACACATTCTTTGAACCATTGAGAGTTCTTCTGTAGGGACAAACCAACGAGCCCTTAAGGGTCCTAGACTTAACCTTTAAAGTGTGTGGGGGTGATTCCATGATTGGGGTTCCAATTATGGAATTAGTCTTTAGTCTTGGTTTAGCCTTTGTAACTCTTAAAAATGAAACTTTTTAAAATCATTTTTCAAACATCTACGAAAGAATCTAAGAAAATGTAGAAAATGTAACCATTCAAAAAAATGTGTTAAACCATCTCAGACAACAATCTTGCTACCTTTGTTGATGGCTACAGTTTGTTCTTAAATGAGTAACAAGGCTGACAAATATTTATGCATCACACATATGTTTCTGTAAAATGAACAGACATCACATCCAAAGATTTTGTTATATACCTAGTTGTATGTGATTTGTAAAAGCTGTTTTTAATTATTCATTTTTCATGTTCGTCAATGGCTATTTGACCAAAATCCCAAATGAAAAAAAACATGTTTTCTGTTTTCCTGTTAAAATAATTGATTCCTTTTCCATCATTATCTGTCTATTTGCAGATGGCCTGGTGTCGTACAATGCTCCGCTTGGCCAGGAGATGATCCTCCATGATCAGGAGGTTTACCTCAATGACTCTGTGTATGACGGTGCCATACTTTACAGGTCGGTTCAATAAAATCTGTTTCTGAAGAGAAGCTTTGGGCTCAGGAAAGAATTGTGCAATGTTGCTTCCTGCTTAATCTAATTTAAGCCAAACAGACTGTAATACTATTGTCCATTTTGAGCTTGTAACAGTAACAGGAAGAACAGCAGGTCTCCGTTTCAGAGCCTATAAACAATAAAGATATTCCAAGCCAGCATATTGTGTTCAATATGTGTGTGTGTATTGTGGTTGCTGTCCTCCCACGCTAACTCTGAGTTGTTTGAAACAAGTCTGTGGTTTACTGAAAGCTTGGGACAAGGGAAATTGGTTTTAATACACTTAGGATGAAGAAGAACCAGAGTTGCAGTGTTATTGGTTGCCATGACTACAGCAAGACACAGAGATGATGAAGGTGGTTTCAATGTTCATGGAAGGATTTGACTCATGTCTTCCTAAATAATGCTTTCCATGAGTGTGTGCATGTGTGCGTTTCTAAAATTGTGTCTTCGTGAACAATGACTTCCATGACAGCGTGTTTGGGTGTGTGTGTGTGTGTCTAAACAAAATACCACAAAGTACACCCCATTTTGTCACAGTCATTAAACCGCTTAATGAAACACCTCTTTTTGAGTGCTGGTGAAGGTGCTGCTGTTTATTAAAACAGTATTGCCCCCTTGTGGCCCAACAGGTCGATACATTTTTCCATGAACTCAGTGAACTGTAGAGAACAATGAATATATCTAAAAATAGTGCATCTTGATACCTGAAGGCATTTTCACAACACACAATCTGTATCACTGTATTTTGGTTTGCTAACAGATGGTCAGCAAAACCATAATGTTAAAGTGATCATTTAATAATACTTTTATTTAACATCTTCATAAGCAAATTATTCAACACAGAGAAGAGAGGAAAATGTATAAAATTTTAAGGGTGGACAAATCATAAATTTGTTAGTTAGACGACCATGCAAGTAAAAGCTTTAATTTGCTGCCAGCTCCATGTTTTGGTTGTCCGTAAACCTAATAGTAGATAATGTAAATATTATCTATATTAAATACACTATATTAAATATAGTGTATGGTGAGTTAGTTAGATAGTTAAGTGCATTAATATAGACTAAGGGAAGTGAACAAATACACAATCATGTAGCACTTCATGTTGGCAAACAAAAAGTCAGCAAGTCGCTGCTGAACATTTCGGTTATGAAATGTAATGTTCTCTGCTCCTCCACATAAAAGATACAATGAATAATTTTATTGTCTCTCAACATGTTTAACTGTTTGATGAGTTTCTACATACCTGCCTGTTCCTGATTCTGAAAAGACTGCCTGTTATGTGCACATGCTAACTAATCTACCTAGTAAAAATCGTTGTGCTGCCGGATGTGTGTCGTGCAGCAGGTGGTGGGATTTGGGAGCATGTACTATAGTTACAGCTTGAAGGTGCATTATACCGCCATGAAGCACATTTAATTTGAACATAACTACATTCCAAATGAAACTTTTGTTTTTAGAAAGTCAGAAAGGATTCATTTCTTGCTCTTTTTATTCTTGTTGAACCTATTTGTCCACTGGGCAACCACAAAATAAACTAATATCCCAGACGTGAAATGCTTGTGCCAGGCACCCAAGCAATGTCCATGAGAAACATTGGGGATAGTCGGTGTTATAAAACAACTGGTGATACCCACAATATCTGAGAAAAGAAAAGTTGATTGCATCGTATTATGGTATTGTTCAGTCCTACAATTTATACATACATTTGCTGAACAGGAGGATAATCATAGCCGTAATTGTGTAGTAAAGAGTCCTCTGTGCATCAACCCCTCTTTCTCTCTCTCTCTCTCTCTCTCTCTCTCTCTCTCTCTCTGCAGTATGACAGAAGGTTTGGGCCAGTTGACGGATGGTATGTGTGGTCTGGACGATTTTACTCTCAGTCATGTCTACAATGTGTGGCCTGGCTATGACTACGTGGGCTGGACCAATGAGAGCTTCCCCAATGGATATGTAGAGATCATGTTTGAGTTCGACCGGACACGCAACTTCACCACTATGAAGGTATTGAGACTGTCATTCATGTGTTTCTTTCTTTTTTTTTTTTTTTAGCTAATCAGCTTTTGCTATAATAGAGTATACAGTAAGCTGCAGAATTATTGGCACCATTCAAGAGAATGGGCATAAATAATTATATAAAATAAATATTACATACGATGATCCAAACAATTTGAGAACAAATTTACTTTACATTTTTTATCATTAATATACAAATATTTTTAGTTATGTTGTTTTTCTCAAAAATACTGTAGTTATACTGTAGAGTACTGTAGATTAGACAGTAGAAATGTAAAATACGTTTGTGCATCATCATGAATTCTAACTACCAGGATATTTAAGCCTTAAGCTCATTCCAGGTTACATCCAAACCCATGCAGAAGTGGCTGCAGGATGCAAAATCAATCTTTTCCAATAATCTCAGTCCTCTCAGAACTCTTACGGTTTAAAACTCTGTGACTGGATTTGAAGAATCAGCACGCACAAATCACAGAACATAAAGGAGCTTAAAATGTTCTGCATGAAGGAGATACTCTCCAAGTAAATCCAAATGTTTTAGACTTAACGGGAAGGGCCCAGTGCTGTTATTCTCACCAGACAAGGCTTACCAGACAATAATAAATAACATTATCTGTATAGCATTTATGCATTTAAACATACATTTAAAATGAAGCTTAAAGTGCTGTTGTAGTGTTGTAAAAAAAAAAATAGTCCAAAAATAAAATAGTAAAAGAGAAAATAGTGTCAGACAGACATAATCAGAAAAAAACCAACTGGAGGGTGCCAATAATTTTTAAACCAGTGATTTGCAAAAAATAAATAAATAAATGGTACTATGGGTACTCAAAAGATGAAAGTAAGTTTGTTTGTTCTTACAGTTGTGTTAAAACCATACCACTTCTATATACTGTATGTTTAAGCTCCAGATATCAATCATTATGTGTTATTCATTATATTCAGTATATTTTGATGAATAATTCAGAAGCTGACTATATCTGATTATATCTCTTGTTATTCCTACATCTAAATGTTTATCTTTCTCTCTTTTGAACTCTGTGCTTATTTCAGGTGCACTGCAACAACATGTTCTCTCAGAGAGTGAAGGTCTTCCAGAAGGTGGTGTGCTATTTCCGCTCAGACTTGGACTGGGAGTCCACACCTGTGTCTTTTAGTCCTGTGATGGATGACGTCAACCCCAGCGCTCGCTTTGTTACCATCTCCCTCCAAAACCACATGGCTAGTGCCATCAAGTGTCAGTATTACTTCTCTGACATGTGGATGATGTTCAGTGAGATCACCTTTCAGTCAGGTTAGTATGGATACTTCACTAACAATAGTCTTTACCATTACCAATTACTAATAGCAAAAGCATTATGAACTCAAATGTGCATTTTTCTTAGCAGAGAGGTTGAATTTGTTATTTACTCAGTGTAAATGGCAAACTGTTGAACTATTCGAAGTAACCCAAAAAAAATAAAAGGATATTACTCATGAACATTTCACAATAATTGGCTTCAATTGCTTTTCCAGATACAGCGATGTACAACACAACTTTAGCTCCCCGCAAGACCGGCGCTCCACCCAACACACAACCAGGTTAGGCCTCCTGCTGATCATTTCAGTTCCGCTCCACTAAGTCTTTGTGCTCGAACACAATAGAGTCAATGGAGCCACTAAATCCATCTCACCAGGTTGGTGCTCCTAAACTCTAAAGCTTCTTTTCACTTTGTATCCCCTCCTCCAGGGGATAACCCCGTTCACAAAGTAGATGACAGCAACACTCGAATTCTGATTGGCTGTTTGGTGGCCATCATCTTCATCTTGGTGGCCATCATCGTCATCATACTCTGGAGACAAGTCTGGCAGAAGGTGCTGGAGAAGGTGAGATCTGTTGTGTAATTAATGATTCTTATTTCTTAGTTACTTTTCTTCGTTCCTCTGACTCCCACCTGCTCTCTTGTGACTCACTCAAGAGGCAGAGTTTTCAGTGACGCAGCCCAAAACCTCTGGATTACACTTCCTCTCCATCTCCACACTCACACCTTCTTCAATACATTTAAGAACCTAAACGAAAAGTGAGACCTAATGACTTCCACCTAATGACATATAAACCTACCTTATTGTCATTTTTAGTTTAACAAATGTTAATTAATATTTGTATTGTGTTAGACTATTACTTAATTACTACTTACTCACTAGTCTAATAATTAAGCCACTAATATTAAGTATGAATAATAGTATATATAGGGTGTAGCTATATATAATTCTGAGGAAGAAATCTGGAGGTAACTGCAGTGTATTTCAGTGAGAATTATAGATGTAGTAAAAATTAAGTATAGAAACAGAATGTTTCAGACAAATGTGCTCAGAAATGCTTGAGGCATCCATTAATACACTTCTTGAGGAGTGCTCCTATACACCTGCTGCACTATAAATGCTTTCTGCTCTTTTGACATCCTTCACTGTTCCTCCTTTATTTTTAGGTGTCTCGGAGGATGCTTGACGATGAGCTAACTGCTAGTCTGTCAATCCAGAGTGAGGCCTTCAGCTGTAACAACAACCTGACCTCCTCAGCACCCAGCGAGCAGGAGTCCAGCTCCACCTACGAGCGCATCTTCCCACTCGGAGCAGATTACCAGGAGCCCTCACGCCTTGTCCGCAAGCTGCCCGACGTCTCCCAGGTCTCAGAGGACACTGGTGAGTTCTGCTTATTAAAAGAATAAACTAATGTTTTTTTTTTGTTTTTTTTTAAAGCGCACTGCATCTCTAGCGTACATGCTTCAGTGCCACCAGCAAGAGTTTCGACACCGTTCCCTGGGCTAACACAAAACTGGAAAAACTTAAGACCCACTTGTAATGGAAATGCATGGGCAGCTGTTTTCCGTCAATAAATATTTTTAAAAAACATGACTACATAACACAAATTTAAAACTGCAATCCATTTAAAAATAATAATAAAGGTGTGTAATATAGTTTATATTGTTGATTCCTGACTTAAAGATAGAGGGCCATATTCAGAGTTGAATAATGAGTGTATAGTGAGAAGTTTATACTGAAATTGAACACAGCATTCTGAAATTCATGGTTTGTGTCATAAATCCGATTTTTAAAAAAATCAATGCAATGCCATTTGAGGCCAATATTAAATACATAGTAAATATGACACTATTAATTAATTAACTGTATTGTCCCTTTAAAGTCCACAAAGTTATTTTTTCACATGGAGATTGGAGGAGATAGCACCTTAATCATGTTTTCTTAAAAGGAGACACATCAAATTAACAAAAAATTGGCATTAATTTATTAATATGACAACTTATAATAGCACATTTAACGTTTGATAAAATAGATTTATTGTCTTCGATGTAGAAACTCGTGGTTTCATTAAGGTGTGTGCACAAGTAACTGTCGGAGCACAATATATTTAAAAAAACAACAAAATAATAAGATGTGCTGGATCAAGTGCTATTTTATGAGCTGTCAGGTAATGAGTGTAGAAGCCATAGTGTTAAAAACCAAACATCCACTTGTTAATGTGATGATTAAAACTTGGACCATTCAAGCAGCATAAATACACTATAATGGCAATATAAGACATCTAATAGAAATTTATTTGAATGCTTGCCATCTGCTTGTTTATCGTATTAGTCTTTTCTATTTGTTTATTTTAAATTGTCTCTTGCTTTTATATTAATACTGAATACAAGAAACATTCACCATATAAATACTGACATATCTTTTGAACATAAGTCACTGACTCTGATTGGTATGTTAAAATAAATGTTATAAATGCATTTATTTTAAAATCAGAAAGTCAGCAGCACATACTGTAGGTAGCTAAATAGTTAATTACAGAAATGTGTGTTGATATTATGTAGGGATTTCCTCTGAAAGGATGAGCAGACATTCCTTTCAGTTGTCTTAATTTAAAATTACTGAATCGACACTTTACACTACACAGCATCCAAGTCCCCTCAGTCCAGCACTCAAGAAGGAGTTCCCCATTATGCCGAGGCCGACATCGTTAATCTGCAAGGGGTAACAGGAGGAAACACCTACGCTGTGCCAGCTGTCACTATGGACCTGCTGTCAGGAAAGGACATCCCTATAGAAGAATTTCCCCGAAAACTGTTCACGTTTAAGGAGAAGCTTGGAGAGGGCCAGTTCGGAGAGGTCAGTTCCAAGAGCCATTGAACAATTAGAGATACAGTCAGGTCCGGAAGTATTTGGACAATGACAGAGTTTTTGTGATTTTCCCTTTATATACCACCACAGTGGATTTGAAATAAAACAATCAAGATGTGATTGAAGTGTAGACTTTCAGCTTTATTTTAAGAGGTTCCACAAA
>CM075004.1:23049527-23061775 GCA_037576675.1 Pangasius sanitwongsei | reverse complement strand
TATTTATTTTTAATCATATATATATATGTTTGTGTGTGTGTGTATATATATATATATATATATATATATATATATATATATATATATATATTCCATGTGATCTTTATTTGAAAGAAACTCAATAATTCAATAAAGTTATTACATTTTATTATTTTTATTTTTCAAGTACATGCATGGATTACCATACAAAATACAATTGTGCCCTGTGTGGTTTAATTTTAACCAGTCACTAAAACATTCCAACAATAAAATATTTTCTTAACCTCCATGTGACTCCTTTCTATTTATTGCGGTAGCGGTTCATTTTTAGAATATAAGAGCAGTAATTTCAGTACACTAGTAATAAACATGATGAGGCATGCTGTTACAGGAAAACAATTACTGACCGGTGGGTGTGATATTAGCAGCCTGAAGTTACTTATTTTCAGATAACAGCATGTCCTGAAGTGTTGTACTCCTCTTATACAACAGCAATAAGCCAACGATTCATTTATTTCTTTTTTATCAGTTTATAGTTACATTTAATGTTCGCAAAAACAAGTTAGTTCCTGTTGTTACTAGTGTTATATCCGTCATAAACACTTGTTCCCTCACCAGCCTGTCTTTTCTCTCTCTCTCTCTCTCTCTCTCTCTCTCTCTCTCGATAACATGAAAAAATGCAGCTTGTGATGTTACACAGAAACTGCAAAGCTCTTCATCCTGAAGACGTCAGGAAACTTGGTCAAACTTGTAACAGCTTTGACTATTACAAAGCACTGACACCGGAGACTCCTTCCAAAAAATTTTAAATAAACATCTCCTCACAGAAAGCTGTCAGAGCTGCTGTTGTAGAAAATGAATCAACATCAACATCTTTTGACCAATCGGAATCAAGAATGCAACAGCTCTGTGGTGTATATATATATATATATATATATATATATATATATCATTAAATCATCCCTGTGCCTATAGAGTATGTAAAGCATTTCAAGGCTTATAGTCTGGATTTTGTACAGAAACAGTTTCTCAGAGTAAATAATGATTGACTTATGTCTGCATTTCTCTTTATTCATACTTAAAGCAGATCTCTAGCTTCTGACATTATAGACCATAATACATAACATGACCATAATAGTGTTTAAGGAAATGCTTTGCTTTTCTTTGATGTCACTCCTCCTACTTGTGCTGCTGTGTCAACTTGAATTTACTCTATGGAGGATCAGTAAAGCTACATCTTATCTTATCTTATCTTATCTATTTGGTCCATCACAGGGCACCACACACACATACACACACTCATTCACACTCGGTCTCATCTAGGGGTAATTTGAGCAGCCAGTCCATCTACAGGCATGTTGTTGGGAGGTGGGAGGAAACCGGAGAACCCGGAAGGGCACATGGAGAACGTGGAAGTAACCCGAGCTCAAGATCGAAAGCAGGGGCCCTTTAAACAAATATACTCTCTTCAAAATACTCTGATACTGTCATGGTCAAAGAAATGATGTGTATTATAAGAATGAACGAGACACTTTACATTTAGCATTGATTTTTTTTTTTTTTTTTTTACCACAAGAGCCTTTCTATATCCAGTCAACAGAAGTACAAAGGACAGAACATCAGCACACTTTGTAAAAATTTGGCACACAACTCTACATTAAATGATATTAAGAATACAACACTGAAGGAAGAGATGGATGTCCACTGCCGATCTTTTGGGGTGATTGGAATTTTCTGGCTAGTGTGATATGCGTAGAGGGTCTGCCACCTAATGAAATGACAAAATGAGGAAAAAAACATGAAAATCCCAATAAATAGGCTAAATAAATAAAATAGCAATGCTAAAGAGCAATACAGTCCCAAACATGGTGTCTTACCTCAGGAGTTATATTTGTCACTGCTTCACATCAAATTGGGTTAGATTGTAGAATGTGAAATAAAGCTTCACCTTTCTGAGTTAATCCACATCATAAGTAACATCGCCGCTGTAGGGCTGTATGTGCAGCATCACCGGGCGATCATGTGCTCCACCTGGTGTGTACGCGCCACAGTCTCTCAGCTCTCCATGCCTCACACACAGCTCCAATGAAACTCCGTCACTCTGTCCCGTCTCGCTTACACACTCCGATGTGATTTCTTCCTCCTCTGCGCCACTGAGTTTCGGGTTGCAGAACGCCCAGACCATGCCACAGAAGTACACAAAAAACGCCGCCATTACCAAGATCATCAGAGCGTAGGCCTCGATCATTGCTTCTCTAATGAGACTCGACATTTTAGAGATTTTTAGAGAGTGAATGTGATGGAGGTGAACTCTCCTTCAGGGTCCAGGGTGATATTAAAGGATAATGATTAGGCTTGCAAAAAAATGTGCAATCTGAGCTGGCCTACTGCAAATACACCAAGGGCGGTTTTATGATTCAAAAAGTAATATATATTCCTGGATTTACTGACGTCAAACTTTTAAATTACTTTAAATTTTTTTTTTTTGGCTTTTCTTTCCTTCTCTTCCCAGAAAATTCACGAGCTCACATGTGATTGCAATTAATTTATTTCCACGTTAGTTTATCACATGTAGCATGTTTTTTGATTTTCAAGATGTGATTTTCTGGCATGAATCACTCTTTTCACATACGACCACTTATTTGCATGTCACATTAAATTTACACGTGGTTGTCAGACACTTGACGTGTTATTTTTCAAACACGTTTCGTATGTAATGGATTTTCACATTTATGTAGATTCTTAACATGATTCGTTTGTGTTTACATGTCCATTTTTATGTGTTGTTCACGTGTAGTACGTGTTGTTATTTACATGTGATTCACATTTTTTGTCTTATTAACTTCAAGAGAGAGAAAAAAGAGTCTGTTGGTGAGCGACTGTTTGCAGCTGCCATAATGTAAGTGATACTGGGTTTATTTAATTATTACATTACATAAAAATTGACTGTCAAAATTTTTTGAAAAAAAGAAAAAGAACCATCAGCAGAAGCAGACACACAGCATAGAGTTCTATGAAGAATATGTTTTTATTTATTAATTTAGTTAGTAAAATTCCTGCCTACAGAAAAACATTGTCCTGTCTAGCTGACGTTCACTTTCCTGTGTGTTTACTGTCCTGTGTATTTTTTGTCATGTGTTTATTGTCCTGTGTATTTTTTGTCCTGTTTATTTATTGTCCTGTGTATTGATTGTCCTGTGTGTTTATTGTGCTGTTTATTTATTGTCGTGTGTATTTATTGTCCTGTATGTTTATTGTCCTGTGTATTGATTGTCCTGTGTGTTTATTGTCCTGTTTATTTATTGTCGTGTGTATTGATTGTCCTGTGTGGTTATTGTATTGTTTGCATACTCATCTCACACTGTTGTGTATTTGTACTTTCTTTAATCCTGTATACTGTGCCACTGTTATGTTTTACACCATGGTCCTGGAAAAACGACATTTCGTTCCAGTGTATATAAGCTATATAACAAATGTTAATAAACCCCGCTTGACTTGACATTGGTGAATACAGAGAGCTCATGGCCTCGTTTCAGCCTGGTATGACTACATACCCCATGAGCCTCCGCGCGCCAGGCCCCGGATGTCTATCGCGCCGGAAGAGAAGCGAAGGTCCTTTCTAGCCATCTTGTGGCATCTAGCAGCGAGAAGTTCGCACCAAGCCTCGTAGAATCGGAGGAGAATCCTGCTGAAGGGGCGCCATCATGCCCGGACATCTGCAAGAAGGCTTCGGCTGCGTCGTGACCAATCGGTTCGACCAGCTATTTGATGATGAAGAGGATCCGTTCGAGGTGTTGAAGCAGGCCGAGACCAAGAAGAAGGACGCGGCCGCTCCGGGGGCCGCCAAGACCGCGGCGCAGGCTGCCAAACAGCCCAAGAAGGAGTCGCAGAAGGACAGGAAAGTCCCTGTTCCCGAGAAGAAGGAAGAGACCACGACGCCTGTTCCTCTCAAGAAGGAGGGTGAGAGTGTTTGCTTTTGGAGTATTTTGTATTTTTCCTCTCTTCTTCTCTGCTTTTTCCTTCAAACACAGCGTGAACACGCCATGAGGTTTTACCTCCTGCACTTTCCTCTTCACAACCCGACAACAATGAAACCACTCTCCCACATTCACACCTCTAACCGAGCTCAACTTCTCACTTATATTAATTATTTAGGATGTTTTGACGTGAACACGGTGCTTATAAACCTGCCATAGCTATGGGTCTTCTTTATGTTGTCACGTTAGCTTGTTTAGCCGCTTTTTCAACTCGGGCCGAATCCTAAATGGATGCGTGTATGTCCATGGAGTGCACTACTTCCAGCGTCGAATCTACGGTGCATGTGGAGTGCACTTGTGTGGAAGGGGCCGCGCGCCATTTAGGAATCGACCTCAGTTTGGTTAAAACGGAAAGCTAGCTTGATAACAAAAAGACGTTGAGTTTGACATCCATTTTCTTTTTCTATCGATCCTAAAAACGCACTGGTAGGACTATTAGGGTGTAGACCGTTTTATTTATTAAGTTTTGCGACAGAAATGTTTGGAGTTAAAAATGATTTTTTACAGAGAAAGTCGTGCAGGCTAGCAGCAGCTAGACAGACCCAGACCTCGTGGTTGGAGGGAAGCGTTCAACAGTCGCTTCAGTTCCCGTCTCACTTTATCTCTTTACCTCTATTTTACATTGCAGACAACTTTACCAGTTCACTTTTGTACCCTGAAAGCTTTATTAGACTTTTTAGCCTTTTAATTCTGCTTTGGAAATGGTTTAACAGATGCAAACTTTTAAAAAGCAGCATTTAATAAGGAGCCTTTATGCTAGGTTAAGATTTATCACACTAGCTAAGCTTTAATGATACTATTAATATTAAAAATTCGGTTTGGATTAGGATATATGGCAAAATATCAACATTTTTACCACACATTATGTGTATAACGATGTTTAGGTTGAACAAAAGTGCCTGCAAAGCATCCGTGCATTTATCTACAATCATCTGTTTATCTGTAAACAGCACATAAGGAAGAAAATGAAGTAATTTCTAGCTGCAAAAGTAAAAATTTAAACTTGCAGTCAGCTCCTTGTGACTGTGATTGACATTAAAGATCACAAAAGTGCTCATGATGTGTAATCTCTCAGACATTATGCACTTTAGTATAATATGAATATGTTCTAGTGCTGTTATCTGCTTAAAAAAATCACTCTTGTCCAAGTTTTTAGGGTGTGACAAGTTTCTTGCCTCAAGCAGATCTTGTAATGCACACACACACACACCCAAAGGCTCACACACGTGCTTGGCCCCCGGTATACACACAGTTTAAGAGAATGAGCATGCGCAGTGCACACAGTGTTATAAAGTGAGACATTTCAGTTTGATCGAATGGCGCAAAGTGAATTATTTACGCACGCCGGTGCAGATCAGGGTCCATGCTTTTCTCTCCATTTGTGCTGGGTCAGATTTGGTCAGTGCCGGACAGGTGCAGGGACAGACAGCTGCGTTGGCCACAGAAGCTATTTTGGTGTGTGGAGGCAACCATTTTCATCAACAAGCTCTCTTCTGTGCCCTGCTGCTGCACTATTGCATCACCGTTACTGCGTTGTTGTCTTTAGATTGTGTGTAGATGATGTGCAGCCTATGAAACTGTTCAAGAGTCATTGAAGTGAATTAGTCACGCTTTTTTTTTTTTTTTTTTCCCCCTACGTCAATGAAGCATGCCAAAATCCTATTCAAAAGCATATGCTTTGGGGCTTCCTAGTTTACCTGGGTTTAAAAAAAAAAAAAAAATGCATTTGGTTAAGCCGTCCTTTGTGTTTGTGTTTCAGGCATGAGGAGGATGGGCCGGCGGCCAGAGCAGCAGCAGGCTCAGCAGGGCTCTCAGCAGGGCTCGCAGCAGCAGCAGCAGCAGCAGGGGGGTCAGGGCGAGGGTCGCCCCCAGGCAGAACGACGCACTGAGAGAAGGCCTCCACGCGAGCGCCGATCAGATAAACCCTCTGAGGACAAGCCAGCCGAGGGTGGAGAGTTTTCTGTGGACAAGTGAGACTTTCTTCTTATTTATTTATTTATAAGGCTTTAAGAAATGAGACGTACAACATACTCTGTATTATAACTGACAGATTGCACAAGCATACCTGAGAATTCCTATAGATTTTGACTAATTTCACAACGTGGTTAATTACCTGTGTGCAATACTGAGCCTAATACATGAGCGTGTACGTCGTAATGCACATTGCTCTAATGTAGCGGTGAACTGGTAATGTGGGAAATCACACGAAGGCTGCGGAATTTCCATATAAATAAACAAGCCTAATCATCAAACTGAAAAACGTTTTAAAATCGTTCGGTTTTAATGTCGAGATGTGTAAAAACAGCTAAAAGACAAATAACAATTATAGTGAAAACATGGACATCCCTTTCCCTCTGACTGACTCCACCTCTTCTGCTGTAATATAATTTGGTTTGCCTTTTATGGAAAAGTAGTAGAGAGGAGCAGTTGTGTGCTGGATGGGGGAGGAGCTAATTTCTGGGCCAGAAAAATGTAAATAGAAGACTGAAACAAAGTGCAGTACCACTAAAACATGAGTATTACACGTCTAAAAACTTGAACATTACAAACGCTAATTTTCACAAATTATTACCGTGGTGTTTTGTGGATCTGAATATCACTCCTAATGTTCTGAACACTAACTAAAGTTTGGGGGTGATGTAAATAATCCGAACTGCAAGTGTTCCTCAGGACTAGCCATAGATTATAATATTTCTTCTTTTCAGGTCTGTTGGCGAGCGGCCGTTCCGAGGCCGTGGCGGAGGCAGAGGAGCCCGTGGAGGCCGAGGCAGAGGCATGGGCCGCAGCGACGGATTTGACTCGCGTGGCAAACGTGAATTCGACAGACACAGTGGCAGCGACCGGTCGTAAGTGATTCCAGTGCCTTTAATACCACGTTAAATCTTTCCTTGATTTGATTAAGTTGACTGAGATGAAGAAGTCAGTCCTTAAAGTTAAATCTGAGTGTTTGTTTCAGCAGTCTTAAACCAGAAGAAAAGCGAGGAGGAGGAGGATCTCATAACTGGGGCACTGTCAAGGACGAACTGAGGTCAGTGCAGCAGCAGGAGAGCATCACACTCGTACTCAGGGTGGAAATATTACTAATCTGGGTCGAGTAGATTGTGTGCGGGCTATCGGGGCTATTTGTAGTTTCCCAGTGGAGAGGCAAAAAAAATTCACTTGATTTTTTCGCAAATCAATCTTGCTTGCTGTGTATGTTTAAACCTAACACATTCCAGTGCAAGTCGTTCTGCTTGGCAAACCACACATCAACTGACTTTCATATCTAAAAGCACTAATGCATGCTGCACGTTCTGCATCTTTGGTTGGCTGATTAAGCCTTTGCTCTTGTTACAGTGAGCTTGACCAGTCAAATGTCACAGAGGAGACCCCTGAGGGAGAGGAGCACCCGCCCGCTGACTCTGAGAACAAGTGTGTATATGCCTTTTGGTTTATGCTGTTTTTCCCAAATTTGTCTGTTGGTTATTCTATTAGGGTTCTTATTACAGTGTTTCTCTGGATCTCCTAGTACAAGTGCTGAATCTACGAAATGTTTTAATTCTTAAATGTTCTGTCTTGAATATACAGCTCTGCTGTATGTATAAGAAAAGTGGAGGCTCTTGCATAAACAGCAATAGACTAGAAATGAAGTAGTGCTTGTCTCTGAATGATGACCTTTTATAGTGTAAAGTCATTAGCTTTACATGGGGAGGAGCAGTAATGTAATTACTGGTGTATTTGAGTTCCCACTGAAACCAGATATTGATGGTAGTTAAAATGGAGAGGAATAAAATATGGACAACGTTTAAGCCAGCTGTTCGGACTAGGGAGGTTTAGGTGAGTTTGTAATCAACTTGTGCAGCCACTCATACTACAACAGGCGCTAACAATAAAAGTGAAAACTATCAGTTTGTGTTAACAGGAGGTGTATGCAGCATAGATAGAATCTTTGGTCTGATGACTATGCGTAGTTTGTGAAGACGTTCCAATACCTGTGATTCATACGGAGGTCACTTAATCATGCAAATTGATTGTAATTTCTGATCATGTAAGATCTGGATCAGGGTAGTGATTCATTCAGCCATTAATAAACTCACCAGAGGCACACTGACCTTTCGATGTGATCTTGTCTCAGGGAGAACGAGGTTGAGGAGGTGAAAGAGGAAGGGGCTAAGGAGATGACCCTGGATGAATGGAAAGCCCAGCAGGACAAAGAAAGAGCTAAGGTTGAGTTCAACCTTCGCAAGGCCAACGAGGGAGCTGACTGGAAGAAAGGATACCTGCTGCACAAATCCAAGACCAAGGATGTAAGTGCTGTGGCTGAACCTCGCCTTGCCTAGTCATCCTTTCTTTGTTAATATTGTCTTTGTAAAAGCATCAGCAAAAAAAAGTCTGCTAGAGGACAGTGCTTGGTTTTTTTTTTGTGTTTTTTTTTTTTTGTTTTTTTTTTTGTGTGTCCGTGTGTGTGTGTGTGTTGCTTATAAAAGGCAATTGGGCACTAGACAAACGTTTAAAGCCCAGTAATCTATAGTGGGTCAAAACCTCAAACCACTATAGATTGGCTTTGAAGATTAAAAACAGTTGTTTAAATGAAATGAAAATGGTTGCTTTTCTTGTTTCTATCAGGCTCCATTAGATGACGCCGCTAGCGATCACCACTTCCGCAAGCCTGCCAATGACATCACGTCCCAGCTGGAGATCAACTTCGGAGACCTGGGCCGCCCTGGACGTGGCCGCGGAGGACCCCGTGGAGGAAGAGGAGCCCGTGGGGGCGGACCAACCAGACCGCCTCGTGAGCGCAGGCCTGATAAGGTGGGTGGAGTCATCGCTTGGTAGGAATTACACTGCATAGGTTTCTAATACTGGGATGTATGGAACATTTATGTGATGCAGGAAAGGAACCTCCAGAATAATCTACCACGTCTGTAGTCAAGTTTGGACACATCTCTGCTCATAGGTCTTCATTTGTATTATTTTCTTCTGTTTTACAATAATAATGATGACATTGTTGCTACTGTGCAATGACGCACATGCAGCGAACAAGAAGAGTGTTAAACAAATCAAAACTATTTTGCACTTCAAATTCAACAGTATTGATCAAACAGTATTTCTGATGAAACTTCACACACTCTTGGCATCATCTCACCCAGCTTCATGATGGAGCTTCACTCTTTTATTGAAAGTTCCCAGATAGGCCAGGCTTCTTACTACACCATTGCTTGTTGAAACAGTTTCATTTTAAGTAAACACTCTGTGTTCTTAAAGTGGAAGCTACTTAAATATATTTTGATTCAGAAATAAATTTGTGTTAACCTCAGTATCAACATTGCATTTATTTCAGCTGTAAGCCTTTATGAAAACGAGTTTAAGATTCTCTTTTTTTTTCTCTCTCTTTTTGTTGTTCTGTGTCCTGTGCAAAGAACGAAACCAGTTTACACAAAACTCCCCTGAGGGGCAGGCAGTTAAAGTATTTTCAACAGAATTACGATGCATATTTTCATAGAACCAGTTCTTGAATTTTTTTGGTTAGTGTTTGTAAATGTAAAAAAAAAAAAAAAAAGGTCTACAAGTAATTCATGACATTAGAGGATAGAAAAGGACTTGGCATAAAACAAATGTGTCTTAGCCAAGTGCTCTGTATGGTGTTTTATCCAACAATAGAGCAATACAGTAAAATATAATTCTGTTAATTTACCCAGAATTCACACTGGGTGTCTTGTACTGATCATCCATCTTGCATTCCAAACGCAAAAATCCACTTACGCCCCGTTACTGGAGCGTTCCTTATACTTTCCCTTTTTCCTGAGAAAGAGCTGTTTCTTGCCCCGTATCTAGACCGCTTGCTGAGGTCTGATTCAGAGTTTTGTGATTCTGTGTAAAAGTCTTCGTGTCTTCCCTCTTTAGTCGAGCGGAGGATCTGCCCCCAATGTGGACGACCCGGAGGCTTTTCCAGCTCTGGCTTAAGCTTCCTGATGGGTAGCTCTGATCAGCCTGCCACTGAGCCCTGCTTCCCCGGGCCCTTCGCTACGAGGCTTGCATGCTAATGGATCCTTCAGCAGATGATATGATGGAAGACTGTCATCCATCCCACTCACTTCTTGTGGACTGAATTTTACTTGTTTTAGAAAAAAGGAGAAAATCTTACAAAAAAAAAAAATTTGAAAGGACTTCTTGCTACTCAGAAGCAAATTATCGGTAGAGGTTTTGTATTCAGAAATAAAGTAGCAGGGATGTTTTCATACAGTATTTTTTTTTTTTTTTTCTTCAGACATTATGCATTCTCAACGAATACCTTTTTTGTACTGCTGCTTGCATATATGCATTTCCAAATATACGTGTGAAGAGTGTGTTAGATTGTGGTGCCCTTTGGCTTGCTTTCTACTTAAGCCTTAGCTGCACGGCTGGGAATCACTCAACTGTTGTAGAGAAAGATTTGGGTTAAAGACTTTATCATTAGCAGCTTCTGCTCTGAAATCCTCAGTGAAGTAACATGATTTGTAGCTCAAGGCCAAAATCTTTGATTTGTCTGCCTTCACCATTGCTAATGATAATCTGAAAAGTTGTTTGTTTGGTTTTTTTTTTTTTTCTTCTCTCCCCCCTGAGTTTGACTTATTTGGCCATTGTGAGATTCAGTATGTTGTATTTGAATTTCAGTGGCTTTGGTTGCTCTGAGGATGGTGCGTTCACTCATCACAGCCTTTATAGGTTTTTCAAGTCGGGTTTACATTGTGCACTCCTGTTTACCTGAACCAGTATGAAAAATCAGTTCTGATTATTCAAACAAAGCAGTTTAGTTTTTAACTCATTTTTAGGTTTTCCTTCTGCCCCATTGCTTTTTTACAACAGCACTACTGCATATTTGTTCTGAAATACCAGCTGTTCAATGTGTAATGACTGAGTGCTCTGAAACTGTGTGAATTCTAACCCTGCTATTATTCAGACCTCTGTCTATAATTAAAAGATGGTCTATTCATATTGGGTTGTGTGTGCTTCTAACATAAATCACCTGGAGTTATAATGAAGTGTCCTCCATTCTTAAATCTAGAAAAATAAGATTTTTTAAAAATTGATATCACATTGCTGTTGAATTCTCCTAATGTGACTGGGCAGAATGTGTTGAGGAAAATTTTAAAACAGCAGCTGTGACAGTAGTAACGGCAACAAGGTTTTATATGAATGTGCTGATGTGATGTGGGAGGACTTGTGTGGTGTATGCTTCATATGAACATCATTATGACGTTTTCTGAGAGGAAATGTCTGGTTAGCATTTTTGGAAGGAGTCTCCAGTGTCCGCTTTATAGCAGTAAGAAGTAAAATTGTTCCCTCAGGATGGAGGACTTTGCAGTTTCTCTTTAACATGACAAGATAAAAACAATTCTCTTATTAGCATTAAAAGGGAGAAAAAGAAAGGCTGTAAAGCAATAACGGGAACTAATTTGTATTGCAGATTTTTCACAACATTAAATGTAATCGGCAGATTGCTGTGGTATAAGTGGAACAAGACAGTTCGGGATGGGATATTAAAAGAAAGTCCACTTCATAGCACCCAGTCACTATTTTCCTATAACAGAGTACCAGCAGGTGTTTTTTTTTTTTTTTTTTTTTTTTTTTTTTTTTTTTTTTTTAAATCTCATTTGAATGACTCAAAAGTAGACAGAAATGATCTTAAAAAAGGAGCCTTTTATGTATGACGTCATGTCTGAATCAGCAGCCTATTCACAACACAGCTCACTATTCTGAGAGTTTTGCCATTTTGTAGGCATGTTGGAAATCCCATAATGCACTGCTTACCGTCTATTCAAAATGCAAGCAAGATGTTTGGGGTAAATATCTGTTGTTAAAACCCATCAGAAGCACCGACAATTTCTGCAATCTACAATTTTTCTTTGTGTTATTTTATTTTATTTAAAAATCTTTCTGAACTCCTACAGGAAGATGAGATTATTGTTAATGTCTCTTGTATCCTGTCAGTCTAATCGGCTGCTCCTGGTGTTGCAATAGCTCTCATTTGCATAAAAGTTAAGAAGCTCTCATGCATTTCTCACCCCGTAGTTTTTATACGAAAGCAATAGCAGAGCTCTGGGTATCAGCCAATGTTTGATATTAATGTCCTCTTAGTGATAGAAAAATATTGTGATAGAAAAATATCAGCGAGAATCCAGGGGAAAGGTGTACAAGACAGTGGTGAGAGCGGCCATGCTGTATGGTTTAGAGGCAGTGGCACTGAGGAAGAGACAGGAGTCAGAGCTAGAG
>CM075004.1:22988664-23003977 GCA_037576675.1 Pangasius sanitwongsei | reverse complement strand
TTTGGGACACATACTGTATTTGGTCATTTGGGACAAATACTCTATTTGGTCATTTGGAACACATACTGTATTTGGTCATTTGGGACACATACTATATTTGGTCATTTGGGACAAATACTCTATTTGGTCATTTGGGACACATACTGTATTTGGTAATTTGGGACACATACTATATTTGGTCATTTGGGACAAATACTCTATTTGGTCATTTAGGACACATACTGTATTTGGTCATTTGGGACACATGCTGTATTTGGTAATTTGTGTATTTTCACTGGTTAAAAACAAAAAATAAATGTGTGTGTCAATGTACCCGATGCCCCAGTATACCTGTATTCACCCTGTTTAACTGTTAACATTTTAACATACTACTTGACCATTTTTGTTACTTGTGATAATGAAGGAACATCTCGTCATATTTTTTTCCTCGAAATATGAATACTTTGTTTCTCGAATATTGCGGAGAGAGAGAGAGAGAGAGAGAGAGAGAGAGAGAGGGAGACGCTTGCGCCGCTGTTGCTATGGTTACAGCACGGCGACGCGTTGTATACTTTCAGCGCAGCTCAGGGAGACACCGGAAGTGTCCGCGGCTTAAACTCAGTCTCTGACTGCTGGAAAAAACCAACATGGATGGAGTCCAAACCTAAAACCTAAACTCAGAGCGTGAAGTGAGCAGTGAATGTAGCTGAGTGAGCTAACTAACTAGTCAAAGAGAGAATTAACGGAATATCTTGATGTCTTTATACATAGGTTCTAAAGTCTGTGTAAGTTACTCCTGCTGGTGTAAATGTGTGTATGACTGTATAGATGGATGTATATATGAATGTATATCTGTATGCATGCCTGTATATATTTATACATGTATATATGTATGTATGCATGTACATGTGTACATACAGTATGTGTGTATGTGTGTGTGCATGTATGTGTTAAATAAGGGTTGAAACATGACAACGAGAGTGCTCCAGGCTTTTGACACCTTGGACAATCACTCCAAAAGTGTGCTGGATAGACTTGCAAAGGTAATATAACTCTGGCAATAATCCACTGTAGTTTATTATAGTTTTATTATGATACTTATGTTATGAAAGTATCTATGGTTTGCAAAAATATTTTTCTTTTGTGCCAAAAAGCATTTTTTTTGTTGCAGTATTTATAGCATTATATGTGTATGAACAAGTTAAAATAGTTTTTAAAAACATCAAAAATCTCATCCATTCAGAAAAATCGCCAGCTGACACAAATGTCAACACAATGCTTTGCCTATGGTAGGCCTGATACAGGACTGGGTCTTCATCGTGAATTTAGTGCCAGAAAAAAGCCCAAAGCAAACAAGGAAATTGTCAGTGATGAACATGATCTTCTTTATAAACGACTAAGGTAAGGTTTAACACAGATGACCTGGATACTGAACCACTGAGGGGTTAACGTATCATCAGAACTCAATCCTGATTATGGTGATCAGACTTTGGACTGGTCCAACTTACGATTCCCATTAACATTACTGTCACCATACTAGGAAAAAACCTTCTACCAATCTGAACTGAACAGGAAATGCCAGGAATCACTTTGTTCAGGCTGATGTGTTCCATTTAGGAAGTCTTTAGCTGTGGCAGCCAGCCTGAAAGGCAGTTCCCGCAGCAAATCAGTCGAAGCTGGCAGTAGCAGAGTTATCATACATCCTGAAAAACATACAACTAATGTTAAGTCATCAACAGGACACTCCATGTGCGGAGGTAAGATGTACCCTTAGCTAAGGAATGGATGACTCAAAGAGGAGTTGACAGTTGACAGTTTAGAACTTTATTTCTGCCTTAATAATATTTTTTACCCTGTAAACACCTTTAGAAAACAATAACAAAGTAAGAGATCGTTAATGTCACATAATATCTATGAAAATGTATGAATGTTAATAACGTTCTGTAAAAAAAACAGCATTTGGATAAAAAAAAAAGTCTGGTCTTTGAGCCCAAAATATTTTATTTCCAGCATATTTTATGCCAAATATATTGTCCCATTTGTTGGTGTTATGTCTGTTGTAGTTAAGTTTTTTTTGTTTCAGTTAAATATTAATTAAAATGAAGTAGTCATTGAAATGATACATCTAATAAAGCTCAACAAATGTGGTTTTGCAGTGTACTTTTGACTGTACTTGTTTGCCCCATGTATGTTGTTCTTTTTTAAAGGCAAAGAAGAGGTAGGAATAAGTTTCTTGATCATGCCGAAGAAGCCACAGACTCCTCAGCCCTACAGTCGATCTCCACGCAGAATGATGTGGTCGAGAGAGGTGCTGAGAAACTAAATAATTCAGTCTCTTTTCATGCATTCTTAATTCTGCTCTATAAAGTACTATTTATGCAGAATTACAGATCCTATAGAAAGGTTTCTTTTTTTTATTCTCATCAAAGCATATACCCACGGGTCATTTTACTAGGTTAACCAGCCCCACAGATAAACCAACCCTACTAGAGGACCACTGCTGACCAGATATTAGATCGCTGGGGATTGCTGAGAAACAGTCCATCAACTAATAATCTCCAACTGGGGATCCTATAGAGCTCCTTTTCCATTGATATACAGAGTAGAGGAGAGCTGACAAAAGTTTTCATAGCAACAGACGGGCTGCAGTCAGTAATTATATACCTATAATCATATAAATGATGCTTTTGTTTATTGAATCTTTCTTAGTTTATCGTATACTTTATTGTCTTATATAGCTTGTATACATTGGAATGATAATGTCATTTCTTCAGGACCATGATGCAACACATAGTGCAGTATCATAGTACACAGGACTACATAAAGTGCAAATACAAGCCAGTGTGAGATGATAGAATAAATACTCAGGACAATAAATACACACAACAGTGCACGAGTACTAGACAGGACAACAGAACAATATTGCATAGAAGAAACCAGGGCAAACTATTGCCTATAATTTATGACTCTACCCTATCATGCGTCTGGGTAGAAAGAATATGGAGAAATGTATAGCAGCAAGATCAGTAAGTGTCTTTTGACATTAAAAAAAGTCTTGTATCTCATATTATCATCTTGTCTGTCACTGTATTATGTGCAGTGTAGCACTGTGATTCTAGAGGAATTCTTTTTTTGTTCCTAACATTACATCTGTCTGTGACAAGTGGAACAACAACAAAGCTGACTTGAATTGACCTGGCTTTATGTCGGGTGTGGGGTGTATTTAATGCACATGAAGTGGATTATATACTGTTATCTTTTTTCCACAAGTTTCCTTTGGAGCAGAAAATAAAAGTAGACAGATTAAGTACACATTGTCCAATCTAAATGCAAGTTACAGAAAAGGACAGATGACAGCACAGGAAGTTTAGTGTTTTTGGTTTGAATGAAAGGGTTACAACCTTTCTGCTTACTGTGTTTGGTATTCAGAGGAAGTATGGCATGAACCCAGAAATGAGAAAGAACCCATAACATAGAAATCATGCATACAACTGCCTGTTTGCCATCAAGTGTGTATGTGTGTAATAGTTTGTCAAACACCATTTGTATTATGCCATTAATGAAACATTGTGATATAATGCCTTGCTCAAACCTCATATTTTATTTGTTGAGCAAGTTTTAGATATTAGATGTTAGTCTCACATCTAATGTCATGATCAGGCATCACTGTGTATATCTTATAACCTTTACTATGATTGGAATTACAAGGTATGCGTCTGGTAAAGTGGCCACTGAGTGTGTGTACCTTTGGAACAGTGTAATCTGCTCACTTTTTTCTTGTCTGTTGTAAGGCATTGCGTGTTATGTTCATGTTAGATAGTTACAGAAAATATTCTTCATATATTTAGAAATATATTTAGTATGTATAAACTTTGATGGGAGGACCAGCAATATGTATTAGCTAAACGTATCATTCGCTTTCAGGTTGAGAAGGTTCCCTCTTTGCATGAACTAACCAAGGTGAACAGGAGCAAGGCCTTAGTAGGCATCAGTCTTGGAGACACAGACACTTGTCACTGGTGCTCCACCTCAGTTTATAGTGGTATGACTGAAATATGAAATATGGTCTAAGCAATTCACTTTATCTAAGTGACCTCCTAACATGGTTTATGTGTATGTTTTCCAGAAGTGGATGCATTTAAATCACCAGTGCCAGATGGATCGATGAATACTCAGCAACTTCAAGAGAGCGCTGATAATATTAGTACTGGCACCAGTATACTTCACAAGTAACTTTATCCCTTTAAGAAATGTTCAAAAAAGAATCAATACTGAGTGAATATCAGAGCTCAGTCCTCTCTATGCTTTTTTTTTTAAAAAAAAATAGGACTGTAAAGGAAGTCTGCGTTGAGCCTGTTCCTCTTAGTTTTGATGATTTACTTAAGAGGAAAGATGTGAAAGTGCTCGCTCCTCGCCTTCATAAAGGCTTCCTGGTAAGCACCTTCTATATGAAGTTCTTTATTAAATCCTGCGTAAACAATAAAGCAAATCATTTTTCATGTGGAAAATTTTTTGGGGAAAAAAATTGTATCCTTATCAGTTAGAAAGGAAAAATTAAAATGTACTATCTTATGTAAAAATATATCTATTTTGCAAATTATCCACAAAGAAATATTCCAAGAAGTTAACAATGAAGTGTGGCATATCCTACAACTTGTACAGTAAGAGCCAAAAGCAAGAAGTCAGAGTTTTGTCGTAAACCTTCTGTCTCCGGACCTGATCTGTGATGTGGCAGAGTAGAGAGGATGAATATTACAACTGAGAGGAGCTACAAATGTAAAGGCAGTTATAAAGGCAAAAAGGGTGGGCACTCACCAGCCTATTTAATATGAGTCACTTTAATTTGAGTATTTCAGAAACTGCTGATCTTCAGGGATTTTCACATACAACAATCTCTAGCGTTTACACAGAATGGTAACAGAAATGCCCTGTTGATGAGAGAGGTCAGAGGAGAATGACCAGACTGGTTCGAGCTGACAGGAAGTCTACAGTTACTCAAATAACCGCTCTTTACAGCAGCGGTGAGCAGAAAAGCATCTCAGAAAACACAACACATCAAAACCTTCAGGTAGATGGGATACAGCTGCAAAACATCACATCGGGTTCCACTCCTGTCAGCCAAGAACAAGAATCTTAGTTTGAGCTCAATCCTAGGGGTTACTGATTAGTGATTAGTCCTGGCGCTTTACTGATAAAAATGGTCCAAAATAGTGCGTCATAAGCCACTCATGACTGTGGGTGAAAAAGTCTTATCAGTCTTGGAAAATGCTCTCTGAGTAAAGCACCGTTGGCAAAGTCTGCCCACATATACAGTTAAATCAATACTTTAATTGTGATTATTAGACCAGTGAGGTGAAAGTCACATACCACATTTTAGAAAGATAAGATAAAGGTGCTTTCACACTTGGTGGTTTTTCTCAACCGCCAGTGGGGAAAAAAAAAAAAAAACATTTTCAGAAAGGCACCGAGTGATATCAAGTAATTTTCTTTGAATCTCCTGACCAATCAGCTTGCAAACTGTGGTGCAAGCAAGAAAAACAAGCATGGCAGTGAAAAGATTAGTTACTGAGGAGATTTACGACATATCAGTATTTGAACGTTGCTATAGCAGTGGATCTATTTTTTGGAAAATTATATGAGGTCACACTTTAACTGCGGCTTGATTACGCTTGACATGCTGCCTCCAAAGCTATTATTACTGATAAGCCTATCATAGATAGCAAACTGGGCTAGTTAGCTGCTATCTGTTATTCTAGCTAGAACTTGTATGAGTGTTGTTATGATGTGTGTGTATGAGTGTTGGCATGAAGGTGTGTATTAGCATATCAGTGTATCAGTATGAGCTGGTTTGCACACTCGAAAGAATATCTGTAAGAACATTTTCAGGTTAGTTTCATGTTTCAATCCAGATCTATGCATGAAGGAATGAATTGTATGAACATTTTTTTAATGAGGTTCATGATTTCTGTCAACTGTAGCATGTGTTGTAAGGTTTTCTTCCGTTACACCATATAATTATGCCATGAAATTGTTTCAAAAGGTTGATATCTAGCAACAGAATTCTTTAGGTTAAGTATTTCATGCTGAATATCTTTGTTTTTTAAATGTCCCAGGCTCAACAGAAAGCCAGTGAAACGTACCCTGTGGTGTACAGCACTCAGCAGCGTCAGTATGAGCCTTTCAGCAGCCCAGGCTTCCACTCTCTGGATCCTGCACCACAGACCAGAAAGAGGAACCTGCGCTCAGCTATCATTCTCTACACAGAATCCGTGCAGGCAAAGTACATGATTCGCAGTATGAGGGAAAGACAGACAGGTGAAGGCCTTCGCAGTCACAGACCATACACCCAGCCCGAGCTCAAGGTGAAGAGGACAGGAGATGATTGTGTCAACGTGCGTGTGCTCACTGCTGATGGAAAGGTGATCAGATCTCCAGATCTTGCCCGACTTCCTCTCTATTATCATGATGAAACCCCTTCAGTATGTGCATCTACATCCACCAACAAAATTTCGCTCATACCTAAACAGAATGTTTTATCTCCTTGTGTTGGCACTGTGATTAACGAAGTGAACCCCAATCAAACCTGTGACTCTGGAAAAATCTCTCCAGCCTGCTGTAAACCACTGCCTGCTTCCCCGAGGAGAGGGTTAAGCAGCAGTGCTCACAATTCAACTTCACAATCTTGGTGGAGCAGCTCAAAAAACAAAGCAGATTTCCTGTCAATCTCCAGACCGCTAAAGTGCAGTCAAAATGACGTGAACTTCATAATCAGAGAGAAACAGCTTCATAATGGAGACAGGCACAAGGAAGCAAAAGAGCCATACAAAAACGCTATGGCCGAAGTTACGGATTATGATAGGTTTAGTGTGCAGGACATGAGCTTCTCCAGACGGAGCAGTGGTGCAGACACCATGCCATCGCCCCAAGACACTGTGCTCGTTGATGTGATCTCTACCTGCTCGACTACTGACAGTGAGAAAACTCACAAGCGCAATGCTTCCTCATGCCAACCAGAGACAATAAACATTCCAACTGCTGACTATCTGGATTAAAGCATCTTTCATAACGTTTCTGCATTTAAGACCTCTACTTTGCATTTAATCGATTGTGTCATACTGCAGAAATAAACAAGAAATGCCATATTTCAGGTTACACTGCAGCGCTGGTGAATTCTTGACTCTGATTGGTCAGAAAGCCTGTAATTGATTACGTTTCTATAACAGCACGGCTCAGGAAGTAGTGTCGCCTAGAAGGCAAATCACAGGTTTATATTAAAGCATTCTTTCTAATATGTTATCGTTTCTATAGCAACAGCTACAAGGATGTCTACAAAATCAAAGACTAATAATAAACGGATTAAAAAAACATGTTATTTAATAAAGAAAAAACATGTAATCACTGATAGGTTGAAGTTTTCTTTGAGGAGATGTTTATTTAACATTTTTGGAAGGAGTCTCCAGTGTCAGTGCTTTGTAAGAGTCTTTAAGCTGTGTAAGGTTTCTGCAACAGGAAAATCTCCAGGAGAAAAGGCGTTGCATTTTTAGTAACAAGCTGCCTTAAAAAAAATTTTAATAAAAATAAAAAGTCTTATTAACTTCAAGACAAAGTGAGGGAACGAATGCTTACAGCTAAGGAAAGTGAATACAAGAACTAACTTTTTTCAGACATTCCACAACACTGTAACTATAAAGGGATAAAAAAAAACATACAACGTAACTATAAAGGGATAAAAACATACAATGTAATTATGTAACTATAAAGGGATGAAAAGGTATGAGATTTTTAATAAATTAATAAGTAAAAATGATCATTGTTGGCAAATCGTGTGGTATAAGAGGAATAACCCCTTCAGTTGGCGCTGTTATTGGAAATTAATCACCACCCCGTGTCTGATTATTTTCGTGTAACAGCACGCCCCCAAGTGTTTTATTCCTTACTTATTTAAAGAAATACCCTAGATATCCTTTAATTCCCAGTATAGAAAATAACAAGTTATATTTTATGCATAAACATACAACCTGCACTCAGTAACTGTACACCAGCACCTATATCGCAGTTAAACCTAACTAACCAACTGTGAAAAATAAAAAACTGCTATTTTTGCCTCATACTGTATCCGCTAGGTGGCGACAGAGTGCACCATCTATTTCGGTATCATGTGGCCGAATCTCAAATGTCTCCCTAACTTTCTGTGTAAGTGCACTACTTATGGTGCAATACGATACTTCATGCACCCTACGTAGTGCACTGCTTGTGCGGGCCGTTTTTAGAAGCGGCCTAGTGATCGGTCGTCACGTGACAGGCAGAGTTGGGGCGGGGGGTAGGACATGGCGGAAGCTAAGAGACGTCAGCGCGGAAAGAAAGAGAAGCAGCGCGCGGAGTAACGGGATGTGAAGAGAGAGAGAGAGAGAGGTAGAGAGAGAGCGAGGGATAGTGAGAGGGCGACAGAGAGAGAAACTCCGGGATGGCGGACGAAACCCTGACGCTGTTAATCAAGCTGCTCGCCGCGGCTTTTTACGGCGTCAGTTCTTTCCTCATAGTTGTGATCAACAAAAGCGTGCTGACTAACTACAGGTAAGAAGACGGAAATTTAGCTCGGGTACGAGTGGGAGAGGGAGTGGGAGGAACTTTTAGGTTACATCCAAATTCGCATAATAGTGCACTTAATGTTATGGCAATATAATCCACCATCTGTAGCAGCGCCACCGGATTTGGCCGTGGCCCGAGTTGTAACTTTGATTTAATTGGCGACTGAGTGTCAGAGGTGCAGCTTGGCATCGTGGCACTCTCATTTTAAAAAAAAAAAAAAAAAAAAAAAAAAAAAAACTTTATGAAATGAAGTGTGACACGTTTCTGGAGCCAAATACAACACGTCTCTCATGTACAAAAGCCCATTCATGCTCCTGCTGAGATTGAGCAAAAATCACACTGCAGTGTTTATTTATTCCAAATCCATGGATCAGAGGTTCCTAATCCTGCCCCTGCATGCCCTGCCCCGCATGCCCCCTTCCATGCCCCCTTCCTTGCCCCCTTCCTGGCCCTGCATGCCCCTTCCTGGCCCTGCATGCCCCCTGCATAGTGCTTTCACACCCACTTCACCTCAGGAAGTGCTGTTAATTAGCTGATTAGTTAACTCGGGTGTTTTGGGAAGAACAGGGAAAACACTAAAATGTGCAGGACAGGGGTTCTCCAGAGCCAAGGTTGGGAACCTGTGATATAAGTGTTGAAGCACTTAATAAAGCATGATCCTACAGGGGAATCATTTAACCCAGAAGGTTAAAGAAAACTTTAAGACTTTCTTTCTCTTTGGCATCTTAAGCAGCATGATAGCATACAAACTGTACCTCTCTCCAAATATACAGTACTGTGCAAAAGTCTTGGGTGCTGTGTTTTTGTTTTTGTTTTTTTTGTTTTTTTGTACAAATTTTGTTAGAGATGTTTTAGATTTGATGACTTCTGCATTAGAGGCAGTCCGAAAAGATTGTAGATTTCCAAACATTACTTTTCCAACAAAAATATAATACAGAAAAATGTTTGTATGTCAGTAAAGAGAGCAACATATTACATAAGAGACCACTTTTCAGACAGAAAAACAGAATGAAGGCTGCTGGGTTTTGTTGCAAAAATAAATAAAACTGCACACACTGTACCTGAGATGACTGGGTTTTTTTTTCTTAAGCAATGTGTTGTTACGCCAAGTATTGACTTTGTTCAGTTTATTACTGTTCACTGCTCTTGTGTTCACACTGTATTTTTTTTATAATGTAGAAATATTTCACTTCATTATTTTTGAAGGCATCTTTGCTCTACAGCATTTCTTTGCATGTGATTAAGACCTTTGCACAGTACTGTGCATTAGCATGCGTGTAGTAAACTTGATAGTATGTGTGAATGAACTTGGCAGATCTGAGAACAGCGTGTGACTTTGTTGAGAAACTCTTGAGGAGATGTACGTGAGATTTCTGGGGCGCTTTGTTTCAGGAGAAAAAGCTGAGTGACAGGAGACTTGAACAGAAGACTCCTTTTTATTTCCATCTGAGAAAATTGCTTTCTGGAAACGCTACAGATAAAAAAAGATATCTTTTTAGGTTTTTTACCTCAATAGTAATTTAAATATAAAAGAATAGACATCACAGTAAATTTTCACCAGTCGATAGCTGATATATAAGTGTAAGCAAATGTACATTTATTTATGCAAATGAGGCCTTGTCTAGTTAAATATAAATACATACCTTTGCTTTATACGTAATAAAAAACAAAGATTTGGAAGAATATCTGGAAGAAGATACTCTCAATGTTATTTATTTATTTATTTATTTATTTATTTATTTATTTATTTTTAGTTTTCAGTAAAAAATGTAACGCAAATCCAACAATAGTTATCATTTTGAGAAATATGTCTTTAATGTCCTTTTAATTAGGAAAAGGAATGAATGTAGAATTTCATGAATGCAGGTCATCCTGAAATGGGAAAAAAAATGTTTTTGAGAAAAACTGTTTTAAAAATACAATTTGGTTTAATTGGTTTACACTTTAGTTACTGTGGTTTGTAAAGGTTTTAAAGGAAATTGATATGTGTACATATATCATGAAACTAGGTTTTCAGGCATATAGGACATGATGTCATTGCGCTGAGTAGGCGGGGCTTAAGCCTTCAAAGTTGCTAAGTTTCAAATAATACAATGGTCATGAGTGTACAAAAACAGTGAATCAAACATTTTATTACTACAGTTTAAGACAAGACATGTTATAGATGCAGTATATCCAAAAATCTGAAAAATGCTTTACAAAACCAAAATTGTCATTTCTGCCTGCAGTGTCTTTTCTTAAAACAGTTCTGTCATTTACAGGTTTCCTTCTTCGATATGTCTCGGCATCGGGCAGGTAAGACGCGTTTCCTCTGTAGCTCTTTTCCACCGTTGTTGCTGGTGTAGTGAAACGTCCTCAGTGTTGCTGTGTTAATGACAGATGTTGGCCACAGTCTTGGTTCTGTGGGCTGGAAAGGCTCTGCGGGTGATTACCTTCCCCGGGTGGGAGCTCAACATCCTCAGTAAGGTGAGCACACATCACGCGCGCACACACACACACACACACACACACAGTGCTTGTTCACACTGTCTGAACACTCAGGGATAACATAAGGGATAACGGTCAGGCTTCAGTGTTCACTTCTAAAGCTGAAAGAACACAAGTTTCTTTTTCTCATTCACCATGTTACAGTGAAGTTCAGTGTCATGTGTTATAGGGCTCAAAAGCACAATGGCGGTGACGCTGGTATTTGCATGAAATTTAACTAAAGGACTAGTTAGAGCTGTTGTGAAGCCTAAATCTGACTGCACCAAGGCAGGTAGTTAAACAGCATTGTGGGTAATGTAGGAAACTGCTAACCAAAGTGAAAACAGACCATGAAAGAAGTTTAAACTAAAAAAAAAAAAAAAAAATTTCAGAATTTCATTACAAAATAAATAAATAAATGCTTAATATTGTTCACGGGGACTTTTATGTTCGGTGCCCAGCAGGCAGTTTTACCCAGTTCATTAAAGAGATTTATTAGATATCTGAGATATTGATATTGAGAGCAGTCACTTCATTTGATGGCAAGTCAGTCATGTTAATCTTTTCTTGGTATAAGAAAGGCTGCATTCAGAGTGGTGTAGTAGAGATTATATGTAAAGCAAAGAATGAATAATAAATAATAAAATATCAATAAAAGATAATATCTTTTATTGATATAAATGTGTGTATTACAAGAGACAAAATTACAAGACACAACACAGTTTTAGTCAAACATATCGTCTAAGACTTTACCATGAAGAGTGTCTTTTATTGACTTCGGAGTTGTGGTTGGAGTTTTTATGGTATGATAACCTGGACTAAAAATATCACAGTTAGTGTATCACAGTATTGATGGCCAATTTATAAACACACAACACACAAGCCAGTTGTGAAAATTAAAATTAAACAATTTATTACAAAATCTTTTTCAAAAACTATTTAAAAGTACATCTGTGTATATATAACAAAGCCCCAAAGGAAACAAAATGATCAAATAATTGTTCTTTGTTAGAAAGATATTTTTGGGTACGGCTTTTCTATAAAATCTCTTACATTGTCAGTATTTATCACATTGCTGTTATTAGGTGAAAGGAAGAGAGCGAGAGAGTGGCTGTGAGGAAACGTGGCATGCTGAGCAAAAACAAAAATAAAAAAAACTCTAAATAGTGAGACAGTGTTCTTAGCCAAAAATAGATTGTGGTTTTGTTTAGTTTCCCTCAGCAATGCCATGACCTTCTGTGTGTTTGACTGCCGTCATGTATGATAAATTTACGAACATGCCAGGAGTGACAGCCGAGGTGACAGTGTAACGTGTTTATAACAGTAGCGGATTACACAGACAAGGGACTTCCAGTGCAGCCGCGTCCCCTACGCCAACAAACTGCGGTTATTTTAATAAGACTTTGGGGAAGTGTAGATGGAGAGACTTGTGACATTTTTGTGAAATCACAGCCTGACACAAAAGAGATGAAAACCATTGAAGTACAAAACTTTTAGGTTATTAAAAAACAAATGGGTAGATGTTAATAGTCGGAAATGTGATTTATTCTGTATTTTGAAGTAGGCCTCACAATGTTGAAGAAAAATGTGATGTGCGATAACTTGTTATATAACGTGATACGCAGTATGATAATGCTGTAAGTGTGTAAAATAAGTTTAAATTATATTTCTATATATTTATATTAGGGCTGTCGATTTAATGCGTCGATTTAGTGCAATTAGTTATGGGGAAAAAAACACGTTAAAATGATTAGCGCATGTAACGCACCCCGCCCCAGACCGTAAGATGACGTAAGATGTACATCATCTTACATTGCATGCAGTTGCTTAGTGACGAGCATGATGCAAGGCGATGACCAAACTGTGCTTGGCCCTCTGAAGGGAAATTTAACATTTCGAATTGCGTCCTCCGATACAGCATACAAACCACCATCAAGAAGAATGGTAGTTTCGACACTGAGAAAAGATGCCAAACAAAAGAGGACATATTAGCTCAAGTTAAATATGTTGCCCTGATCGGCGATCATTGGACCTCGGTGAGTAATCGCAGCTATCTAAGTGTTACTACACACTTCATAGACCGTGACTGGAAACTTCAGTCCTTCGCATTAACGGTACTGAAGACAGTCACACGTCACTATTCTGATGCATGTGCCAAAAAGTTCCTAACAGTGGCTGAGGAGTGGGACATTCAAGATAAGGTGACTACCATCGGAACAGACAGCACTCGAAACATGGTTGCAGCGAGAAAACTTCCATTTGATCACGTGCCCTGTGTCGCACACATATTGCAGAGGACCATCACTGTTTGCCACGCTGACAGTTTGTCGATGCCTTGACAAAGTGTCGCAAAATTGTAGAACATTTGAAGCACAGTTCTGCTAACACAGGGGAACTATATCAGCAGCAAACAGCACTTGGACTACAGAGAGAGCAGCTCATACAGGATGTTTAAACAAGGTGAAACTCGTCGCTCGCAATGATCCAAATCTTTGACTTTTTGTAACTTTTTGAAGTATTAAAATCATTCAGTTATCACAAGCCCTTGCGATATGCATATTGCGATATTTACCTTTGCAGTATTTCGATAATTTCGATATATTGTTCAGCCATATTTTGGCAAGTCAGTGGTGGGGTAGTCATCTGATCATACGCTGTGAATAATCATGGCTGGAACTGGAACAACCCCACTGGCATGGCACATATTATTTCAGACATTTTGAGACTAAGAACTTCACTGTTAATATTGTACTCCTAGGAGATTTTTGATATTAATGAACAAAGCTGATTTTTTTTTTTTTTTCTGTTTCAGACCTTTCCTCTACCTCTTCTATATGTAGGCAATCAAGTAACCGGACTGTTTGGAACAAAAAGACTGAAGTATGATTTTTACACCACAAACACACCCTAAGGCTGTGTTCACATTATGATTTTTAATAAGAGTGTGAACACACAAATCCGATCTTTTAAAATCATATTAGAGCCACATTTCCATGTGGTGTTCGATAAGATCCTCATTATCGTTGCATTGAAAGCTTGTGCTGCTGCTTTGTTTATCATTTCCCAGTCCAAGAAATTGCAGTAATGTGACGTTGTTGTTGTTCATGACACACGTGAATCATGCATGTTGACTTGTGCACATGGGGGTCGTTTCAGGGCAGAGGTCCGTTTACACGTACAAACCCAAGTGTGAGCTGTTAAGGCAAAAAAAAAAAAAAATCTGAATTAACAGTAAGGCTTTGTAACGTAAACGTTACTGTGAGAATCTAGACTCTGTTACTTATTGTGTTGTGTATTGTAGCGTCCTGGATTGAATTACTGATTACATTTTATTTCTCCATCTCCAGCTTGCCAATGTTTACAGTGTTGAGGAGGTTCTCCATTCTCTTCACAATGCTTGCTGAGGGCTTCTTGTTGAAGTGAGTGAATAAGCACCGTGATAATAAACAGTGAATAACTGTAGCAATACTGTTTCAGTAAAGATGTCCTGTATGTGTTCTCCCTGTGACGACGGTGATCATGATCATGTTTTTTTTTGTTGTTCTTTTAGGAAGAAATTCTCATGGTCAGTTCAGCTCACTGTATTCACAATGATCTTTGGGGCTTTTGTGGCTGCAAGGTAAATCTCTCAGCTGAGCTGAAATAATTACACTATGCATTACTATTGGGACAATATAAAATAATTACAGTATGATAAATAAACAGCCCGTTACTGTTTTTGGTGGAGGAGGCAGAGCATGGGAGAGATGGCTTTGGCTACTTTGGCTAATGCACATATAAAGGCACAGAAAAGCATCTCGTACTGCAACCTCATCAAGATCATTAGGCAATATCAGTCTATTGGCAGCCTTAAAAAAAAAACTTAGAGTTTTGTCTTTGTGGTAGCCAAATATCACACTGAAAATGTGGAACTAACCATTAAATAAAAACCTTTAATTGAGTTCAAATAAGTCTAAGAAAATATGAAATAATTCTTAGCAAAAATATATTAAAATAGAGTAGAAAATAACAGTGAGGTTTAGGTTATTTTTGATGTATTTAAGCTTTTCTTTTCACACTATCAGTGCTGGACTGGTAATCTGGCATACCGGGCACTTTCCTGGTGGCCGACGCACTTTTGGGCCGGTACAGTTTTTTTTTCCTCCAAGGACCGGCCCATCATGCAGGGACAGCAGCCCATCACAAAGCACTATATAGACGGTGTGATAAGGGATCTTGCTCCGCCTATATAAATATCGCTTCACCTCTCTTCCACCTTCCTCTCAGTCTCTCAAAATGG
>CM075004.1:22960680-22970933 GCA_037576675.1 Pangasius sanitwongsei | reverse complement strand
GGAATGGGATGGCACTTAAGTTCATATGTGAGTCAAGGCAGGTGACCGAATACTTTTGGTAATATAGTGTATTTCAATAACCTTTTTTTTTTTTTTTTTTTTTTTTCCCTGAGACTGTGACAAGTCATTCTGCTGCTTAAATATGTTTTAATGCTTTTATTCTCTATTATAAATCAACACAACTTAAAGCCCTAAATCAGAAATGAGATTTAGAGTAAAATAACACAAGTGTGTATCTACTCAGTAAATACAAATCACGTGTTTATTGCTTCAGCATTATAAATCGTAAGTAATGTTAAAGTTTAACATTTGTTAGTGTAAACTAATGCAGCAAATAATGTTAGTCAAGGGAACCTTAATGTAAAGTGTTCCCCATATGTAATAATCCTACAAGTTTTTTATATGGCATCATTCTCATTTGAGTATTTGCCTTCCTCCTGTATGTACATGGTTTGTTTCAGGAAGGAGAGATGCCCCTTCATGAGCTGTTAAAAATGTACGGGTACGGTGCGGCAGACTCAGCAGATTCGGAGGATGAAGGACCTGAAGAACAGGATGTTTCGGAGAACGATCAGAGCAGCAGTGCCCATGGGAAGACAAACAAGGTTAATAAAAATAAAACAAAAACGGAAAAACGGAACCTAAATGAAGCATTTTGACATCATGCACCAATGTGAAGGTTGTCATTAGGTTTCCTCTTCTGTGTGCTTGTTTGTGTAAGGAGGACAGAGAGGACGAGGACCAGAGATCGTCCAGCGAGGAGTCTCCTGACCACAGCAGGACACACGGCACCACTCAGCTCCTCTGCTCTGAACCACGCAGCTACTTTGATGGTACGTTTAGTTTAGTTCATTTGATTTCCTGAAGTAAATACACATCAGGCTTCTACCTAACGCTACACCATTTAAATGGCCATTTCTGATTCATAGCTGATGCTGACGAATCCGAGGATGAAGATTATATTCCATCTGAAGAGTGGAAGAAGGTAAACTTCCTAAACTTATGGCTGAATATTAAGTATAATCACGCAAATTAATTACGATTATTTTTTTTGGATAAACAGGAAGTGAAGGTTGGGCCGATGTACCAGGCTGAGACACCGACTGAGCTGTGCAAATATAATGACAATGAAAAAGGTAAGAGATAAATACTAAATTGAACAGTTAGAGAATCATTAGAGACTGTTTAAAGTAACTGCAAGAATTTCATCTTAGCAAGTAAAACCTGTTGAATATGGACAGTAATATTTCTCCTTTTGTGATTCATCTCAAGACTGTTCAACCATTTTGAGATTATTTAGAAATTACTATAGACTATATAACATGTATCTAAACATTTTTAACCTTGTTTTTATTAATCTTATCAAGTGAAAATACAAGACAGCCATTTTATTATAATCTATTATGTAAGGACAGGGCAGCATGTTTCATAGTGTTTTATTACTCTTATACCACAGCAGTTTGCCAACAATTACATTTTTTTTATTAATTAAACAATGTCATGTCATACTTTTTATCACTGTATACTTACATTGTTGTGGAATGTCCACAAAACAAGTTAGTTCCTGTCATGTACATTATATATAAGACTGAAAATGTAACTTGGCATTACTGATAAATCAGAAACCCATAAGCCTTCCACCCGGAAGACATTTCTTTGTTGGAAAACATAACATTACAGCTTTATCTCATATCTTTATCTCAGAAACATATCTCTGCCTGTTACAAAGTGCTGACACTGGAGACTCCTTCCAGTAACGTCAAATACATGTTTTCTCTCAGAAAGCATCGCAATATCAACAGCTACGCAAAATTCCATTTATGTGACGCATCCACCATACAAGTGCCTGTGAATGAGCTGTTGCTAAAGAAACGTTAGCATATCTAATTTAAAATGTAATTTTAAATGTAACGTTTCATTTCAAATTTGATTATATTCAGTATACTTTTACTTGCTAAGACATTATTATTTTGCAGTGCACTTCTCGATTACAGAACTTTCCTATTGCTTTGTGCACTTTTTGCGATCCTAGTATACGAGAACGAGGATCAGCTTCTGTGGAATCCGGAGTTGCTGCCAGAAAACGAGGTGGTTGAATTTTTAGCTGAAGCCTCCAAGCGAGTCGGAGAGCAGACTGGAGCGGACGCTGTCCCTGAGATGCCTCTAATCAAAGACAATGAGGAGGTGACTCAGTGTCAAATGTTCTACTCATATAAGGAAGCTGTCCATCCTGATGCTCTGTTGCTCAAGCCATTGATTACTGTCTGTATTACAGGCTCTCTATGAGTTGATAAAATGCAATTTTAATAAAGAAGAAGCTTTAAAAAGACTGAAGCTTAACCCCAAACCTGTTAAAGGTAAGCGTCTAATGTTCTTACGTTCATGTTTGTGGAACTGAAGTAGTTATGATTTAAGACATTAAGCAGGACAGCTCTATTAGAGTGTCACTGTTTCCACTGTGTTTGTTATTGTATAAGTGACTGGGAGCAGTGATGTACCCAGGAAGCATTATACACAGGAGTTTATTAATGACACTCTTTCACTTCAGATCAGCTGCCAGTGTGGACTGAGGAGGAAAGACATGAATTTGAGCAAGGGGATGAAGCTTATGGAAATGATTTTAACTCTGTGCAAGCTGATAAGGTGAATTTGTAAAGCCTTCTGTAGTTGGCATACAGTAGTGTAAATTCAGAGTGGCATGTTGGCACAGCGGGTAGTGCTGACACTTCACAGCTCCAGAGGCCCCTGATCCTGAGCTTTTTTTTTATCTTTACTGCTCAATATAGTAAATATTTTGATACTTAAAATGTAAATTTTAAAGCTAAAAAATTAGCTATATATATATATATATATATATATATATATATATATATATATAATGTGTGTGTGTGTGTGTATGATATATACGATATATACATACACACACACACGCATATACATAAATACATGCATTGAAAAATATATAGTTAGTTAAATAAAGTAACTATTAAATATTTTAAATGAAATATTTTGTTTACAAAAATGTTTGTGACTAGGTACCTAAGACCTCCGCACAGTACTGTATTTTGACAGAAAATTTAGGTTTAGATTATAAGTACAGTTAACTTTGTTAGGTAATTAGTTTTGCAGTAAAACAGTTCATTAAATGTAGTTACAATTTCAGTTAATAAAAAAAAACTTATGCACATGTCTGAACAATTACAATTAGTTCGAGACACTTATAGTTGTGCGTCTTGTTTCAGATTCTATATTAAACCAGTCCAGAAGAGTACTAGATCTGTTAGCTGTTAATTTGGTTTATTAAAGATTGAGCTGTTATTATTTCTGTGCACAACAGATAAAACTCTGGAGGAGAAAACCTGATCTTCATCCTGGTGTCACGTAAGTCACCCTACTGTAGTGTACATAAAATACATGTAGAGAAATCTCTAAATAAATAAATGTAAAAAAATAAATAAATCAAAGCAAACAGTAAAAAGGGTATATAGGCTACAATTGTAGGTGATACAATTGTATTTTTATTCAGCAATGTCAAGTCACCACCAAAAATCTGCTATTTTATTCATTTCTTTTTAGTTATAATTCTTTCTTTGGTCTCTGTTTCTGTATAAGAATGCTATTCCATTTTCTTTTCAATGCAATAATTTAATTTTATATAATTGTAGTATATATTTCACCCACAAACAAAATTACTGTAATAATACTTGTTAAACTGTCAACTTTATTAAGATAAAGCAAAATAAAACTCTTCTAGCTGCAGTAAAAATATAAATACAATATTTTACAAATATTTATTCATTTCCTTTTGGCTAGTACACTAATTTCTTTACTAATGAAACTTTATGCTAATGAAATGGGACCTTTGGCTTTTGCTAAGCTTCTCTGAGCTATAATTATTGTTGGTATTTTTGGTGCCTTAGCATAGAAAATTGTCCAATCTTGGTATAAGTCCCACGAATACAAGTGTGCCAGTTTTTATATGCTAAATTAGAACAAACAGTATTTTTTTTATTTCCATCTTTTACTCAAAGCAGCATACAGTATAAGCGCATTTGATTTGCATAAATACAAAAATGGACTCAGCTAAAGAGTTTGATGATGAGTGTGGCTATCAGTCTCTGTTTAATACAATCGCTTTTCACAGCTGATGTCCAGACTGTACAGATGGCATTGTGTTGTGTGATGTTTGTGTGACGTGTGTGTGTGTGTTTGTGTGTGTTCAGGGACTCCATGTTGGTTGAGACGGAGAACACGGAGGTCAGCCGAGCAGCCACTGCTCCTACAGGAGCTTCCAACTGCAGCAACCGCCAGTTAGATAGTGAAGCCAGCAGCACAACACACAATGGTTAGGCTGATGTTTATCTTTTCTTATACCACAGTGCTATTAAATTCTTGATTCTGATTGGTTAGAAGGTGTTGATTAACTTTCTATAGCAGCAGCTCTGAGAGTAGTGCTGGCTGTAAGGCAAATCACAGGTTTTTGTATATTAATGTACTCATTCTGATGCATTATTGTTTCTATAGTAATAATTTATACAGGGACTGGTAAGGCAGACGCTCCACATAATCTAATTTAACAAAGAAAACGTATAATCATTGATATGGTGAAGTCTTCTGTAAGGAGAGAGTTATTTAACATTTATGGAAGGTGTCTCCAGTGTCAGCACTTTGTAATATTCAGCAAGATTTCTACCACGGCAATGTTTTCAGGACAGAGGACTTTGTTCTTTCTAATTAATAAAACTATTTTTAGTATTGGCAAATTGCTGTGGCAGTAGTAACTCTGCTTCATGTTGCTCCACATCACACCACAATGTCATTGATTATGTTCCTATAAGAGCATGACCCATTTTATTTGTCATATACCACACAAATAATGCAAAATAACTCGCCTAGGACACTTTCACATGTGCAATATTTAAACCGTTTGAATTCAGTCACTTTTTTTTGGTCAACAATTTGTTCAGTATAAAACCAAGTCAAATTTATACAGACTCTGCAAAATGACTAACAGGTAAGAAACAGCGTTGCAGAAACTATATGTAGCAGGACTCTTGAGCGTCAAGGTGCTTTCTTTCCTATTTGTCTCTTTTCCTAGTGAAATTTAGTTTTGATTTGTTTTCTATTTGATTCGGTTTCAAACTATACAGATTTATCCTGTGAGAAACACTCCTTGATTGAAATGCTAGGTTTCATTTGAGAGCGGACTGGGAACACCTCTCTCTCTCTCTCTCTCTCTCTCTCTTTTGCACGTGTTCACACAGAGGGCGGAAATGCACCAGGTTTCCATTTAAACAGACTTAATACTGCATCTGTGCCCTATTCAGAGGATTAAACAGAGCTGATTAACAGGAACATCTTTGACTAATCAGAGTTTTTTGTGTCCATACTACAGGTGCAGCTTCTCGTTCTGTCGATCCCACATCCTCATGTGGCTCGGATCATACCACATCAGATACACGGGTTCATTCCAGCCCTGATCCCAACATCAGCAGCTCAAACACGGACACAGTTAGACGACAGAGAGAGGATGAGGAGGATTCAGAGAGACCGGTGAAGAAACCGAAGACTGAGGTGGAGTTTCTCACGGCTGCAGCAGTGTAACGTCTTCAGAGAGGATGCAGACGTTACAGATACATTTAGCTGCATTTCAGGGATTTATGTGAAGAAATCAAAGCTCTTGGATGCTATTCCGATCTAATTCATACCCCAAAGCAACATGCTTTAAGCAGCCCAAAGTTTCATGTAAGCTGTCTTCGTAATGATTGTGTTGCTCTGTGTAGGATCAGGATACTAGATAAGAGAGGAACACAATTTTAAGTAAAATTCATTTCATATTTATAAATCAAATCTAGACAAATAGGAATTTTCCTATCAGTGATAGTGGCCAGTGATCTCAGACAGCTTTAACAGAGATATTTAATACCTAATTCCTTTTAGTGTTCTTGCATAAAACAATATTTTTAAGTTATAGTCTGTAAACAAACAAAAACCCCATTACCCAAAATCTGACACTTCTACTGCAAGCTATTTGACGCTGTATCTTTTTCCACATGAAGAGCTAGTTAAAGAGTAAGAGTTAATTGGGGAACTTCCTTTTTCATATTATTCCAAAAAAGGTTCTTTGTAAGAAAATTTGTGCTTATTTTTGTATTTGATAGCTATTTATATTTTGTATACGGTTCCGGTTGAGCACATGCTTATGGGGAAATGTAAGACTGAATATTTATTTCTAATGTACTCTATGTATCTGTGTAAAACGATTACACTATTGTTTCAGCCTTACACTGTCTTCTAAAGTCTGAAGGATCTTATTTGATAGACTGTTTTGTTTTTACAATATGTTGTAAGTGGTATAAAATATTTGACCATAGTGCTACTAAATAAATGCCCACTAAATTGTTTTTTTTTTTTCTTTTTTTTTTTCTTTTTTTTTTTTACTTTTCCATATTTGTCACATTTCATGCTTGGACATTTTTAAAAATAAATAGATAAAGTTCTTAATTATTTCTCTGTAAGCAGAAGTGTTTTGTTGAGTAAACAGTGTGCATCAGCTGAATATTTTAAATCCTGACCCTGTGAACACACAACACATTTTCTAATGGATTTACTCTACATTCACTGTTACAGCAGAAAGGTATAAACTGATTGTTTTACATAGGCACCTATAGGACAAACACATTTTGATAATAAAATGTTGTGTCTGGGTCATTAGCTTTTTATTGGAAGTAGGTTCAACAATCAGGAAAAGGGGATTTTTAAAATCGTGTTCTACATATTTTCATGTTTTACATGTTATTTGTACAAGGAAGAAATAAAAAAAAAAAAAAAAAAGAATATTGCACCTTTAGCATGCTTCAGAGTGCACTTCAGTGCTGTAGCCACAGCATGAAAGAAAATATGGCTGTATGCACATACAGATCCTGCTTCATTACATTACTGAAATGATTTGAAATGTTTATCCTCAGGACATATTTACCTGGAAAACAAGCTTCTTTTGTGTCTCACAGCTGTGTTACTGAGCATCCTGGTTTAATAATAATAATAATAAGAAGAAGAAGAAAAAGAAGCAGGAAGAATGAACCTGATATCTGCAGTCTTTGGGTAAAATGTTGAGCAACCACCAGGCGTCAGTGTTACGCTCCAAAAAGCAAAAATCCAGACAAAACCAGCAGGCAGCCCTAGAGTTTCAACAACAGCAATTTAAAGTATGTTTCGTGTGTAACTGATGGCTCAGTCAGAACCTGATTAAATGTAAACACAGACACATGTACATCAAGGGCGGCTCATATCAATGAGCTAGAGGGAGCTAAGCCCTCGTCTTTCAAAGACTTAAAAAATGAATATAAGGTTTCATGTTCAGCATCCGCATCACCTTATTCACGGTTAACACCAATTTAATGAGCATCTTGTTTTTTGCGTAACCAAGGGCAACAGCACCACCAGCGGTCGTAAGAAAACCACACAGAATGACATGAAGCGAGGCTGTGGGCTAACAGGAAACAGCCCAGTGCTGTAGGTTCACACAGCCAATCAGAGACAGTCATGTCAGGTGATTACACAGAGTGACACACCCCCTGGTTTTACTCTCCACTAATATGCTTCAGCCAGCTTCAGTGATGGTTCCATTCTACGCCATGAGTAGGAGTGTTACAGACTCAGTCGCAGGTGTGATGAAGTGAACACTACAATGTGTTTGGAGGAGAAACTGAAAGTAGATAAACTGAGCACACGTTGCTTAATCAAAGTACAAATTATACAAAAGGACCGACAACAGAACCACGAGTTTAGTGTCTTTTAGGTTACAGATTTTCTGTTTATCATGTTTGCTATTCAGGGGAAATGCACCATGATCCCACTAGAGCATCATGAGCTGCAAACATGCTCAGAAATGTATAAATCACTAATGTATCTGCCTTTATGTGTGTGTGTATACGTGTGTGTAATAATTTTCCCCATTTTTTTTTAAACAAACATCCAGTGACTAACAGATTATTATTATTATTATTATCATTATCATCATCATCATCATCACTGAGACTTCGGGATATAATGTATTGGTCAACCCTAATAGTTGAATTGCCAAGCTAGTGATAGCTTAGGCCTCCCATCTAATAGCACCACCAGCTACTGATGTACATACACAAATGCATTTACATTACACTTTAAAACACTCCTTTCTGAATTGTTAACTCTGCCTCAAGCTTGAATCCGTCATTATGAATTAATTCATATTAAAATAATTGCTTCTTCCTGTGGTGAGTTAGTTATTAGCACGGGGTACTGCACAGGTACTGTCACTTCCATTAAGTTTTCTGTTCTGTTATTATACGCCATTTAACAAATAGCTTTTTGTGATGTACCTAGGTAGCTTTAGTTATTAGTTTAAACAGAACTGTGTTAACATAAACTATAGATTCATTTGCAGTACCTGTCTGACTTGCACAGTTAAATCACCTGTGTATTGCTTTGCTTTAATCAGTCTGTACAGGATTTCACAGAGGTTATTTTTTGTGATTGTTGAGGCCAAAAATGATCGATTTTGCTCGATTTTTCTTTTTTTACATTTGCAATGCAAGTTTTTTGTGCTTTTTTGCAGAAAACTACTTGAATTGGTACATGTATTTACAAAATAGAGTCAAATTCCCTACTTATATATTAATAATAATAATACATTTTATTTATAAAGCACTTTACATTTTAAAGAAAATACTATAATATCTATCAAGAATATAGACAAAAAGCAGCAGTGGTAGTAAGTAGTTGGGAAAAAGACACGAAGGAAATGGTTACGGATGGAAAAACTCGCTTTAATTGCTTTTAAATACTGTAACACACTAGTGGTTGAGTGAAGTGCTCTCTCAACTCATAACCAGCTGCTGTGATGTGAGCTGGAGAGCCAGTTTGAGTGCTCAAAAACTAAATCACTAGATTTATTTCTAAAAATTTGCCAAATCTAGTGACAAAGTCACTAAATTGGCAACACTGCTAACAAGCTTATACTAAGTTGAGCTAAATGAGTTAGAAAAACAAAATGTGCAGGGTGGAGTTACGCCAGGACCAAGACAGAAACCCAAATCCTGATGGAAATAAAAGTGTTGATAACATTCTGTTTTAGCAGATCATGTTCAGGACTGAAGTTAGCAAACTTAGACAAAGACTAGACGTAAAAATCTATTGCAGTGTTCTAAGTTAAAAGCCTTTCAGAAATCAGTACAGAAGTGTCAGCACCTCTGAAAAGCAAACACACACTGAGTAATGAAGGTCTTACTTCATTATCTATATGGCATGACATGTTGTAATGTAGAGGAGGGATGAATAATAGAGAATGGCTTATGCTTATGTAGATTATCAGTTAACAAGGTAAACAGATTTAGATTATGGCTTGAATAATTGGAGTAACTGACGTCTTAACGCCAATCTAAATGTCACCCATCAGGCTGAAACGAACGAATTACAACAGGGAACACGGGTAACCTTAAAATATTCCATCCTGCTCAAAGGCCGTGGACAAAAGGAAAGTGATATTGCAGTATGACAATGCACAAATGCATGCATGAATGCACTGGTGAATGACACTCTGTCCTGGTAGGATGGATGTGTGATGACATTAAGTCCCCTGGGAGCACTAAAGGGCATGTGGTTACTGTGCAGAAAGGGGGGTGAGGGCAATTTATGTCCTAAAACTAGTTAAACCTACAGTAAAGTAACAGATGGCCAGATCCCCATTTGACAATGTTGACAATGACAATATATCCACAATGTTTAACATAAGCACCAAACTGACATTTTAACCATAACACAACAAAAATTATCTCACCTATATACCCATGTGCAGTGGGTTTAGAATGTATTCGGACCTTCACAATTTATTGTATTATACAGTCCGGGACTCTAAATGTCCTTGAGTGATGAAGTCAAAGCTCAGATGTGAGCCCCATAGAATATCTGTGGAGAGACATGAGGACAGCAATTCACAGACACTCCACATTCAGTCTGTATGAGCTTGAGAGCACCTGCCAGGAAAAATGGTAGAAACCGCCCAAATCCGGGTGTGCAAAGCTCGTAAAGACTTACCCAAGAAGAGTTGAAGCTGTAATTGCTGTAAGGTGCTTCTACAGAGTAAATGAGAAATTTCAGCATTTGAAAATCTCTTCAATTAAATTTTTTTTTTTGGATTATTTATTTATTGAAAAACAAAGCCAACATACATATCATACAATAACTATATACAAGCCAGGGTTTGCATTGAG
>CM075004.1:22904870-22960580 GCA_037576675.1 Pangasius sanitwongsei | reverse complement strand
TATTAATCCTTGCTGTTGAACGTTCTAACAGAGCAATATTTTTTAATTCTATGAGCCACATTTTGTCAGCCGGGAATCTTCAATTAAATTTGAAAAAAAATTCTAAAAATGTTTTCGCTTTGTCATTCAGGGATATTGTGTGCAGACTGATGGCCAAAGAAAAGAAAATGTAATCAATTTTAAATTAACTCTATTACATGAAAAGTGTGCAAAAACTGAATGGATCTGAAAATTTTCGATCTTAGGGACCATGGCTGAAAATGGTCCCTATCCAATCTAACAGAGCTTGAGAGGATCTGCAGACAAGAATGGCAGAAAATTCCCAAATCCAGGTGTGCGAAGCTTGTCACCTCATACCCAAAACACTTGAGGCTGTAATCGCTGTCAAAGGTGCTTCAACTAAGTACTGAGTTAGGGGTCTGAATACTTACGTCAGTGTGATATTTCAGTTTTTTCTTTTTAATACATTTGCAAAGTTATCACAAATCTGGTTTTTGCTTTGTCATTATGTGGTATGGAATGTAGATTTATGGGGGAAAAATAATGTAAAGCATTTTAGCATAAGGCTGCAACATACAATGTGAAAAAAATGAATGGTTCTGAAAATTTTCTGAATGCACTGCAGTTCAGAAAGTCAGAGTATATGTCTTACTTAGGCAATATGCCTATTAAGTTCCACCCTCACTACAAAGTCCTGCTTATGAATCTCTTTGGAAAACTTCGCTTGAAGCTCTGAATGGTTTAAAGCTCTTAATGGTTTAAAGCTCTTAATGCTTTAGCGCTGTTGTATTGTGCTGATCTCCTAAAGCAGTATAACTGGACTTGAATAGTGTTCCAAAGAATGTAAGGAACATTATGAGGTTTAAAAAAAAAAAATACTAGTCTAAAATATACATATTTAACCTAGTCTAATTCCAGTTATTGGGACCTTTTTATAACTAAATATTCTACTTATGCTACACAGTAATTATTAGATATTTAGAGTTGATTATTGTAGAATTAATTACTGTGCTTTATTTTAAAAAAATTGTTTAAGCTAATAAATGTAAAGCACATTGAGATTTTTGATCTAAAATGAAACCATGTAATACAAATAATTATTAGCCTTTCTTGTCAGGCCTCTCATCATTCTTTTTTCACCATATTACTATTCTACATACTACTTTTGTGCTGCTCTGTGATGTATACAGTCATCCATGTACCTCCATATCACTACTTGGCACTACATTGTATGTTCTATATCATAAAACACAATTTGCATAATTCAAATTACGTGCAAATTTGTGCAATACATTTCCCTGCATCCTGTGTGCAACTGACAACTTGATGTTGTCTTGTATGCTGGTTTTTGCATGCACTTTATGTTAGCTGTAGGAGCATTACTCTCAGAGCACAAGAATTTTGTTGCTTTTGTGTGCTCTGTATTCTGAAAGCATATGGCGATAAAGATGATTTGATGTGACTATTTTGTAGTAGTAGTAGTAGTAGTATTTTTAGCATTATTAGTATTATGCTAAATGGCACTGTTGAAATTGCATTGTGTCAGTAGAGTGGTATTATTAGTTTCCATTTTGAACAATGCCAGGCTATATAAAATGACATGAGCACATGACCCTGTCTCATCATGCTCACTGTAATGAGAAAGAGAGGTGAGAGGCTTGACAACAAAGGAGACTCGCCTCCTCATAAGTGCCATGGCAACCCTATGAATATCATACACGCTGAACGTCTCAGCTGCTGACAGAGCGGGAGAGAGAGAGAGAGAGAGAGAGAGAGAGAGACCACTGGGGTTTTACTGCTCATTCAGCATAGACACACAGAACAGAGACATTAAGCAAATTAGAGTGGTGTGCAGCAGGAGATTTTCCTGTCAACACCAAACAAAGAGCCACCATCATCACGAGAGATCCAGACACAACACATGGGGGGGGGGGGGGGGGGGGCTCACAGCCGGTCACATGACTACACACATGCTCAACCAATAAACTGTCTTCCCAACCAATAATTTGGTTACTACACAAAGGGGCTACTGTAATTTCCTCAAAACATTAGACTCAATCAGAATTATTCAGGAGATCAGACAAGCTGAACTACTGACCCTGATCAGATCTGACCAGCCTAATGCTCAATGACAAAAAGACACAGACTAAATTTGATTTTTTAAAACAATTTAATATATCAATATATAGAGATATTTATCAACAGCTCGTTTTTCATAGAAACGTGAGTGAGACCATTTTGGCATACAGTAAAGATATCCCATGTAAGTACAGTGTTGCTAGGTTAACCTCAAATACTCTACACCCCACAAAACCCTACACACAGGAGGAAGGAATAAAAAGAGGAAATAACATTATTGAAAAAATATACACAAACAAGGCACCAATAAATTAAACTCATAATCCTCTCTTTCAACACATAATCTATTATATAGAATTAAATACACATTCAATGCCTACTTCTGCAATGACTTACTGTTAAGAGACTAATTAAATTATAATGAACAGCAAATAAAAAGAAAAAAAAAACACTTTGGCTGATTAATTTTTAGTTACAATCAAGTAGTAAAGAAATCCAGTGCTTTCACTGTACAAATAAATTCAGATATGGTCTACACTCTTTCATCTGCTTCCAGGAAACTAATATAGACATCTTTTTACAGAAATGTTTAAAACATTATCAAAAGTTCTGCCGTATGAAAAGGTATTTACAAATCTTGATTCGAGCCCAGTGGACAGCCCACCCACCCCTTGTCCCTTCCCCTATGTAATCATTTACACAGTGCAGAAGGCTTCTCAAAAAGTTTGTGCAACAAACAGTGTAGAAAATGTTTTTAGGAACACGTTAAAGAAACGGTTCCCTGAGAGAGAATATCTGCTTCCTGATACTGTACAACAACATTGGAAAAAGAAAAAAAAAAGGAAAAAAAGAAAAAGAGATGAGTCTGGACATTTGTTCAAGTAGTACACGATCTCGCAAGGAAAATCAAAATGGAGTTCATTATATTCACAGCTCACAAAACACCAAGGGTGAGAGGGAGCCAGCGTACAGGCAAGTCAGCAGTACTGCTTTGTAGGAGGGATCAGTAGGGGGGCGCTCTGCTCTCAGAGTGCACAGCCGTGAGGAAGGAGTGCCGTACGGTTCCACGTCAGCTTCCGGCTCGTTCTTCCACTTCCACTCGTGTTTTCCACATGAGGGAAAAGATAGCCCTTTCAAAAACAACCGTTCTGGGATGAGTGGAAAGTGAGGACGGGTTAAATACTGATGTTAGTGGTGAGAGATGTGATGAGATGATATGAAGAGAGAGGAAGGAGCAGCACGGTGCAACCCTGCACTGCACTGCAGGAAGGCAGGGATTACCTTTAGATATGCATAGAGTAAGAATACAGAAAGCACTGACGTCTACTGAGAGGTTGGGGATTAGTCAACATCTAAATGCTTGGTGTAGTTCTTAATACAGTCAAACAATAAATGAGTATTCGTCTACCACATGCCACATACTTACTGAACTCAAATCCAAGTATCCCTTTAAATGAAGACGAGTGACCTCTAATGCGCCACCTGATAAACCCAATGATGTAGTAATGCAGTAAAGGCTACGTACAAAATGTGCAGAGGTCTCATCTCTAAATATTAAAAACCACCATGAACCACTAGGTACACATAGAAAAAACACCAGCATGTCCAGACCTAATCTGGAGATAGACAAGTAATAAAATTACCCTGTATTGCTTGTGTAAGATTCGTAAAAATCTTAGAAGTACATCGTTCTAATCATTAGACATATTGTCAAAGAATGTATTGGAAGTATGAGTCAGGAAGAGTGAGGAGAAGTCCATAAAGACTACATGTTAAAAAAAAAATCACCACCACTTCATTGCTTTCAGTGTTAAAACCTCTGCAGTGCAAACAAAAACTTAACATGAAGCACAGCTCTGTGCGAGTTCTGTGCGAGTACAGAACCGCGTCTCGTTCTGGATCGTGTACATAAGATTGGCCAGTGCAGGCTTTTTCACTACTGCAACGGTTCTTATGTAAAAATAGTGTGAAATTCTAGTCTCACATGTGGACACGGGGTCTCACATTTAAGGCAAACATACAGCACAAAACACATCTTGATGTAGCCACAAAATGTCTGAAATGAATGTTTAATTTACTGAATAAGCTGTACAAGCTCTACATTACACTAAGCCACTTGTTTCTCACACTTTGCTTCCATGTCATGAAATAAAATGCATTATCAAATCGAAATGCCTACCATCACTTCTGATTCAACACCAGCAGCAAAATATTCCCTATCTCAGCAATTACGCCACAACTAAAAGCGTTTTTTTCCCCCTTCAGAATATAGCGTAATCAAATTGTGTCGGATTTTCCACGGTTCTTACTTGCTGATTAGTCGTTGTGGTCCCTCTTACAAAAAAGGTCCTTGAGATTTCTATCCAAGTTATGTGCGAAATGTTTAGCTACTGCAGTGATAAATAAAATAAAGATGGTATTCTACACTAAGACTATAAAAGACATTTTATAGAGCAGTACTAACTAACTAGCCTACTAGCTAGGCTCAGCTACTCCAATTACAATCCTGCTAGTTACTCCAGTTACAATCCTACTAGCCAGCTAGCTTATCTAATAAACATACGTTTATGTTTACTTCAACAGCCTGTTTTTGCTAGTCAGGTTATTTAAAAGCAGCTGGTTAGATTTAGAAAATGGTTACTCTTTTTCTTAATGTTTAACAAAAAATGTCAACTTATTTCAAAAGAAAGGAAGTAAGATAGTTGATTGAGGCCACGTGATATTCATGTAAGCAGTAGTTTTCAGATAATGGAACAGTATCTATAGCATGAGAGGGGGTCTGTCATGGTCACTATGCCATTTCCATTTTTTTACAATCCTCCTAGAGCAGGAGTTGGGATTAATCACAGCACAAAGTGAGGGGAATTGTCTGGAAAAAAATTCTTCTTCAGTTCATCTCCTCTGAGATTATTGATGGATTGCTGGTCTACGTTTTAGGTTTATACCTCCTTGTAGTGTGTGACATCCCAAGTCACTCCCATGTATGTGAATTTCAACAACTGGCATCAGTCACTTGGGTAGTTGGCAAACATTCCTCTTGTAATGAAACCTAGATCATCTCCGGACCTGACCTCAGGCCGTTTTTTTTTCCTCATGCACTTCTTGTCTTAAATCTCTGATGTCAGAAAGTGTTATACAAAAATAAATCTGAATTGAATTATAGAGCTATTTCTGTATGTACAACTCGTGATCCTGGGTCATGCAGGGACGAGTGTTACAGAAATAAACGAGCGCTCATTAATCTAGTAGTCTGGACCCAGATATGTGCAGGAAGCCCATGCGCTCAGATCGACTCAACATTTTCTACTGCCATGTCAAACAATGATCTCATGAATAATTGATAGTGCACTGTGATCTACAATTAATCTCTCAGACATTAACAGTCAGTGTGGTTAACAGTGTCATCTTCAGTAGGTTATATACAACAGATACTGGAGGAATCAGCTCTCTCAAATCTAATTTCAGCAGGAGAGATTTCAAAATCAGACATTCAAGGGTGTTTATATATATATATATATATATATATATATATATATATATATATATATATATACATACATATACACACACACACACATACATACACATACATGTATATATTGTTCATTAGTTTTTTGTTTAAAAAAAAATTAGATGTTCAAAACAAAAAAAAAAGTAAAAAAAAAACAAAAAAAAAAAACAAATTTTTATAACAATAAATAAACAATAAATATTACAAAAATCTCATATTTCTCCTGAATAAAATCAACAGGATTTTCCAGGTATTGCGATATAAGAATATTGTAATTACCCAATATTTATATCTGCATATGTTGATCCAATTTTTTAATCATCATTCTATTTTATTGTGTGCCAGGAATAACAAAAATAAAACAAAAAGCTCTTTGCTTGTTTTCCCATTTTCATTTTGGAACAAGAAAGGAATTCACGGTTGTATGTGGTTTCAAATCTGATTTGAACTGATTTGCAACTCAGTTTGAATCAGATTTCATTTGTTTTTATATGTCAGAGATCTAAGACAAGCACAGCATGAATGAAATCCAGCATGAACTCAGGTCAGGACATGACCTTACCTAACATGGCATTCCATCCTGTTCAGTTTTTTTTCCCCTCTCAGCTGCTCTGTATATGTTCATATATTGTATATGTTTACTCACTGGACATTATGTGAAACCTAATCCACGACAAATTGTCAGTTCACAGCTGGCTAACTAGCTAACTTTCCCCTGAGCTTCACTACTCAGTGAAAGCAAGCTGGCATCGTGACTATAACAAGCGACGCAGAATGAAGAAACAAAACCTATTCTGTGTGAACAAAACCGATATATTTCTGCTATGAATCACACAAAGAGCACAAAAAATGTCAACCAACAACAGGTAAAAATCATACACTCTCAGAAAAAACCTTTCCTTGTCACTGGGTTGGTATCTTTAAGAGTCATTTTCATAAAGTGCTGCAACTGTTAAAATAATAATAATAATAATAATAATAATAATAATAATAATAATAATAATAATATAGATAAAGAAACAAAAAAGACTAAAAAAAAACTTTAAAATTGAGTATTTAGAGTAGTTTTTCAGTTTGCAAGCCGTAAATGGAATTAAGCAATATCACACGAGCAAGAGTGCAGTTATACTGAATATCGGCACGGCTGTGATTTGGCTGTAGGCACAAGTGCGCAGGCTGAGTGCCGCAGCTAATCACAGTTGTGCAATATTGCTTTTATACAACAGTTTTATAAACAAGTAATTAATATTGAGTAAGTGACATTTCAGACACAACATGGCCAAATGTTCTGTTTATTTCTGCTCCGCTAGGGGAAACAGATCCTGAAGAAGCCACACTCACTTTACAGCACATCGGCTAGCTGGCTAACTAGCTCACATTGATTTGTACATTCTCATTAAAGGTTCTTCCAGTAAAATCTTCAACTGATAAGATTTCATATTTTAAGACAAAATTTATATTCATGAAAAATGCATCATTTGCCGTGTCCACTGATGATGTCGCTAACACTACTGTTGTAACCGTTTCGAACTAGGAAGTGGAATTTTATGTGGTGAACACAGACGAGCGGAGTGATACACAGTGAAATGTCCCAGTGCGGTTACAGGAAATATAAGCACTCTTGGAACGCCACTCGACCAATCAGATTATGGACCGGAACTAACTGTTGTCTAATCCCTTTCACACCAGTGATTTTTCCAATGATTTTTTAAATTCATTAATGCACCACACGTTGCACTTTTTAATTGTTTATAGTTACATTTAATGTTATGGAAAGTCCAAAAAGAGGACTTTGCACTTTCTGGTTTCTCTGTAACATGACAAGCGTGTGAATGAGCTGTTACAGGAACAATAATATATTAGAATGAGCGCATTTATATAAACCTATCATTTATGAAACAGTTGTAAATATTCACACCTGTGCTGTTATAGAAGATTAATCAACACTTTCTGATTCGAGAATTTAACCCAGCTGTGGTATAATATAATGTATTATAAGCAACACATATGACTGACTATCGGGCGTGATGTCATAGCGCTTGCCACGTGTATGTTGCTTGAATCCCAACACCCTCAGGTAAAACACATTCCCACGCCCCTGCCATTGAGGCAACCATCCCAGTAACAAGGAAGGCTAAATGATCTGAGAGTGTACACTGAATTGGAGAACAGAATAAACCTCAGGAGCAGGAACAGGAAAGTGTACATTTGTCAGTGTACGTTGATGACGATGCGACCGGGAAGTGCGCAGGAAGCCCTGTTGTTGGTGTTCTAAAGACACACGTGTACAATTTCAACCTCAAATCCTAAAATCCTTAGATCCCTAAAACTCTCTCTGAATCTGTTACCTAGGGAAGACATCTAAATACAGCTGACGTGGTGCTAGAAGACTGCTGGAAGGAATGACATGACCATTTATGTCTTATTTACTGTTTTTTTAATACAGCATAATTCCTTTCTTATTTCATCTAAGTCCTGCCTGCAGACATCACGTAATATACTGTAGTGTTGCATCAGACATGTACAGTGTGTATGTATAAATTATTTATCTTAAAATGGTCCAGTGCTAACAAAGCAGGTCAGTCACTGTCTCTCTCTCACACACACAAACACACAGACACACAGACACACACACACACACACACACACACACACACACTCCTGCCCCGGCAGCCCACACACTTTGCAAGTTTACACCAGTAATAAAATGACTCTGCATCTACTTAAAGAAGCAGCGTTCTATAAAGTTAGTCATTATTAAAGTGGAATGATTACCAGGGTTCCTGCTGGAGATGCAGTAATAAAGAGTAGAGCTAGAAGACATACAGGTTAGTGTTAGTATCTCATCAGTGAGAGGAACTACACAGCTTCTAAAGCAAAATGCCTGTGTGTCACATAGCACTCACACCACAGACAGAGAGAGTGTGTGTGTGTGTGTGTGTATGTGTGTGTCCTGCTCTCTCTGTGCCTCGCTGTGCAGTGCTGCAGTCTCCCCACCAGACCAAGGGCCCCAAACAAGTGGATGGATGGACACAGGGATGGAGGGAGGGAGGGGAGGAGAAAACAACCTCAGGGTAACCCGTCATCTTCCACACTGAGCGCCACGCGCTGCACAGAACATATAAAAAAACACACAGAAAACACATTTACATACACCGCTGGAGGGAAGGAGGGCGGAAGGAAGAAAGGAAGGAAGAAAGAAAGAAAGACAGACAGAAAGAAATTAACTAATTAAATAGATAATTACACAAACAAATGAGTAAACAAACAAACAAATAAATGAACCAATTAATTAGATGATTACACAAACAAACAACAAACAAATAAATAAATAAATAATGGAAGATGGAATCATAGAAAGAAAGAAAGAAAGAAAGAAAGAAAGGAAAAATGACCTAAAAGAATAAGGAAAAACAAATAAACAAATAAGATGGTCAGAAAGTTGATGAAAGTTAAAGAAAGAAAGAAAGAGAGAGAGAGAGAGCGAGAGAGAGAGACTCAGACTGCTCTGTACAGAGCATTAGCAGATGATCAGCCTGACATCTCATGACTATTTGCTCTGTTCTTCAGGTGTGAAATTCTGAATGCAGGTGTGAGAGAGTTACAAATCCACACACAGTGATGTACGCAAATACACTAAAGAACGTTACATGTGACTCCTCAAAAAGATTGTCCCATCATATAAAGTGCTGATTACTCATCCCTAACTCAGCTGTAGTGAATAAATAATACAACTCAAGGGCACTGCGTGGTCACTACTTCCTACTTATGAAACATGAAACAAGACACATCATGTGTGTTTCCACGGCAGGAACCTTCTCAGGAACCCTCAAATATTTTCGAAAATGCTGAAACATTGGCTGCATTGCCACTGAACAAACCAGAGCCGATATTAGTATATCCTGTACTGAACTTCTCTGATTAGTTAAACTCAGAAAGACCAAGCACCTTTCTAGCCCCGTTTTTAAAAATCTGTCTTTAGCTGGATTTCGATTTTCACTTACTATTTTATTCACTGAGATTGTTTTAAAAAATCAGGCGATTATTTGTGATCCTATTGTAGAGAGAATGCTAATATTAGCTACTGTAGGTAGTTTCTTTTTTTATTTGTTTGTTGTTTTTGCAGCTGTAATCTTAAGAAAATAGCAAGACAAAAGTCTGGTGTGACAAATATTTCATTATTTATAAAAACCAAAATCAGACAACAGATCTGTTTTGCTTTCTATTAGCTCATGCTCTTTTGTGGTTTCACCTGAATAAACTTGACACAATACAAACTGAATCACTACTGGAGACCGATTTCTTTTTCGCACCTCCTGTTTGTTCTCTCCATTTAAAAGAATCAGCACATTTGGTTGGACCACTGCTTAAGGCTTACTGTATAACAAAGTGCCGCAGCATGACCGGTAAAGTGGAATATTGAAAAACGCCTGTTTTTAAACAAGTGCCAAACGAAAAATGTAGCTGGATTGAATTTCGTGCATTTTTTAAAAGGCAAAACTGACTCAATGGTTTAAAGGGAAGTGAAAAAAAAGCATATTTGTACAACTAATCAAAACCATAAAGAGACAAAACAAAGTCCTTTTTCAAAGTCCTTTTCTCATTCAGCAGAGAATCAGACACACTTTAGTTCCTCAGAAGGTTCCAGAAGCTCAGTGGAAACATGCCTATAAACCAACTGAAGCTGAATGCGATACCTCTATGGATGAACATGGAAACATCAATTCACTTCTAACAAATATTATATGGAATAAAATGTATGTGGTGAAGTGGGAATAGGAAATATCATGACTGATATGTGGTGGATAAGGGATGGGTTGAGCTTGTGTGAAACGTGAGAGTGTGTACTTTTAGTACTGCAGCATCGTCTCCTCTAACATCAGAGTATACCTCGCTCGGCCCTAATCTCATTTAACCCGCAGTGAAGCGCTTTTCTGTCTTCACTTTGTGCTGGCGAGCATGGGCGCCCCCGAGTACCAGTGAGCGGCCGGGTCAGGGATGCCGCCCGCTAAAGGGAGAGCTAGGAACGGCTGCCTGACGCTTCCACTCACGGCTGGGTAGATGTGGCCGATCTGTTCGCTGTGGCCAATGTGGATCTCGTCGTCGTCTTCCTCGGTGGTCTTGCGGTACACTGGGTTGTCGAAGTTCATGCTCTTGGTGTTGCGCCGCCTCCAGTTGCGCCAGACCAGGTAGCCTCCGGTGCACGCCAAGGTGAGGACCACTGTGGCAAGGATAGGAACTGCATGCGTTTAACACACAGCCGACACACGGCGAGGTCGTTAACACAGCTAGAGGACATGGGCCAGCGCTTCATGACACACATACACAGTCCAGAGCAACAGCAGCTCGGCACATCTGGCTCAAACTTTTGGGCTTAAAATGCTGATATGGGTGAAAATATTAAGATATTTAAAATGATTAAAACCATGAAATTAGCAGTGGAGTTATTGAAACTACAGATAGATCTAATTAATTAACATTAATTAATTGATTAATTAATTAATAATGGAAATATAACATTAATACCTAACTACAAAGAGTATTGGCACCCATGGCTTTGGGTGTTTTGATTGCTGCAAGGCCAACAAAGTCATCGTTTCTCTGAGATACAGACAACAGGCAAGGCCACAGCATGAAGTGTAAAAAAAAAAAAGGTTTAGGTCAGTTTTTTTTTTTTTAATTTTGTGTCAGGAAATAAATATGAGTTATCTATTTTTGAATAGAATGTTATTAATGGAATAGGTGGTTACATAACAAGCACTCGATTAGTCAACTCTTTGTGACCATCAGGAGTTAAGGCTGAATTAACACTGTGTGTTAATTGTGAAACACCGCCATTGCCACTGGTTTTCGTTTTAGTGTTTGAATTGTACAAACCTCTCATACAGTCTTCAAACCTACTGAAATGTTTTCTAGATTAGTAAATACTTTTAAATGTAATGTCAGAGTTTTTGATTTGACACACAGCTCGTTAGTGTGTTTACCATCACTGTGCATGAAATCGCTAAATATTATTGTTTGAATTGAAAATCAGATAAATAAGGATGTTTTGGCTCCGACATGCCATCTAATAGATTGCTTTTAATCTTCCAGATGCGTATAAGGGAGGCAGGCCAGTGTGTGAACAATGCTGCTTTTGGATTGCGGCTGCTTCTGCACACTAAAAGTCATGTGTCAAGTATAAACCAGCCTTTAGGATATGTTTAATTATTACCTTCAGTAATAGTATACGTATCATTAAAAATAATAACTATTATTAGGATATCAGCATTTGGATACAATTATGAGCCTATACAGCAAATGCCCAAAGAGTTTGAAACAAAAACAGTGAATCAGAGCCAGTGGTGCCAGACAGACATGCACATTCACTAGGACTTTGTGGAGCAGGGAATGCAGCCATATCTATAATGACTAATAAATACATTCATAACATGTTATGACACATTCATAAGACATTATACACATTGTTATAATTATTATTGAAAATGCATTACACTTTATTGCTATGTTTATTATGCATTATTAAAACAATGCCTACAGTCCACAACATTGTACACTCACAATCTCAAAACCATATAATATAGGTATGATATATAGTTTGAGGACTAAATAATTCTTATAACCTCTAATATTTTAAACAGTTACGAACAGAATATTTCCTGATGTCATGCATTACTTAATATGACTTAATATCTAAGATCATGATGCACTATACAAACTGGGACTGAATTTCTTTGGCATTAGTATTCATCATGCCTTATGGACAATAAATAATAATAAGGCATAATAAATATTGCTAAGGTGTAATCCATTTTCATTAATAATTATAATCCTGTGTATGATGATTTTATATGAATGCATTATAATAGATTGTACATGTTTTCATAGTTCATTATAAATAACTTATAGAAATATCTTAAGTTAACCATTTATAATGCATCATTTAGAGTATATGCATGCCTTATACAGTCATATACTGATTTATTATAAATGGAAAATCACCAGATCATGCGAATCACACACAAAAGCAGGAGATCCTGCAGGCGTGAAGGAGAACCTCATGCAGAGGGTAGCGTAGTGCTCGAGTAAACGTGAAGGCTTACCTATAGGGATGACGACACCCAGAACTGCCACGGTGATGTTGTTCCCTAGGAGGAAGTGACCACCCGCAGCTGCAGGCAGAGACAGAGTGTGTGTGTGTCAGTGTGTGGCATGACAAGTGTTATTTTACTATCCTCTCATTCAGCATAAGTTTATGTAAAAGGCACGTGATCTCACATCGTCATAGCAAGTAGAGCAATTGAGTGGTAAGAGCAGGTCATGTGATCAACATGTACACTCTCTAACAGCTTTGTCTACTATATAGGTGTACAGCAACGTACACATTTTTTCAGCCATCCTCTAACCCCATCACCACAAGACCATTGCTGAGCAGATATTATTTAGGAGGTGGTTCATGTGCTCATGGATCATGAAACATAATCCTTGGCCATGAGCCAGCCATTTGCTTTTTTATTTTGTGTATTATCATGCACATAATAAGACCATTCTTCCTTTTTCCTCACGTCCATTCTTTTTTCCTGAGAATAATCAGGCACTGAAATAAACCCAATCTCAATCTCACAATTAGCGCATTTAGCTAAAGTGCAATTAGTGTCAGGTAATAAAGCCTGAGCCCAGAGATTAGGAGAACCGGCACAGGAATACAGATGGAGTCCGGTCTTTCTGGTATGTGCGTGGCAAATCAACGAGTATGACGAGTAAAAGACAGCGACATTAAAGGCATGAAAGAGATTACTTGAAGAGTACTCAGAATGGCACACTCTAGCTAGTCTTCACTGCAACAAGAGGTGATTGCAGAGAGCTACACTAGTCACTGGGCACATGCAATCTGCAACACAATAAACTGTGTTACGGACAATTTGCAAATAAATAATTATATTACGTTGGAAGCCACAAAAAAAAGTGGAGTTACTGTTGTTACTCGAAGTTGGTTATTTTCCAGTAATGTAATGCTCCAGAGTGTTTTATACTTTTTATACCACAGCAATTTGCTAGCACAAAATTTTTCTCAATTAAATAACAACTCGTAGTACTTTTTAATCAGTTTATAGTTATGTTTAATACTGTGGAGAGTCTGTGAAACTAGTTAGCTCCTGTGATCACTACATTATTTCAGCTATATACAGTAGGATCATCCCCAGGCTCTCTTTTCCCTCTCCTTTTCTCCTGTACAGATAAATGTATATACAGTTTTACAGAGTTTTAATTAAATACTGATATGAATGTGCTGCAAACAAAAAATATAAAACCAATTTCACAGCAGTAATATTAAGTCATAAATCTGAGATTCTGAGACAATTTCAAGACATTTTTATAAAATGATGATTTCATCTTATGCAGATTCCTCAAATTTAATAAATCCCCTTCTGTGGTATTTATAAAGCAATTATTCTTTCTAAAGTGGCTTTCAAACACACCAAGTTGCATATTCATTAAAGCAAGCATACAAAACAGACATGTTGTGTTATTTTACTCATATGAAAGTTGCTACCCTGTTAGTAAATCAGCACCTCAGACTTGATATAACAGAACATTATTAACAGCTGTTGTTGATGATAAGAACCAGGAATAAGAGTGAGAACTGCTAGTGCACAGCTTATTTGAACAAAGCCACATCTTACCCTCTTTGCTGTGCTCTATCAGGATGCTCCCTGTCCTAACAGATTCTTTCTCTTCTGGTTTTTCTCTGAACGACATTAGGGGAAAGCTACATTACAGCATCTCTCATGACTGCTCAGAGTCATTAGGAAACGGGGTGAAAAGGCAAGAGAGCAAGTTGGCAGCCGTTTCTAAAGCATTCGTCATTTAGCTCAGAGGTGCAATTCAGTTTCTCTGTAAAGGAGCATTCAGCAGCACGACTATTTTACATTTAGACAGTGATAAAATATCCAGGCGTGCCATATTTCTGGTTTGACTGGTAGGCTAGCTTTCTCAGGCTTTAGTTGAGAGACTGAGAGGGTAAAAATAGACCTGGAACAGTAATGTGCTGAGTGGAGCTGTGAAAATGTCTAACCAGTACACAACTTTCATCAGACTTTAGGGGATATCACTATGATAAACACTAAAACAACACTAAAATATCCACTGGGGGCAAGATCTGCACACACTACAGGTTCTTCAATTCGTGGGTAGTAAATAGGTAGTAACTTTTAGCTAGGTTAAACTGATTATTGCAATTTATATCACAAGGTATTGAGTAATCTTCTATAACAGCACTCTGTAACAACAGGGATCTTGAACGGCAGGGAAAAAAGAAAATGTCTAATCATTAGAACCTTCGGTAAGTAGACACTTTGGAAGGAGTCTCCAGTGTCAGGGCTTTGCAACAGGCAAGGTAAAGCTTTCTCTTTAGGTTTTTGACCATGGAAAAGTTAAGGATGGAGGACTTTGCATTTTCGTGGTAACATGACAAGCTGCATTTTTTTTCTTTTGTCGTAATAACAAGTGAAAATGACGGAATGACTGTTTATAGCTGCTATAATGTAAGTGACAACAGGAGCAAACTTGTCCCATGGACATTCTACAACATTAAATACGAGTATAAACAGTGTTACAACTCTAGAGGTCGTGATCCTTTTTGTAATGTGAAGGAATAACTGGCTGCTCTCCCCTCCCGCAGTGTGTGTTTGTGTGTGCTCTTTTAATTACACGCTGACATGATGATTGGCTACTAGCAGGGGGGCTTCTGGTGTTGGTTTCCGTTGCATTCTGTGTTCCCAGACATCGCAAGTCTAGGATAGACCTGGCCAGACCTGGTCACCTGCTTGAGGTTGCTTCAGGTCTACAGGCTACTTCAGCCCGTAGATTATGTTGTCTAGCTCATGACTGATCCTGTTGTTTTGTGACTGACATAGTATGGTGATAATTGAAGAAAGAAGTAAAGTAAAATGCTGAAACAACCTGAGAAATGTTGTAGATCATTATAAATAATATCAGAGGGAGGACTTTGTCAATTTTTCCCCATTTACGGTAGTTAAGGATTAAGGGACGATACTGCATTTTCTTTTCTTTTCTTATGGTCTGTAATAGCTTCCCTACAATTTAAGTTAGATTGCTTTTGTTTATTATTTCCTTTCCACCGCTCTAAAATGTTACCGTTGTGTAAATAAACTCTATTATTGCGGTGAAAGCTGTTGTTTGTCGAGTTCTAGGAACTGGGAGGGCACGGCTATTTCCTTTCGTTATGTTATGGCCTTAGACCGGGCCGTGACAACAAATAAAAAAGTATAATGTATCATTCTTTAATTAGTAAAAAAAAAATTTGTAGAGGAAATTGCTCTGGTATAAGAGAAATACAACACTTCAGTACGTGTTGTTATAGTAAAATAATCAACTTCAGGGTTGTAACAGGAGTTTGTAGTTTTGCTCAACCACTGTATCTGAAACTGAAACTGTATTTGAAAATCTTTACCACTGTCTCATTTTTATCAGTATACCAATCACAGCTAATGTGAATTCATATTTACTATGACATACCATGAGACCTTTTATCTTAACGCTGTATAAATCCACTGTTGACAGATTCTCCAAGGCACTGCATAAGACATGCCACTCCTGCATCTTAATCCCAATGAGTGAGGCATTTCTTGTTGTTATGGGTGCTGGCGTTATTGTAGCCGGACAGGCCCACTTACCGCAGCGTGCAGAGAGATGAGAGGGAAGAGGAGAGAACAGGGCCTGGGGCAGTGTTCATCAGTCAAGCCTGGCTGCTTCTCTCCTCCACTGCCTGCTCTAATTCAGCAGAGAGTGAGCACTGCTACCCAGGGCTAGGACCACAGCCTAATCCATCACTCTCAAGTGGCCTGGTGCTGCACAGCAAGCAAATTCTCCCATACACATTAACTTTCACATGCTGCACACTCCTCTGCTGTGGGGAAGGCAGCATGGTCATGAGCTTGATCTCATTTCCATATCCAATGTACAACAGAAGTCAGGGGTTTGTCAAACTTGAGGCAAGATCTTCATGGAAAATGAGGGCAGATGAAGTCGTCTAAGCAGACTGAGAGGCGGACCAAATAAAGGCAGACAAACAGGCACACATGTACCAAAGTATTTGATCTTACAAGCACCATCTGTCATGTATTGCTGATGCTCTGTTTAAAAGGTTGCATGTCATGCTGTTGCACTAAGAAAAAAATACTCAAGTGCATTGGTGGGGTTGGCTCTAGTTTCCTCCCACCTGCCAAAACCATGCTGGATTGGCGACTCTAAATTGCCACTAGGTGTGAATAAGTGCTCCAGGGACTGTTCCTGGGATAGGCTCCAGATCTTCATCACCCCATGTAAGAAACTCTTCAACTGGGAAATTTATGGCCATGTGCTTATCTTGAGGCACGCACAGTGGTTTCTCATGGTTCAGCTCGTTCGGTACTCTGCCCATGTCACTCTGGTCCAGTGTTATTATCTTCCAAACATTGTTGAATGACAATATCTCTATTACAAAGTAATGTCAAAAAGCTACAGCCCTGCATGGATCCCGACAAGGAATGTACTGCTATTACAGCATGAAAAACAGCAGCCACTGCTGGAATTTTAAATCACGCTATATAAAACAACAATACTAATTCTAATACTAATAATAACAACAGTTATGGGAGTTATTAAATTATTAAATATGAGAGTGGTGATAATTTTAAAATGAGTGTTTGGAAAAGAATTGTTTTAAAATTGACCTTATATATATATATATATATATATATATATATATATATATATAATTTCAAAATAACAGTTTGGTAGTAAATTTGACTGATATCTATCTATCTATCTATCTATCTATCTATCTATCTATCTATCTCACCTCATTTTTGCTTATTTTCATGCAGGGTGCCAATAATTATGTAGCTGTGCTTGTTGCTGTGTTAACTTATACAGTTATAAAAGTACTGACAAATGATATAGCTGTAATACTGAGCCCTGTACCTCATGCACACACACTCAAGTCACTCACCACGGTGTGAGTGGTTGCTGTCCCCGCTGTTTGGTCCGTCTTGTTGAGAGACGGTGGTAGATCTGGGTGTTTGGCTGCTGTCTGTTGCATTCTGGGTGGAGATGGGATGTTGCCATTGTGGTGTGGTGCTGCTCTGAGTGCTGCTTTTCATGGAAGATGGTGATGGAGTTGAATACACGGTGGTGGAAGGTGGTGTGGTTAACGGAGATAAAGCTGTGGTGCTGTGTGTTGTAGAAGGAGCAGTCGTGCTTGAAGCAACTGTTGCAGTTGGAGTAGATGACGTCGTACTGGTGGTAGTTGTCGATGTTGGAGTGGTTGATGGTGGTGTGGAAGGTGTAGAAGCCTCTGTTGTTGTAGTCGTAGAGGGTGTAGTTGTTGTAGTCTTGGGCTTTGGTACTGGATTGGGAGAGAGAGAGAATGAAGGGAGGGAAAGAAGCCATAGTGCTTTAACATTTTTAAAACTGCCAGAGTAATTAATGGTAATGTTTCTACAATGTTCTGAAATTGTTTTTGCTCTCACAATATTGCATTAACATTCCTACAACATTGTCAAATATGGTGCGCTTTGTTGATGCTTTGGAGCTGTTCTGTGGCTGTTTTTTGAGACTAGCTACCAATTTTAGGTTTTAGGTTATCAGATAATTTGTGAACAAAAGCATGAAGTGTCATTCCGTAATAAATTAAAACTCGCAGTTGTCAGCAAATTGCCTCGGTATAAGAGGAATATAACACTTCAGGACATATGGTCAATGGAAAATAATTCACTTCCGGGTGGTAACAGTAAGGCCATTTCATGCCAGGCCAAATCACACCATCCCATCATTGATTATTTTCCTGTAACAGCACACCATGTCATGCATTACCCATTACACAGCATAACATGTTATAACATTATTCATTTTACGCATCTAGGTTCCATCATTCGGTGTGGCTTATTGAGCAGCCAGGACTTGTGGTTTTACCTGTGACACAACGGCGCATGTCTGGGCCGAGCTCAGCGTCATCAGGACAGGCGCACGTGTATTTGGGTGAGTGCTCTGTGATCTGTGGAGCTCTCAGACACAGGTACTCACAGCCTCCGTTGGGCAAACTCCCCATATTACAGCTGTCTGGAGCTGAGAGAGAAAAGCGCACAGCGTGAACTGAAGTGCATTAGCCGAGGGAACTCTGCTGAGGAGTGTGTGCGTTAACGTGTGCATGTTTAAACATCATCATTACAGGGCAGGGGTCTGTGTAAAACGCAAGGGCTACCATTAACATAACACTGTGATTAAAGTCTGGCACTGGCACTAGTGCAGCAATACAGTTCAGCCAATAATGTCCTTGGCAATCTGTCTGAGAAAGGAATAACCTTGTTTAAAAACGTCAACAACAATTGCACTTTCCTCTGGGAACATGGATATAGTTGAGTTTGATTGCTTTCAAAGTGGTTATATAGCATCAGATAGAGGGGGGGAGAGAGAGAGAGAGAGAGAGAGAGAGAGAACAGAATTCTCACAAAGTGCAATAAAGGTGGTTTCATACTATACACACATCAGTGTTCCTTTTACATGTAATCCATTGGGAACTGTTGGGAACTGGCTGCAAGGTGAATGGAATGTGGCAGGACAAAAAAAATTAGCCTTCTTAATGGTTGACGCCTTGAATAAAAATATTTCTTTGGTAGTATGCCAACTAAAATAATAAAAAATTTTAAAAACTTTTTTTTGCCCCTGGAACTTGTTTGGTAGCATTTTCTACCGATTAATCCAGGGTGCACATAATGCATTGACAAATTTCTAACAAAAAAAAAAAACAAAACAAAACAAAAGCATGTTTCCATCCTGTTCTGCCTGAGAATAATCTACCCCGTGTCAGTGCATGATTCAGAGAGATTTAAAAAATATCATGTGCACTAATCTGCCAGATACAACAGTGTTATCACCAAAGCAGTGTCTTTATATTTAACAAGGAGTAGAATTCAATGCCAACCTTGTCCTCGGAGATGCCTCCACTGCCAACAATCTAGTCCTTCTTACTCATTTATATGCCTGAAATACCCTTAAAACATACTTCAAACAGGAAAATTTGAAGAAATTGAAGAAAAACAATTTCAGACATTTGACCTTGCTGTGACCTTCATCCTGTTTGGATCAATTCTAAAATCTAATCAGTTCATCTAATGGTTATAATGATAATTCTATATAAATCCTACAAACATTCAACCACTCGTTCTTGAGATATCACATTAACGAGAATCTCAGATAGACGCATGGACAACCCAAAAATATAATGCCTCCACCATCTAGTGGCATAAAAACTAAAACTACAGTAAGTTAACAAATCACAAACTACAATTCATTAAAAATATATCAAAGTAAAAATGAGAAATGTTGCTTTTGAATGCAGCCAAAAAAAATTCCCTTTTCCATTTGAATTTATAAAATTTATTAAAAAAAAAAAAAAATCCACGTCAGTTTTCTAATAGTAACATACTGTATGGTGTACAAAAACAGCTCCACAACTTTCAATCTGCTCCCATGACTAAAACTAAAACATAACCTAAAATACATAAAATTCAGAGATGGCACCAATCCGATACCGATAAAATGAAAGTTTTACATATAAACAGTCGTGCTTGTATTGTTTTGTTAGGATTGATTTTTATGATATTTATACTTTATTATATCTATTATATTCTCAATGTAAGTGATTTTTGTGTGAAAGCTGCAGTTTTGTGTAAGTAATTTTTTTAAGGTCTTCAGTTAAAAAAATATATTTAAAACAATATGCGTGTGTATGGCGCACTGCAATGGACTGGCATTCCATCCAGGCTGCATTCCCGCCTCACTCCCGGTCTTCCCAAGATGCCTGGGATCCACTACAACCCTGACCAGGATAAAGCACTTACGAAGGTTCCATAAATTAACAAAAAAAAAAAAAAAAAAACTAAAATAAAAACTAGTAGGAATCAAAATCACACCAAAACGAAAAACAAAACCAAAATTAATTTTGAAATAAAAGATGAAAATAATATTTATAAAAAGTCAAAAGTCTAGTCAGTTTAGATTTAAAGTGTGAAATAAAGAGAATGATAATGAAAGAACCAGGGAGACAGTGGAAACCTAAAAGGACTGAAATTCAGTGTACTTCACAGCAACTCCCGCATTGCTCCCAAGAGAAGAAAAGGAATTTAAGGATGATCTTATTTCCGAGCCAAGCTCCCTCTGCTCTGAGCACTGTGTGCTTTCTTATTGAGTAATATTTCACTAAAGCTACTGTCACACAGCGCCTCATGAGGGTTCCCTTCTGTGAATATTACACCCTGTTCTCCAGGAAATATGCTGAGCCAAATCACATTTCCATTCGTTCACACTTCTTCACTTAGCTTAAGTGCGTTTTTCAGCTTTTGTTAGCACCTCCAGTACTTTTAAAACATTTATTTATCTTTTAACACTACCATTCATTTATCAAAGTGAGAAGGCTGCAAATGTTTTTCGCTTTCTGTCTCACTCTATCCTGTAAATCTGTAAGCCTAAAATGAGTTTCTTTCAAAATCTTTAAAGGTAGCATGAATGAAGAACACAGGACAGGGAAGGACAGTCAGTTCTGAAAGTTAATGGTCATTGCTTATTGGTTTGATTGCTGAGTTTTGCATCTGACCTTTGGGCTGCCGGAGCTCATGGAACACCACCACGTCCAGCGGGCTGTTCAGGTGCTGCGCCAGCATGGATATATCGTGGCCTGTTAGCCGGTTCACGCTGTAGATAGCCTCATCCTCCAGATCTGTCCAATATACTCGGTCCTGCAGAAAAAAATACTTGGTATTGGACAAGCAGGAAAAACCAACAGCTGAATTTTAGACCATTCAAATAATCTTACAATTTATGATTTTTGGCCCAAGAAACTACTAGAAACAGAATGTCTACTCCACAGTACCTCATTAACAATGCCAAGATTCATGAATCACGTTTCTGCCTTCTACAAAGTACTAATGGATTGTTTTGACCTTTATTATAACCACTTGTTGTAGTGCTCCTTGCTGCAGCTTAGTAGGTCACATGACCATAGCATGTCTGTAGGCTATACCTGTGCCAGGAACTCAATAAAGTTCCTAAAAGCCCTGGAAGCATCACTACTGTCACACTGTCACATGCCCTATTTGCCTATAATTTAAAAAACATTATTTTTTAAAAAGTTTTTAAAATATTAAATGAATTTTATTCTGTATAATTTTTTTAGGTTTTTTTTTTCAGTTAATCATGGCCTCTCTAGTCACTTGCTACAACCCTCAGCAGTAGATACTGATTTATTCACACTTGTCTAAACTTCATGCTTTCTGTACTTCTAGTTCATTGTGCAAAATAATAGATTGTGCTGGATCAAGTGCTATTTCATAATCATCTGAATAATAAGGGTGGAAGCCGTATAGTTAAACCTGCAGTGACAATTTTGCAGTGATTAATCTGATATAATTAAGGCGAGGACTATTCGAGCAGCAGTGTATTTGCAATATATTGATCTCCTATTAGATGTTTAGTTGAATGCTCAATGGGTCACTTAAAAAAAAAAAATCAACTTCAGTACCTATGTAAGCCAACTCTGAATATAGAGAACTTTCTTTGCATAAATATTGACATAACTTTTGAATTTAAGTCGCTGACTCTGAATACAGCCCTTTGTTACTGTCTGCTCATTATTCATTAGGAATTTCCTAAGAAAAAACCTCACACATCATGCTGCTCTTCAGGAAAGTGGTGATGAAATTGAAACAGTTTATCAGCCCCCAGAGTGTTAAAGCATTCTTACTCTGTATGTTCAGTATATCAGTGTCACTATAATGTTTATTGGTCATTATAAGCATCACTTTGTTCCTCAAGGGCTCAAAAGTGGTAGTGCTAGACTTCTGATCAGTAACCCAGAGCCTAAACCATTGAGCCATCACGGCCCTTAGTGTGTTGAGTGGAGAATACGGGCAACACTTTCGACCTTGAGCAAGGACCTTAACCTGCTCCAGGGGTGCCGTATCATGGCTGACCCGGTGCTCTGACCCCAGCTTCCTAACAAGGTGGGATATGTGAAGAAAAGAATTTCCCTGTGCTGTAATATCTATGTGACAGATAAAGACTTCTTCTTCTTCAAAAGTACATTACAAAAAATACAAATGGGCATAATGAAAGAATGAGGAATGAGAGATGGTGAAAATATGAGATAAAAAGACAATGAAAGACTATCAGATCTTTTGGATAATACAGATTTTTCATCATCTTAATTAAAGCTAACAACACTATCTCTGGCATCTACAAGGGCCTGCCAACACACACACTTTGAGAAATGACACTTCCTCTGCCATCCTTCTATCTCTCCGTCTCACTTTCACTTCTAAGAAACCATATCAGCCTTTCCAGCAATACCACAAAGCCATGGACACAGATGGGTTGGTTGCTATGACTACCAGATGCTCACACCGTTTTGGTTCAACAGATTTGAAAGTAGGTGAGTGTGGATAAAAACGAGTACCTCACACGCAGGCTGCTAGTTTTAAGCATCGTGTTTGGAAAGGTCAGCCCTGTGGCTCCCTGCAGAGCTTCAGCAGATCCTCGCTTAGTGCTGGATGAGAAGAACTCAGGCAGTGCTCTTTTGAAATGCTGTCCTGCTCCGCCACTGAGAGGAAAATTACACTCTCATGCTCCTCATGACTGGTGGACTAACCTTTTCTAGTAAAGCAAGTTTGCAATTAAGATGAAAAACTTGCAGTGTCATTGAATGAATTAGGTCTTTCAGATCTTTCCCTTGTATAAAGTTTGTACCTTAAAATCAATTCCATAGGTCCTTTATTAATTATAAGTTCTTTACCATGTTCAAGATGTCCTTATCTATAATCACAATAGCTTTTTTTTTTGCAAGCAAAACATTACACTGTGTTAAACTTTGGTAAAATCTGACATGGGAATTTGCATCATTGACCAATAGCACAACTGATTTGGTTGTACTGACCTCTAAAGCGCCCGATCTTCATTTTGCAAGACAGAGAAAGCTATACTTTTAGCAGTGTTCAGCCATAACTTTAACATCATTTCTCACAATACAACTATAAATTACTCAAAAAAGGTGGCACAGTATGTCAGCAGTCTGGTAGCTAATATTATTTCAGTGAGGAATTTTTTTTTTTATTGTTAATAGTTATTGAGCTAGCTCCTAGCAACTCACTTGGATTGGTTGACCATGAGTAGCATTTATGCCTACACGCACAGGGTCTCTAGTTCAATCCTGAACTTGGGTTACTGTCTTTGTGGAGTTGCATATGTTCTTCTTTTCTCCATGTCCTCCGGTTTTCACCTCCCAAAAATATGCTAGTAGGTGGAATGGCTACTCCTAGGCGTGTAAGAGTGTGTCAGAATGCGTGTACATGGTACATGCCATCAAGGGTGCATCCATGTGTTTCTGGAATAGGCTTCAGTACCACCCTGACTATTATTTATTTTTTTATTTACTTTATTATTTATCATTAACAGGCTAATCATCTTGTAAACCTCAATACAAGCCAACATCATTTTTAAAGCAGCTATTCGTAGTAGGAACGACTCTGTTCTTTAGCCACTTTTCATTCATCATTTTGAGTTCATGTTATCGCTCATGCTAATTAAATGAACTTTTGAGAACCAAAAGAGCTTTTGTGTATCGTCCAAAACAGCATGCTAACTTATTAAAACAGTGAAGTACCCTACTGTATTGAACAACAGTACGTGGTTTGGAAGTAGGCAGCATGTCATGTGCCAATCACAGTGAGTTATTCAAATGAATTTTTCGCCTCATGCTGCTAAAGCTTGTAATTAAAAACTACCAAAAATATTTTACCTCCGTTGCTACAAAATACAAAACATTCCATATGTGGAATGCCACAGGTGGCACCGGCACTCACCAGCTTGGGTAATAAAGCTAATCAGCAACTGAAGCCCTCCTGTAGGAGTGGTGTATAATATGAGCGTCTGGCATACACAAGCATTCTCTCATCAGAAAACAACAGAAATATGACAAAGAAGAAGAATTACTAAAAGAAAAAAAAGACAGAAAACAGAAAAAAGAAAAAGAAAGAACGAAAGAAAAAAAGAAAGAGAAATGCATAATAGAAAAATAAAGAAATAATTACAACCATTTCATGAAACAAACAAATAAAAAGGAATTGCAACAAACCCAGAGAAAACAGAAAATAGAAAAAAGATAAATAGTAATAAATGAATGAACGAATGAATGAACGAATGAATGAATATCCAAAAACTGAACAAAAAAGAAATATGTATATAATAGAAAATATAAAGAAAGCAAATTGAAAAAGACACAAAAATGACAGAAAAAGTAGCAGAGAAATGCAAAAAAATCAATCAAACAAACAAACAAATAAGTAAGTAAGTAAGTAAGTAAGTAAATAAATAAATAAAACTTAATATTCCATATGTGAAAAAAGCAAAGCAATGCATTTTTGTGGAATCAGTGAAGGCCTTCTCCTCCTTGGTTTCGTCTGCATACAGCTACTGAAGGAATCAGAAGCAAGAAACCATCGTGGAACTGCTGCAGAACTTCAGTTTAGCAGTAGTTCAGAAGCAGCCTGGAGGGTTGTGCAGCAGCACGGCACCTCATTTCTCAAATACACAGGACAAAAGTTAAAGAAAGAGAGAGAAAGCCATTGTTTCCTCTTTGTGGGGTTTGGCTCCTGGGTGCTCTTGTGTTGAGTTAGCTCATTGACTGGCCTGTAGGAGGCAGAAGCTGATGTATGGTTTGGAGCTGCTGCCTTCCTCATGGCTCCTCTAGAGTTGCCTGCCTGTGAAGGATTTTTAATTTGGTTTGTGTTTTTAGCTACTGCCAGCATACTTGGGCCATTTATCTACTCTCCCAGTGAGCAACACTTCTAACCACTGCAGGTGTGTGTGTGTGTGTGTGTGTGTGTATGTGAGTGTTTTATATTTGTTCTTTATTTACTGAAGCTACAATAAAAAGTAAGACATGGTAGCAAAACTAGCAAATCCTCTCTCTGGAAAGGTACAGATTAAACCCCTTATATGGTATACACTTTTCCTTCAATACTGCAACCCTAAGGGCACATTTTCACACTTTTCTTCTGTTCCACTTACAGTCTGTCTCACATATCTGCCATGGTTATATCTCAGAGATGCAGTAACTGTGCTGTGTGTGCCTCAGTAGTGAGTGTGTCAGCCTCAATAAGCTCCATGCCTGTACAACACGTGCAGCTCAGCTTCATCAGAAACAGCTACAGGTCCACATCCCCATTACCAACTGTACTGAAGACACACCATTCTGCAGCTTATAACATTTCAACTGAAAGACTGGCATAACTTTCCATCTATCTCTGAATATGTCTCCACAGCTTTCAGCGGCACTCACCAGCTTGTGTGATAAAACTGCTCATCAACTAAAGACACCTGTAGGAGTGGTGCGTAATATGAGCGTCTGGCATACACAAGCATTCTCTCATCAGAAAACAACAGAAACATTACAAAGAAAAAGATTGACAAAAAAAAGAATGACAAGAAAACATAAAAAAGAAAGAAAGAAAGAGAAATAAAGAATAGAAAAATAAAGAAATAATTAAAACCATTTCATGAAACAAACAAATAAAAAGGAATTGCAACAAACCCAGAAAAAAAATAGAAAATGAAAAAAAGAAAAACAGTAATAAATGAATGAAAAATAAAGAAATAAACAAATTAATAAAAAAAAAAAGAAATAGAAAGGAATTACAAAAAGCAAAAAAAAAAAACAGAAAAAAGAAAAAAAATCACAGTAAATAAATAGATAAAGAAAGAAAGAAAGAAAGAAAGACTGAATAAAAAGAAATACCTGTATATATAATAAAAAATATAAAGAAAACAAAAAACTGAGAAAGACACAAACAGGACAGAAAAAGTAAGAAAGAAAGAAAATAAATAAATAGCTAAGAAAAAGCAATAAAGACTAATAAAAATAAATTACAAAAACAGAAAAACCAGAAAATGAAAGAAAGAACTAAAATGGTAAACAGAAAAGAAAGAACGAAGTAATAGTAAGAATAGCAAGGAAAGAAAACAAAACAGAAAAAAGACACAAATAGAACAAAACTAAAGGAAGAGAAAGAAAGAAAGAAAAAGAAAGAAAGGGTACATACTGATCCGGTGTGTATAATGATTTTGCTATGAAAGTACACTGCTTACCTCGAACAGCGTGAGGGCGAACGGGTGGCCCAGGTGCTCTGTAGACGAGAGCAGAATCCTGCGATTATCTCCGTTCAGGTCCACACTGGAGATGAGGTGGAGTTTGGAGTCTACCCAGTACAGACGTCTGCTGGACAAATCTGCTGACAAAATTCAGCCGGTGTTACGGATACATTCAGATCGCTTTCAGTTCAGATCCTGATAAAGGCAGAAATTCATTCTAATACCAAAGTGTTGAAATGCTCAGGGTGATATACTATGATCATTAAGTTATGGCAGACCAAATGGCAAGTAAAAAAACTACACACACATGCACATGCAATGAAACAGGACAAAAGAATTCTATCTAATTCTATCTAATTTTCTTTAATACATTTTTTATACATACATTGCACCACTTAAAGCCACACACTGCAATATATTTCGCTGTCTCTTGCTTTAAGTTGGATTTAGACTCTGCAAGTACAGCAAAATTTTAAAGTATTACTGAATTCTACAACAGAATACCTGATCTGTTCTCCATGTCAGATTATACCATGAAGATCCTCTAAAGATAGACTTTTATTTAAAAAAAAGACTATGTTCTGCTTACGTCATACATCACTGTGATGAGCAATCGTGCAGAAAATGGAGCTGCATAAACACAAACATTCTTCAAAGTGAGCCTGAGATAATAAGGACATATTATTCTGTCCATTAGCATATTTTATTTCACCATTGCCACTATGGTATTTGCAGCTGTCCTGGGAGTCTCACGTAATCGTGTGCCGTCCTCCTATTGGTGGCTTTTAGATGATCGTCATAGCAGCGCTCAACCTCTCAAACTGTAACCAAAAATGTCCGACACTGCCACGACTTTACTGTTGAATGTTTTTGGTCACAGTGGCACTAAATCAGCTGTGGTTTAGTGAGCTGGTCACATTATACATTCTAACTAATTTCAAATCTTTTACGATGCAGAATTTCAGTCATAAGCAAAATTGGCCTGTAAATTTTACAGTGTAAACCTGCCATTAAGTAGTCTGAAAACTGCTGAAAATATTGATAGATATTGTTTATGTAATTGCATTTGGTTTAACCTAAACTGGTGGGAAAATGTGACAAGAAAAGTGCCAGGCTGAGAAGCTTCAATCCTCCTCCCAATTGTTAACATCCCTTCCTTCGTCACGCTTGCACCTCAGGCTTTGTGTCAGTTATTGTTTTTCTCCTCGCTCTTTGCATTCATCAGATGTCTCTCTCTCTTTCTTAAAAATAGACATTGCACCAAAGCATAATATGTTAAGAAGGGATTAACAAAAACAATCCCTTTTTAATGTTTCATGTCTTGTTTTACTTCGTGTCTTCCTTTTATCTTCCTTTTATCACTGTCTCTCCAGGTATTTGCCACTTACATTAATTGCATGTTTGAGAAATAAAAATGAAGACAAAGTTCAGCTTGTTCATGCACCAGCACCTTTTTACCTAAAGTAATCCCATTAGGCCATTCAATTCGCTCTGAGACCAGCACCTGGCGGTCCACGCCATTCAGCCCAGCCTTCTCAATTTTCGCCTGCATGCCCCAGTCTGACCAGTACATGAACCTGATGAGAAAAGTAAAAAAAAAATACAAGTAAGAAAGTATAATCATCATGTTTTTACCTCTCAAAGTTGGTATTAGCCAATTATATTTATTGGCAGTTACTTTCAGCAAAAAGTCAAGTGTTGCTGATTATCCTGTAAATTATATATGCTGGAACTGTAAAAATAAATGTTCCCTGAACAGGTCTATACAACACCTTACAAATTTAATAAGCGATACAGCTTCAGCTCATCCAGCTTGTAGAATCTGACCTACCCTCTTATGAGACTTTGGTTTTTATAAGTCGATCACTTACCTTTTTAAAGAATGCTCTCAAGATTACTACTTAACATTTTCTCATATCAGGCATCTGATGTTTACGTAAGAAGTTTTTTTTTTTTCCAAAAGTAATAACAAATCTGACTTAAATCTAGACAAAAGGTCAGGTTAAACATATTTCATACCACAACACTGATGAATGCTCAATTCTGATGAATGCTGGTCAAAAAGATTCGATTAATATTAATGCACTCATTCTAATATGATACCGTTTCTGTAGTAACAGTTACACAGGGACTAGTATCAGGACACTCTAGATAAACAGATTTTAAAAATGCGTTGCTATTTCTTTAACAAAGAAAATGCTGAATTGCTGACAAGGTGAAGCTTTCCATTAGAAGATATTTATTTATGGAAGGAGTCTCCAGTGTCTGCACTTTGTAACTGTAAGAGGAAAAACTTTAACTTTAAGTTGGATGAGCCAATTGCTGCAGAGGAAAATCTAAGGCTGTAAGACATTGCACTTTGAGGTTTTTTTTTTTATGATAACCAGCTGCATATTAACATCAGGAAAAATTGTTCATAGATGCTGAAATGTAAATGATAATCTTTTTCTCCATCACTAGCTTTTCATCAGTGATATTTCATCATCCAGTCATAACTAATTTATCCACTGTGCATTTGCAAGCACCCTTTTGAACACCAAACAGAGAAATGTGACACAATGTGGCCAAAATGCTGACTGAATGTACACCATTTGGGGCAAGGTATAGCCCATTTTTTGCAACGCACAACTTGTCAACCCACTCTACCATGTCCATCAATGAAAAACAGAAAAAGGACCACTGCTGGCCAGATATTAGATGATAGCTTGTTCTCAGCACTGACACTGTGGTACAAGTCAGGCACAGCAGTGTTGCTGGGATTTAAAACATCCTCACTGCTGCTGAGGATGGCCCCATATGGACAGCCTAAAGATACGCTTAGAAACTATGAAGACGGCTTTGGTCTGTAATTGATACAAACAGTTTTGCTACGATGGCTTAGGACTACCATTGCTATGATAGCTTTAGGGCTGCAATTGCCATGAACAGTTTTGCACTCAAGTCTCCATCAGTGAACAGCTGATAACTTCAAAATAGACTTCATGTGAAAACTATAATGAATTTCCTGGTTACACAATTGCACTTTTTGACTACATAGCACAGTTATAGAAAGGAATTATTTATAATCACACTATCCGGTGTCACCCAGATGAAAATGGGCTCCCTTCTGAGTCTGGTTCCTCTAAAGTTTTCTTCCTCATTTCGTCTCAGGGAATTTTTCCTTGCCACGTCACCTCTGGCTTGCTCATTAAGGATCAATTTATAAATGTAAAATTTATATCCGGAATTTATATATTTCTATAACGCTGCTTTGTGTCCACTGTTAAAAGTGCTATACAAATAAAAATTGAACTGAATTGAATTGGATCTTTGTTCCATGTCTGGATTGAAAGAGCCTCTCAGGAAAGAAAGAAACTGCTGAAAGGCTAGAGCATGATTAACACTATAAGTATAGTTACATTCTCTGTAAAAGTACAAGGAGGGCCAACAAGGTAGGCACTTTGTCCACAGGCAGCAATTAGTTCTCATGTAGACATGCTCTCTAGGGCTCATTAGTATCCATTTGCTCTTCTTCAATAATTTGTTTTAAAGAGGCTCGAGGGGATGGATAGAGACGTCATAATGGAGAAAGGGAGTGATTGAGAGTTCTAAAGCCTGGGTGAACATTAGCTATGCTATGCATTGGAAGGCTGGCATGGTTTGGGTCCAGAGCATACTATGATGAAACATTTCAATTCAATTCAATTCAATTTTATTTAGTGCTTTTAACAATGGGCACTGTCACAAAACAGAAATCCAGATATAAATTTTAAATTGATCCCAAATGAGCAAGCCAGCGGTGATGGTGGCAAGGAAAAACTCCCTGAGATGGCATGAGGAAGAAACCTTGAGAGGAACCAGACTCAAAAGGGAACCCATCCTCATCTGAGAGACACCGGATAGTTTACTACACTAACGGTTTACTACAGAGTCAAATGTGTTGAAAGGAATTTGAGTATGAACATTTCTATCATGGTGTGTGTGGTCTCTTCCAGGATGACCATGCCCCAATCCACAGGACACAAGGGCTCAGTGAATGATTTGATAAAATTGATGTTATTCATATGCTATGGCCATTACAGTCACCAGATCTCAAACCTAGGGGAGACTGTGGAGTGATATCACTATCATCAAAACACCAACTGAGGGAATATCTTTTGGAAGAAAGGTGTTCATCACTCCAGTATAGTTCCAGAGATCTGCAGGATCTATGCTGAGGCGCAGTGAAGCTGTTCTGGTGGCTTGTGGGGACCCAAAACCTTACTAAGTTGCCTTATATTGTTTTTTGCTTTAATATGTCACTCATTTGCATACTAGCGGTGAAAAAGAGAAATTCAGTCAAAATTTTTTTTTTGACACATTTACCAACCTATACTGCACTAATGACATTTTCATCAGTGAACAGGATTTATGTACAGGAAAAGTTTCACTCTTCTCTCACCCTTGTCTGGGATCAAGAGCAATCGCCCTTGGTTCACTCAGCTCGCTGTCAACCAACACTTTTCTCTTTTTGCCATCAGTAGTAGCAACAGAGATGGTTTTGTGTCCGGAGTCAGTCCAGTAGATGTTATTGTGGACCCAATCCACAGCTATGCCTTCTGGAGAATGTAGTGCTGAATCGATGAGCGTGACCTGCTCAGATAAGTTACTGGCTTTGTTGATATACGCACTGGAAAATAACACACACACACACACACACACACACACACGTTAGTCTATACACAACCTACAGGTCTAGATGACACCAGTTTGTTCATGACAAGTCGCATAGTACTCTCTCGTCGCCAGCTGTTATTTTTATTCATATACAGGGATTAAAACAATACAGCATCTGCATACCTTTGAAATAACGATGATGGGACAATAATTTTATCCACCATCCAAATCTGTTCATTTGACATCTATGGAAAAACATTTGCAGCACTGTAAGGGAATGATGAGCTACATGCATGCACATGATCATTAGAAAGCAATGCACTGTTGCTCCACGAGTGGGGTGGGACTTTGCAACCTGTTCCATCTGTGGTGAACGCGTGTTTCACAGATGCTGCTCTACATTGGGTGCCAGTTCTCAAACGACCCTGTCTCTCCCTATCAGGTACTAAGGCTGCAAGCCTCTCTTTTTAAACAAGCCATAGCTTGGATCACAATCTAAGAGCGCTATTATTTGGAGAAAATGTTCTTTCCCCATTTCCGCCTTCTGGTGACACACAAAAATAAACACAAGGAAAATAAAGTGTCTGTTAGTGGAGAAGAGTATACTTTAATGGGAGCATTTCAAACAGATTATCCTGTGGTATAGGGTGTATATTAGCCAATCTTAACCCTTCAAATCTATTAATCATCCAATCCAGGCCACTGCGATTTGAAATTTGAAATAAATAAATAAATAAATAAATAAAAGTTAAACATGCTTAACATTCATGACTCAACATCTGGTCATGTGGGGAGAACACCAACTGCCTGATATGAAAATACTATCTTCATCTCACACAAAAGCCAAGCTAAACTGTCCACCATGTTTTGTTTTTTTTTGAAGTCACATTTGTTCACAGGAAATTCAGCAAGCTCACAGGTTCTGGGATCATTGGTCAGGACTTCATGATTCTTGACCATTATTGCAATGTGTGTGTCTTAAAAGACAATACTTGTAGTGTGGAGGGGTCTTTAGGGGATATCTGGGATCTCTTACTCTCTTACATTTTCAACACAGGGTTAATATACTAATCTTGTAGTGTGACCCAGGCATAAACTTGATGCGCAGCAACATAAGCTAAATTCATATACAGTATATATCTATGCACAGTATGGATAATGATATGCATCAAATGGCCAAAAATTTGCGGACAAAGCGAGGTCAATGAAGACATGGTTTGCCATGACCTGCATAGAGCCCTGATCTCAACCCCACAGAAAACCTTGAGGATCAATTGAAATAACGACTTCACTCCAGGCCTCCTCATCAGACATCAGTGCCTGACCTCACTAATGCTCTTGTGGCTGAATGGACAAATCCCCACAGTCACGCTCCAAAACCTAGTGGAAAGCTTTCCCAGAAGAGTGGAGGTTATTATTAACAGCAAAGGGAGGGGGGACTAAATCTGGAATGGGATGTGCAAAAAAGCACATTTGGGTGTGATGGTCTGGTGTCCACAAACTTTTGGCCATATGGTGTATGTGCGTAAATTACGTCTGAGTTTGTTCAAGGATTTGGCAAAGATGAATTGGATGGAGAGGAGCAGCAGATTGTCTCCCTAATTGCTTGTGCTACTGTTTGCTTGAGACTTCTTGGCTGAAATGTCACATCTCATCGACCCAAAATGATGCTAATCAGGATTAATTAGAGTAACCGCAACCTCACCATGGCCTATAAATCATCAGCATGCAAGGCTGACCATTCAGTGCCCACTCCTAAAATATAAAGCATTAAAACTTTCAACAAGTACCAGAACAAGTAACAGAGAATGCCAGAATTGAACAAATATGCTTTTAGGAAATGTTTATTTTCCAACCAGCAAATGTAACCAAAGCAAAGTCACAAAATGACATATGAGGCAGCATATGTATTTACCTGGCAAATAGCTTGTTTACATTGCTAGCCTTACTATCACACTGTTTGCTAGGTATCTCTATGAACTTACTCTGTGCTGTTGCTCAGTAAGCACCACTTACCACTCATTCTCACTGCTGGGTAGTGTTCTACCTCAGAGAGTAATCCACAGCCCCAGAGAGCCTCTGGCTAAGTGCTGCTAGTGTGGTTGAGTGATTACCCTTGCCATACCACCCCACTAGATTGGGGTCTTCCTCAACACTATCTACACAGAGTATTCTACATCTTCCATCGTCTGACCACCTAGCGGGTTGAGGCTACATACTGCTAGAGTGGCTGAGTGGTTTTTCCCTTACCATATGCTAATCACTATTTAGTCTGGACCTCTTCATGGATGCCAATTCAACACATTGCCAACTGTGGTTCTCCCTGGTGGAGCTGGACAGCAGGCTTGAACAGGATGCACTGGCCCACAATTGGCCTCACCATCTTCTATACACCTTCCTTCCTCTACCGCTGATTGCAGAGAATTCAGCAACTAGGCCACAGAGACCTGTTCATAGCCCCAAATGGCTGGCAAGACCCTGGTTTCCACTGCTGCTTTCGCTAGTACTCAGAACCTTAGAGGTCCTTAATTGACCTCTAACCTGTCCAAACTCCAGCTCCACTGAAGCCTCTTATGGCCCCTCCTTAAGTGCCTACACAGAGTAGGAGAACTGCATGCTCTGGGGATAGGCTTGGAGTACATATTGTGGTTGAATCCAGGATTTGAGCCCAAGGTTATATCTCCCAATTTTGTAAATCTATCAAGTGTCTTTGCACTATAAAGTACATTCCTTGTTGTGCCAGGTACTATTTAGACAATGGCATTCAATCCTTAGACCAACTCTTCATCTCTCATGGAGGTAGGACAATAGGGGTTCTCGTCTAAACTGAGACTGGGGCACTGGTTGGTGGATGTCATTACAATGGCTTACAGGCGGTCTGGCCACACAGCCCATCCTGTTACAGGACATTCCTGGTACACAAGTAACATCTATGGAACTAAATACTAAATGTCTGGTTGCTGTAAATGAGTTTTTCCTGAGTATGGAAACTTTTGCACTCAACTATTTTTTAATTTCTTAAAATTCATTTTTAAACAGAAGCAATACTCATAATAGTTCAACAGCCTCCCTGCTCCCAGATTCTAATCAGCCACCCATATTGGCCAAATGCTAGTCACAGCTTTGGCCTTTTCTGATGACAGTCTGTTACTTAACCTCAGACTCTTTCAGGAGAACAGTGTAATTCTAATGCAAAGCTGTCAGCTATGTAACCTAATAATACATGTTCCACTCTTCTATTCATTTCAGATGAAAATGGCAAAATGTGACTTATATGCACATATACACACACTGAACTATTCCAGAGCTGATGAATATTATTCAGCAGAACTCCACTAATTAGGATGTCCAGCTGAGTGGGAGGAGAGACGTAGAGATGAGGGAGGCAGGAGAAGCCTGAGAGAATGTGAGAGACTGGCACCTTACCACACACTCCAAATTCTAGCCAATTACCATATACCAGGTCATACATACATAATGTGAAGAGACTTCAGCCTCAGCAATCAGCAGCCAAATGCCCTGCTTTAGGCCTATCATGGTGATTAAGCTTAATTACAAGCAATTACAGTACCGTTAACATCAGACAACCGTCAAGCTGTTCATCAGCAGACACCCAGCGGTGAGCATATGTGAAAATGAACATGTATAAGAGATGCCTTAATATTTCCAAAGGACTACTACTTTCTCTAAACATGCTCCTTGTGGTAGATTTTTTACACAGATCAGTGACCCATTATCATATTCTGTTCATGGTGTACCTGAAAATCTTGCGATGGAAAAGGTCACACCAGTACATCTTGTTTGTGGTGACGTCCACGTCCAACGCCACAGCGTTTTTCAGGGTGGGCGCCACCTCCGTGTAGTCCCTCCTCACCAGGTCAATCCGCCGGATCTCGTGCCGGTTGGTGAAAATCAGGTATGGACTTTGACCTGTATGGAAGTCCACAGAGCACATTAGAATGGAGAATGTGAAAATGAAGCTTCTTAGGTTTCAGAGTTATATCAACAGTAACAGTAACTGAGATCATTTAACTTGAATACAAATTGCTCTTTTATGAATACAATCTGCATATAAGTCTCTGAGCTTTTGCATACACGCATACCTAGATCTTTTAGTACAGCTTTACTGGTGGTACCTGAACCCTTTTCTATTAACAAGGTGATCATTTTGGCTCCAAGGCTGATGCATAATCTTGAGCTGTTCCATGAGATTTTTACTGCAAATAAGTCAGGTCTCACCCAGCAAAATCAGTTCTAGGACCACAGGCACAAAGTGAACTTGCATTACATTTCTAGGTCATTAAATTGCATTAAATTGACAAAATGCTTGTCCGTGTGTGTGTGTGCGCATGTGTGTGCGTGTGTGTGGCACACAGCTGTAGTGTCTCGAGGCAATTAGCCTGCAGTGTGTGTCAGTACATGTGTGTCCACCTCCAGAAAAGCTAAATCAGTGTAGTTTGGTGACTCAGTCATGCCACCAGACAGCAACAGCAATTCCACTAAATTCACATTAACTATATCCTGAACTCACACTCTCTGAACTCAGTTTCAGAAAGGGGGACAGACATTTTGTGCATTCTCCTTCCCTGGTTCTGTATCAACCATTAACTTTGTCCCTAATGATTATTCTAAATCTGCATTATTAGACGGTCTTTCATTACTTCCAAGGACACGGTCCTCATTTCTAGTGCTCTCCGTGTGTTATGACAAATCCCAAACTCCGCCCATGCTTTATAACTGTCACTAAGAAGGTCAAGCTTCTATGCTAGGGGCTAAATCACCTCACCTCAGCAAATGAATGGTGGCAAAATGAAAAAAGAAAAACAGAACATATGGTAGTTCTCTCAACTTGAGCTGAACTAGCTAACATAACTTTTAACTGATACAGTTACTGCATAGCTAATATAGGAAAAGTATTATTAAAAGTTAGTCTTAGCCAAACAGTTCATAATACTGTTGACAAAGTGACAAAACAGTGACAAAGATAAGCTAGCTAGCTCACATTTAGCATGCCAGCTAACTTTAGGGTGTTGAGACTTTTATTTCAAAAAACTACTCCTGTAAAATACTGCAGTCTCAACACAGCAAAGGTAGGTGGCATGCCAAACCTTAGCTATCTAACCCTTTTAAGTGATAGAGGTACTGTATAGCTCACACAAGAAAATCATCACTAAAGTTTAGTCTTAGCTGGACAATCCACATAACTCTGCTTTTGGTTTGGTTGGTTTGGTACAGATGGTTCAGCAAAGACAAGCTGGCTAGCTAACATTTAGCATGCTAGCTATTTTTGAGGTGTTGAGATTGCAGTATTTTGCAGGACTAATTTGTAGTGATTTTGTGCATTTTGTGCTCGTGAAACGTAAATGGCTGCAACACATAACTGAACAATAACCCTTCCCTTTTTAATCTTTTCTTTTCTTTGTTTGTGTGCCTGGCTTACACGACATCTTATCAAACTTGAAGGAACAACGGTAACTAATAGCCAGAGATCCTTTACATACAGTATGAAAAGTCTGTAATTAGATAATTGTTAATGTCTGTAATTAGCCACAAAAGGTTTAGTGGTATAGAGCCCCAACCAAACCTGGACATTCGAAGATTGGAAAAATATTGCCTGAACTTTTCCCAAACTTAAACTGTTTTGATGAATGTGTGGAACCTGATGTGGTCTTCTGATGTTGTAACCCATCCACCTCAAGGTTCAGAGTGTTGTGTGTTCTGAGATGCTTTTCTACTCACTATGGCTGTAAAGAATGGATATTTATTTTTTTTAAGTTGCTGTCAGCTGAAAGCAGTCTGGCCATTCTCCTCTGACAACAGAACCGTTGCTCACTGGATGTTTTTTTTTTTTTTTTTGCACCATTATGTGTAAATGCTAGAGACTGTTATGTGTGAAAATCCCAGGAGAGCTGCAGTTTCTGAAACACTCCAACCAGCTCATCTGATACCAACAATCATACCACAGAGATCACATTTTTCCCCATTCTGATGTTTGATATGAACATTAACTGAAGCTCTTGACCTGTATCTGCATGACTATGCACTGTGCTGATTGGATAATTGCATGAATGAGTAGGTGTACATGTGTTGCTATTAAAGTGGCCAGTGAGGTCTAAAATGCTGGTGTGTCTGATAATGTGCTAAAAGCTGGATCTAGGTAAAAGCAGATAGCAGTGGTTGCTAGGCAGAAGTAGTGATTGGACAGGAAAGAATATAAGGAGGTTTGGGAAGCATGTGACGATTACCAAAAGGTAGAACAAGTGAGGAAGAATGAAAGAGGAAGAGGAAGCAATATAAATCCTGATAGAAACAGACAGATGGTGAGAGATTTACGGCAGGTGCAGAGTGATGGTGAAAGAACGTGTAGAGTATTCAGGTCTGACAGTGATGGAAAAAGATGAGCAAGGCTGATAGATGGGATCTTATAATCACTCCTCATTCTTTCTTCTTCCCTTCCTCAGTCCCCAGCAAGCGGTTAATATCTCAGCCTGTGATCTCACTAAAGCCAAGCTGCTTTGGCTGGCTCTCAGAGTCTCCAGCGAGCGGCCCTCAAGCCACAACTCAGATTGTGAGACCCTGCTTAATAGAGGGGACTTGTGGGAGAAGAAACATTTCATTCTACTTCTTCTAAGTCCCTCATGGGCCACTGCACTGCAAGCAAATATTTTCATTTTCAGCCCGAGTTCAGGATTCAATCATTTCCCCCATCTGCTGGATTTGCTGTCATCAATCTGAACAGCCTCATCTAAGATGTACGACGTGGCAAGGAGAGAATGAAAGAGATAGAGGAGAGAAAGGGGGAGAGGGGCTTGAGGCAAATCCCTCAAACGTGTGCTGAGACGAGATGAGGATGATAAAACTGTAACATCATTGATGCAGCATCTTCACTATTAAATGGACTGCATTAGATCAGTAAACAGTCTCCATCATTCACTTAATGTGCTCTTAATGTGGTTTATCACTCAGTGTTTGCTCATCTCTATGCCTCAGTGCTAGAGTGATCTCATTCCTCTGTATTCGGACTCCATCATGTCAATAGCTGGAGCTTGGACTAACAGAGCATATGAATGGGGCGGGCCAGGGGGCGGAGCATTCGTAATTCAATCACAATGCAGCGCATAATTTTTACCACTCCACAATGATGATGCCCAAAAGTTCTTCCCTCACTCCTTTCATTTTCTATTTCTTCTTTATTCCCTTTCTCTATCTCTTCATTATCCCCTCAGTCCATTCCTCTCTCTCTAACACTTCATCTATCCATCCATCCCTCTCCCCATCTTATCTCTCCATCTGCCTCTTTAATTTCTCTTTTGTCGCTTTTCTTCATTTTTCCATGTTCCCACGCTTTATTCGTCTTCTTTCTCCATCTATCCATCTGTCCCCTCTCTCCATTCATCCCTCTGTATCTCCCTTTTTCCTCCCTCTTTTAACTTCTCCCGCCATCTCCCCTCTCTTCATACTTAACTTTCTCTATCTCTCCATTCTTTTCTCTCTTCAGTCTTTCCTCTGTCCACTCTTCATATTCCATTCTTCCTTTCCCCATCTCACTTCACTCAATCCATATTTCCATTGTTTCATCTCTCAATTCTCCCCCCTCTCCCTCTGCATTCTAGCTGATCTCCATTTCTTGATTCTTCCTTCTATCCTTCACTTCACTCTTGCCTATCTTGCCATTCTCCCCTTTATCTCTCTATTCTTCCATCTCTCCATTCTTCCTTCCACTATATACTGTATCTACTACTCTCTCCAAAAATCACTTCACTCCTTCCTCTTTCCCTCTCTTTATTCTTCTCTTTCCAGACTTTCAGATCAGAACCAGCTACAGCAACAGTTTGAATGTAATAAACAAAGAACAGTACTTTGTCTTAGTTTTTTAAAAACCTGAATAAGGCTGATAGAAAGCTTTCCTCCGATAGAACTTTCCAAGAGGTAATGCAAATCAAAGGAAAGTAATGATACTCTTGATGAAACCCTGAAAGGTCAGAGCAGAAATGATGAACATGTTGTGAGGAATTGTACTGGAATGGATCAAGCACTTGGAAGAGGAGAGGTGGAGATCAGCATGTTCATGATGAGACAACCACTGAGCAGAGTTTAACCTCTCTCAAGTCTGCTCACGCTCTCTGACTGCTAATCTTTCAAACTCATTCTGAGGACTATGATATATTTGTTGGAGAGCAAAGAAGAATTTGTGAATTCCATGAAGCACTTTATCTCTTCCTTCTGACAGATAGAGGAAATGACTCAATTTCCTCGAGATCATTAGTTAAACATTGGCTGCTGGTGGGAAGGGTGGCATGGTGGTGCAGTGTGTAGTGTTTTGAGATCCTGAGCTGTCTTTAGTGTCTTTCACATATTCTCCCCATATTTGTGTAGGTTTCCTTCAGATTCTCTGGTTTCCTCCAACCTCCCAAAAACACACGGTAGATGGATTGCCTACACTAAATTGCCCCTAAGTGTGATTGAGTGTATGAATGTGTGTATGCGATGGACTGTTGTCTCATCCAGGGTGAATCCTCCGGCCTTGCGCCCACTGCTCTTTCTGGATCCGCTGCAACCATGAACAGCATGCATGAATGAATGCTAGTGGTAATACAGTGTGCTGGAAATAGTTTGTAGGTTCCTCTGAATGCAGCATGTGAAAGACATGTTCTGTGGACATCTTTATTTAGACTGGATGAGAAGAGGGCAATTATGGAAAAACTGGCCATAACATGATGTATGTGAGGGAGAGAATGAGACAGAGACAGAGAGAGAGAGAAAGAGAGAGAGAGAGAGAGGGAGAGAGAGAGTGAGAGTGAGAGAGAAAGAATGCAATGCCATGACTATAGGCTGTATCCTTCCAGTGGCCATGAATTTCATGCAGCTTGCAGCACACACTAACAGCACACTTCTTTTCATTAATGAGGATGTAGAAGGCCAGCGTGGCCACAAGTACAGAGCCTCATGCGTCCCAGTGGACAGCGACACCACAGAGACTCCTCCCAACAATACAGCTTATTAAAGATACGAAGACCTGCTCGACTGGCTTCATCCTACAGGAGAGAAAACAGCTACCAGAAGAGACACTCAAGCACCTTATTACAATACAAGGCTTCATTTGCAACGCTGCCTTTCTCTTACCATGACACTTTCATTAACTGCAATGAAACTCATTAATGTCACTAATATTGAGTTGCAATTTGTTAAACTTGTAGCTTTAAATCTTTAAAAACACGAATAAATGTAAAGACTCTTGGCGTCTGTGAAGATCAAGAGAGAGCACAAAGCTCAGAGATAGATGATGATCATTATGGAGCTCCCTGAAGAACACACATCTAGATTATTATTAGATCATTATGGAGCTCCCTGAAGAACACACACTGAGGACCATCAGTAGATGCCACTGTAATCTTGTAAATATGTTCTACTGACTCAAGACCTTATCTTAATGTAACCCTGTGCTCATTATTTTTAAAATGTTTTTTAATGGATAACTTACATTTGAACTTTAGCAATGAACTTCCAGGTGTTTCGGCTCTAGGCCACGGATCAGAAGACTGTAAGGTCCTTGAGTCATCTTTCAGATGACTAAGTGTAAATGTAGGAAACCTTTCCTTGTCCCTGGGGTGGTAGCCTCAAGTGGAAATGTGAATAGCATGGAAATGGAAATGTGAATAGCATACTTTTAGAATTATTGAAGGTACATAATTAGACCTTAGGGTCTAGTCTTGTACTGCTTTATCCTGGTCAGTGTCATGGTGGATCCAGAGTCTATCCATGAGAAGGGAATACACCCTGAATAGGACACTAGTATATAGCACACACCCATTCACACCTAGGGCCAATTTAGTGTACCTACCAGTGTGTTCTTGTGGGGTGGGAGGAAACCAGAGAACCTGTAGTAAATCCACACAGACACGTGGAGAAAATGACAGTAACCTAAGTTCAGGATCAAACATTTACGGCATTTTGGCAGACATCCTTATCCAGGGTGACTTACGTTTATCTCATTTACAACTGAGAAGTTGAGGGCCTTACTCAAGGGCCCAGCACTGGCAGCTTGGTGGTGCTGGGGTTTGAACTCATGACCTCTTGATCAGTAGTCCAACATCTTGACCACTGAGCTACTACAGCCAGCAAACAAGGCTGATGTGGTAACAGTGGCAGAAGGATAAAGATTACATATTCAGACTGCAGATTCATGTGGAGAATCTCATTCCACTTCAATTTATATGCAATGAAAAGGGAAACTATAATTCCACATATATATATTTTTAAGCTTGATATCCAAGGCTCTTCCGATCTTTTTAAAATGATAACCAACTGCAAACAAGCTTATGCAGCGATTGCATACTGTTTCTAATGATGAACTGCTCTCTGCACTCGCTCTTCATGTCAAGAGTCATATTGGTATCCAAAGGTCATATTTGCAGTTGCTGTTGTGTCTGTAAAATGGGTTTTGAAAACCAGGCTGGGATGCCTTGCGCATCAAAGCACGAGTCTCTTATCTTTACTTCGCTTCTGCAGAGAATGCTTCTGAAAAGGGCATGGATGAGAGACCTAATTCATTTCACATTATTAAAAGAGATATCTATAATGAGAAGAGCATTGAAATTATTTTATAGAGTTCCCATGCAGAGCTTAGGAATAGAGGTAGGGTGGGTGGATGGGATGAATGGCTGGATGGGTGGCTGGACTAAAAAACTATTTTTGCTAAGCGCTGGTAGTAACTATGAGAGCTGATTTTATATTGAGTTTTTAACAACAATATATTTGTAAAATGTGGTGAGTGACAGGATGCAAGTGTGTGATTGCTTTGGTGTTGCTTTTCTTTGGAGAAATCCAAGAATAATATTCATACTCCGTAGGAGAATCTAACCACGGCTTTCAAGTGGTTTCATGGATCGCTGGCTAAGGTGGTCTTTTACTTAATTGTTTGTACAAATTGGAATGTCAGGATGTTTTTTTTTTTCTAAACATGTATCTGGTTATCGTTCTGCTCCTGAGCTCTGCCACAATTGTCTTGTTAACATGAGGTCTTCCATAGGGCTTTACACATACTCAAAATCTCAACTATTGCATCTAAGCATTAAGACCTGCCTGTCTCCTGTGATTTGCAAACATTACTTCAATTTAGCGATAGCTCGCCACCCTTCATACATTCATGGTGTCTCTTGCCAAAACTTTTTGCGTCTGCAAACATTGCCCTCAACGGTCACATTTCCTCTATCTGGTCATCATTCACTCTAAGCAGCAAAGTCCTCCACTGACTAAAATACACTTCTTTAAACACCACTCCTGACCTAGATTCACAATCATTCTTGGATTCAGTCTCAGCCAAAATTGCTCTTTTTCACACAAGATCTGTAGCAAATCAACATTTTACTTTAAGCGATTTCTTCATTTTGGATTTTCTTGTTGTGACCGAGACATGGAACACTCTCGTTAAATTCTCTCTCAGTGACTAAGTTTTTTAGTGCTCTCAGGACCACAGGCTGAGGTGGAGGTTTAACAATAATTTTTAAAGTACTGTTTTAAATGCAGACTGTAAGAGAGTACTCAAGGTTGAAGTGGAGATGTCTAGCCCTGTGCTAGTGTACAGACCATATGAATCCACTCCAGAATTCTCACAATTTCTGCCTGGTGTACCTCTGATAAAACTCTGATCCTTGGTGATTTCAACTTTCAAATTTGCTCCCTCTCCAAATTTTTATGACTTACTTATTTGTTTAATTTGTCTTAGTTTTTTTTATTTATCTTACACATGTTATTGGACACCTGATCTTAGTTTATCATGTGATTTAACTGTGTAAAGATGAGATAGCAGATATCTGCTTGTCTGACATCTTGCTAAATGCCATTATCTGTCCAAATCATTAATAAGGAATCATTTTCTTGCATATACCACATTTCCAATTCTCTATTACTTTGATTCAGGCCTGGATGTCATGGTCATCATGTTTTACTCCTATAGGTATTGAGCAGATACTGACACTTGGATGAGAAGATTACTAACAACTGGACATCTCAGACCTTCTGATGTGGTTTGAATCTGATTTAAATCTATTTTAAATATATGCAGGGCTGGCTTAATTCCACTGACCTGCTAAAACAAGGTCCCTAATTGGGACAGCTCTAATGGTTTCCGTTAACTATTTCACTCTGCAATGGTATCTGAGTGCTTCAAGCAATGATCAGATCTAAATCTGTTTCAAACCGATATTGAATGAATTTGCACCTACATTTTCATGTGGCTAATCCCTATCCAATATATACCTGATACACAAGATTACAAAAATAACAGCATTGTGCTTTGAGAATACCCAAAACAAAGCTGCATTATTTAAAAAAAAAAAAAATCACCCTTGCAAGAAGTAGAATGATAAATGAAATGTCTTCCAAAGACAGGAAATATTCTCTATGCTGTTTAGCCTGAGGCTGAGTGTTTTCTAGCTCACTGTGGCACAATATGCATAATGACAGAGTCCCTCCAGCTGTCATCCCCCACTGAGAGAGACAAAGTGGAAACTCTGGAATTTTCTGCCATCTTGACAGCTCAGTGAAAAAGCAAGATTGTCTTCATCAAGGCAATATTACCCTCACAATCACTACGCGGACCACATTGTATTTACACAGTTTTAAATGAAATAAGCTGCTCGGTTAATAATAACCTCTCCCTATATTACAGTTGCTTCCGTAAGAAAGCACTGAGGCTTGGCTGTGTGATTGCACGTGCCACGTCTTGACTATACTAACTTATTTCTTCCTGGGCTTAATAAAGTCATTTGCCGGTGAGTGCAGTAATCAATGAGATCACACTATTTAAAGCCAAGTGGAGCCAATTACTGTATCCACTTCCTCATTATTAGTGACGCTTGCAGTTACTTCATGGGATAAAAGAATGATGACTTGTTCGTTATGGATTTTTACCCCCTCTCCTGCTTGAGCTGTATAATGAACAGGTAGCTCCTAGAGCATTTATTAGACGTGACATTTGTATATTAAAGACTAAATTAGAAAATAGCAGAAACTCATGTAGCACTGGGGTAATAGAGCATTTAGTCACCTACTGTAATATATTTCAAAATAATAAAAAATATAGATCAACATTTTCCTCCACTGCATTTTATATATGTGTTTTTAATTGCAATATAAATTAAATGTATAGTTTAAATATATATTTTAATATATTGTTAATTATATTGTAATATACTGTACGTATCCTCCATTTTTGATATTTATGACTCTTAGGGGGAAAAAAAAAAAGTGCGTTCCTCAAAGAGTTCCCCTCAGAGGGCCAACCGTTTTGGGCTGTAGATTTGTTTCCCATTCAAGAATGTATGTGTGATTACCACATAAATCTCTAAGTAGAACATATTTTTGTAAAATTATTTCTGTGGTCAAGGTTGTCTGTCGATTAAGCTCTAAATCTTTAAACTTTGTCCTTTTAGAGATGGAAGTACTTCTTTCCAAAAGATGAATTTGTGGTAATACATAGCTCAAAGTACTCATCAAAGTAATACAGATTTCTCCAGTTGCTGGAGTTTCTTGCTCTACCATCTCCTTTCTTTTCTCTGAAAGCCCAAATTTTGTTATTGCATTGTGGGAAATGTAGGAAACCGTTGTTGATTAAAGATGTTTAAACCAAAAACTTAAAATTTCATTAGTAAATAAATCTTGGATGCCAATGAAGATCACATACCAATTGTAAACATTGATACATTAAGTTGTTCAGGGTGGATTTTTCCTTAAATATAGTTAAATATATCGAATCTGAAGTTGGTTCGAATGCCTTACCTACAGCCTTGCATATGTTGGAAACTGGATCCATTTCGTAGCCCTCATAGCATTCACACTTGTAGTCACCTTTGTAGTTGATGCAAATTTGACTGCAGGTGTCTGGGTTCTCACATTCGTCTATGTCTGGAGGAGAAACAAATCAGTTAAATATGAAGTACAGAAAAAGCAAAGAGTGACTGTCTTGTCATCTCGTGACAGTTTCTATATCCACTTCATGGCTGCAAGAGCCTAGAAATTCAAGCCACTTACCTGTGGTTGTAACATAAATGTGTGGCCTTTTACAGTCCCTTTGTGTGGAAATCACACTTAGCTAGCAAGGTTTTAGACATCTCTAGGCTCACTGACTGTTTCTACCACTACACTCCTTATTCAGCAACATAAAGATAGTCTAGGCATGATTCAAAAGTAAATTAACAAACACTGCCACATTGGTTTGGTTAAGTATATTAATGTTTTTTTAAGCATGTTATAGACTATTTTGGCCAAAACTCTAAGAATCTTTTGGGCTGTTTGCCATAATTTAGACAGAATAACAACTGAAAGGTATTACCAGGGCCTCAGACATATGTAATTTGATTGAGAGACCACATTAAGATTTAATACACTCTGTACATGCCCTGAAAAACAACAGTCTCTCATCACTGGTTCAGTAAAGTTGAAATAGAAATGTGCTAAACACTAAAAACAACATCAGCGGAATTAAGAGGAATCTTTACCTCCACAAGTCCTCTGATCCAGCAGTGTGTAACCTGAGGGACAATCGCACTCGTAGCCTATCCGCCGGTCCCTGCATATGTGAGAGCAGCCGCCATTGTTATTGGCACATTCATTGAGGCCTGTGATGGAAAAAGAAAAAAAAAAGACAGCAGTGGGAGTAAAAAGGTCAGTAAATCCAGCAGGGATGAGACGCTGTTTGAAACGTGCCCCTGGCATCCTGACAAGAACTGACGAGAACTGGTGATTCATTTCCCTTTTTCTCAGCGGAGTCTCAGGCTGATGGGAGAATGATGAGCTGAGTAAAATCTCCCTTGCTTGCCCTTGCATGGCTCTGGAAAGGCAAGAGACTTATCTTAAATGCCGAAAATGGCGACAGGATAATGTGGCTGATTGTAGTAAAAGTAGTGGGTAATGGTATGCAGAATACATGGGAGCAATCTTAGGCACTCATCAGGAAGCTTTTTTACACTCATGCTACATTCACAGAGGGGAGGAAGAGATACGCCGTAAGCATCACACAAAAAATATTCCATTTCTAATTGCTCTGAAACCACAATACATTCCACCTCCTGCTGTAGAAATGCTAAGCACGCACATTATCATAACTAGCTCAAGAAGCTTTCACAATCAGCAGAGATGTACACAGTAATTAGCCTACCTCGTGTCAGCATATGGATGACTGAGTGCAGAGTAGTGAAATAAATTAAGACACATGGTTGAGAGTATGTACTATGGTGTAACACAATTACACTATCTGAATCTGTTTAGTGCTCTAAACATCCATATCTTTAAATTGGAGTGGGAGTGGCCTAAACCTGAATTTAAAAAAAAAATCAATTAGAAACATACCACCATGACCCGGATCCACTGAAAAAATCTCAGAGGTAGAAATGCCAACACTGTCAGTATTGTCTGAAAATTCTGACTCAACCTCAGCTACATCACTCAAGTCCATAATTGGGCTCACTCAGTTACTATTTTTGCTTGCATCTAACTATGATATTTTCTAATGTTTTGCAAGGAATTTAGTTGGAATTTAGTTTACCTCTTTTAAACTACCACAACTAATGCTGTAAATGTATCACTCAGTGCTGCAAGTTCATGTTAATGAACATGTGCTTTGGTTGTCCCATGAGCTTCATATCTGACTCACTCATGCCCACATGAAAGACCTCCCACTCGCATGGCATTTTTATTGCGTCACAGTCCTGATGAACACCTCTCATCTCAACCACATATCCACTGAACAGTCCACTGCCTTATTTCTATAGTTTAAACATTCTTCCAAATCTATAGAGGGACAGAAGGTACATACCAATGGTACAGGATACTGAGATATGAAGGATTAAAAAAAACTGCATAATTAACAATAAGCAAGCATATTAAACAAACAATGAAACACAGTTTACATGAAAATTAGAAGGACAAACAGTTTGAGATGTTTAACCCTCCGTTACTATTACTATTTGTAATGTGTGAACATTTTTCCAGACCATTAATAATCATTTCATCAAGATACCTTCTATCTCTATCTATTAAGATTTGCAATATCATATTGCTGGTTTCTTTCAGGCTCGGAAATGATCTCCACCTCAAGTTGAACAAATCTACTCACTTCTTCCCATTTTTTCTTAAAAGATAATGTACTACATATGCATATTCAGTTTCTTAGAAACTGCTTCTTGAATTGAAATGGTCTTAGTGAGATTGGTTTTAGCTTTAGTGAGACTGACATCTTACACCTTGTTCATTTATTCATTCACTTATTCAAAACCAGGCAAATTCTTAAAATCTGTCCCAAAACCTGAATTAAGCTAAAGTCATGACTACAGTTGCGAAAATACACCATAACATTTACAAAGCAACATCATACATATGTGTTTTTAATGAAGCAGTAAAAAAAAAAACATTCAATTCTCTAAAGCCTTGGCTTGAATAAAATGATTAGACATTAAATCTACATTCAAATCTACATACACATAATGTCCAACTGAACCGGTGGACAAAAAAAGTTAAAAGTAACTCATTCTGAGGGAAAGATGTGGACCTGATTGTGCTGCTCAAAGTCCTTAAGTGAAAATAGCAATTAAAACACAATGACAAGGCAATTTAATTACACTGAGGAATGATAATGAATCTTATGTTTGCTGCCAGGTTCTATGTTATTGACTACATTTATTAGTCCTTGTATTTAAAAAAAAATGTAGTTTTATAAGTAAGTATGCATCGATACTGATAGCGGTAATGTGTGTCAGTCTGATACATGCTCATTTACTCTGACACCAACATCAGCTATGTGATGTAAGCCTAGCGTACAGTGTCACGCTAATGAACAGACAACACAGAACGACAGCGATCTGTACATCTATCATAATTCATGATCAAAGCAAAGCAGTCTGCAAACTGTGGAGGAGGAACTACACTATCTTCCTGCAATACAAGTAACCTAAACATCTTATGGTGATTAAATATTATGTTTAATAGAGAGCATGAAGATGGCTGACCTGAGCAGGCAGACAAATATCAGTGAGTGTGCTCATTGAAGATGAGCTCAAGGTGCTGTGAAGTGCATGTACACAAAGGTATTCATAAGCTTGTGGTAGCTCAGTGGTTAAGGCATTGGCCTACTGATCTGCCTGAGTTCAAATCCCAGCACTGCCAAGCTACTACAGGTGGGCCCATAAGCAAGGCCCTTAACCCTCACAACTGTAGAAATGAGATGACTCTAAACTAGAGTGAAACCAGTCCTTTCATGTCTGTATGTTGCTCTGGATAAAGATGTCTGCCACATGCCATGGCGTACACGTGAGTCATAGTGCAATTAATGGCACCTTACACTCATCTTTAATGACCATGCTTGCTGGTACGGCTCTCATGCTCTGTAGATGCTGTTTAAACACCATAACAAGTTAAAAATAAGTTCAGTGTTAGCATCACATGGCAGCAACAAACATAAGCAGAGCAAAATAAATTGTTCCCTGATTATTTAATACGTACTTTAATAAGTATTTTGATATCGGTATAGAATTTTTCATTACGAGTATCTTGTGCATTAAGGATGAGATGTCACACATGATGATTAAAGGGACATGTTCATGAATATGTTGAAGGTGACATGTATTGTTCATACGTTCTGGACAATCTGAAGTTGCCTAGCGTGCACTTGAAGCTAGCGGGGTGTGGCAGTGAAGCAGGTGCTCCATCTAATCTCATTTGCAGGGTGGAGAGAGCAGAGCGGCTGCCTCAGGGAAATTAACACCAGCTTCAACAGCAGCCGCTCCCCTTTATATGTTTTGCATTAAAGATTCATACCGAAGATAAGCCACCAGAGAGAACGGGTGAGCGAGCAAGCGAGAGAGAGAGAGAAAGCACTGTGTGCGCAGGAACATTTACAAACACAAGTTGGCATTTTGGAAATGTCATATATCCTCAATTAACATCCTGCTGCAGTGGAGGTAGAGAACACACAGAGGATATTGTATTATAGGGGAAACGTTATCATGGTGCAGTCACAGGGGCAGGTGTGGGCTCACGTCTGATATATATGAAGTCAGTTCTCTGTTAATATGGCTGCTTTGATAGATGAAGGCTAGTGTGTAAAATCTGCAGTGACGGAGAGCAGGGTGGATAAATCAATCATGGAGCATCTTTCTACTTGAACTTCAAACTGAACAAGTCAATAATAATGAGGAAAAAAATCAATTCTTAAATGTATCATGATTCTTTAATAACTCTGTATTGATTCACTGAACATCATATTCAAACTTTTTTTTTTTTTTTTTTTTTTTTTTTTTTTTTTTTAAATGTCAACAGTACTAAACATTTCTATTGTAGAAAGTAACACAATAAGCTGAGCCTGAAAAATCCAAATTTGAATTACTTAAAAGCTTTAGTATTAAAATGCATTCAAATAACCTGTGGAGTGATCTCATTTATATAAACAGAGGGAACATTTGCAGTAGTGCTTTGTATTGTGTAAAAGTAATGAAACTATGAGGAAGCGATATCATGCCTTTATATCAAACATTATGTTTTTAGATTTATTTTATATATTTACCCACAACAGTGTTTTCCTGCAACTTATATTTAGTAAAGTTTTACATTTCCTCTGCTACAAGAAAGACCCACTATCTTCAACACAGGCCAAATCCCAGATACCACAAAGGACACACCTTTATTCAGAGGACGTTTGGTATTTTAAGTGACACAGGGATCATTTAGACCACAGGATTCTTAAACTTTTAGCAGCCAGGGAGCCGTTTAACTGTAATATAAATTCCATGGACCCCCTCAGTGCAGATTTATTTTATGGACATAATCCAACTTCAAATATTAGGCTCATTATTTTTATATAGAGATTTTTATTCCTGAACCTTCCACAGACAGAACTCACAAGTTGATATTATTTATAGGCATATTGTTTTTGAGTTATGGAGGTTTGATTAAACTCATTTAATTCAAGTTACCATCAAACAGACTAATAACACTATAAGAACTCGATTGTAAATGTAACTGCATCAAAAATTTTGGGTTGTGATTTTAAGAACCATTGTTTTTAGACAAAATGCATGTTTAAATATGTATTTCTGTACAGACTTTTGTGTAAAATTGTACAAAATTTTGTGTAAAAACTTTAGAATACGTAAAAATGAATATGAAAATCAGTGTTTAAACAGCGACCTTTACTTTGACAGCCCTAAGGGAAATAGATTAGAATAGAATATTTCATTTTGGATGAAAAGAAAAGGGGGAAAAAGCTTTGCATCATGTTACTCTACTTGAAAATCTAATCAAAGTCAACAGTCAACAATCACTAATGAAAATGTGTGTATTAATATGTGTATGTGGCGATACATACCACACTCCTTCATAGGCTCGTCTGACCAGTCCTTACAGTCCTTGACGTTGTCACATACCCTGTTGCTGTCAATACACTCTCCGTTATTACACATGAACTTCAGCGGCCCGTCACATTTAGTAGCTGTAAGAAAACACAACAAACCCCTCTTAGATTTCTTACATTTCTTTTTTTTCTCAAATACAAACATTGACATACCTGACCAGTCACTTTGATAGATTTAATATCTGTTGATCGATGATACTTAATTCTAACTGCAAATTAGATTTTTTTTTATGCAATCACAATTCAGGAGGATTTATTTTAACATGATTTCTGTGGGTCTAAGCACAAAATCAGAAATCAGAGTTCAGAACAGAAAGCACTGCATAAAGGTGACCTCACTGCAATAACTGGTTAAGCAATCATGCTATGTAATGCTTGGCCTCACTTCTACACACCAGAACACTTTCAGGTAGGACAGCGATGTGTTTTCTAGACTGCATCTGAGTTCTGAAAGAGATTTCACACAGACTATGAAAAAAGAGGAAGAGTGGGAAAAAATGAGACATACTCTTGTTGATACAGCCTGCTTCATCACTGAAGTCCGGACAATCGTGCACACGGTTACACTGCTTAGTGCCGTGAATGCAGGAGCCATCGCCGCACTGAAACTGATCCGGCCTGCAGGTCAGCAGAGCTGAGAACACGCACACACACGCGCACACACACACACACACACACAAAAGTTAATAACTTAGGGTGTTACTCATAATTACAGCATAGCAGTTGGTTTTGTCTTTTCTATTGCAGTAAGGTCAAATACGAAGTGCACTTCAATTCCAAAGCAATCCCTCACTCGCACCTGCACTAAACCCCCCAAAGCCTCACACTACCACCAGTCGCTCTCTGTCTGAATGCCTTGGGTGAACAGGGATATACACAAAATCGGTGCGTGCTGTGATTTTTGCTGTTTGAGCGAGATGTTTTTCTCATTCGTCTTTTTTAAAGCGTATTTAATTATTCATGCCGTGTGTCTCAGTAGTGCCGAAGTGGCGGGAGATAAACTGGTGATCAATTTCAGCAAAACAGAGAAAATTATTCCATGCTGGATGTAGCTCATTTCAACAGAAAAGGATACACACATGCGCGCACACACACACACTCACACCCATACACACACATGCTTGTCTTACTATACTTGTGAGGACCTTCCATTTGACAGAATTATTAATACAGCTAATTAATGTTCTACCTAAACCTCAATCTAACCCTAACCTCAGAAACAATAAGGAGACTTTTTGGCTCTTTTATTATTTTTTTTTTTATTTAAATAAAAGCTGGAGTTTATGCAAAGAAGCCATTCAAGTTCTTCCACACCAACCTTAACACACCATATCTTCATGGAGCTGGCTTTGTGCACAGGGACATTGTCATGCTGGAACAGGTTTGGGCCTCTTTGTTCCAGTGAAGGGAAACTGTAATGCTACAGAATACAAACACATTCTATACAACTGTGTGCTTCCAAATTTGTGGGAACAGTTTGGGGAAGAACCTCATATTGGTGTGACCGTCAACATACTTTACATAGTGTACAAACATTCACAATATATGAATGGCTTTTATAGAAATATTCCAATAGACTCCAGATATTAAGGGAAAAATCCAGCATTTTTCAAGTTAGTCTCTATTCACTATATCTGTACTGTGCATTTGTCAAGACATTTTAACATGTTTTCCTGTAACGGAAAAAAAAAAAAACCCACAACAAAAACCCCAGAAAACCTAACTATTCAAAATCATATGTTATCAAATGCATAACATTTTAAGGATTTTAGAGTAAACCTGACTGCCAGACTGTTTACAAACTCATCTGAATTTTTTTCTTTCTCTTTTCACACTAATTAGCTGAATGTGTAGACAAGCTTCAGGTTCATCATTGTTTCTGGAAAAAACATATGCAGGTGTTTTAAATTGGAAATGAAAAGCATGAAGTATTGCACAAGAAGAGACTCTCCAATTCAAGAGGCCTCCTTTGCACCCCAATACACACAGGGTTACCACACACACACACACACACACAGACACAGAGTTACTTAGCAACAAGCAAGGCACTAGTGAATGGCACCACACTGATTTCCTCTTTACAGCAAATGACTCGGGTTTACATGGTTCAGACACTAAGATGCATGTCAAAGGGGCCTAGTCTGGAATGCAGAAACACACACACACACACACACACACACACACACGTGTACACACACGCACCCACACGCAAATATTTAATACTGTGTGATCTGTTACTTTTAGCTAATCTCCTATGGCGTTTTTAAACACCTTTAACACAGTGCTACTGAATCCTCAATTCTGATTGGTCAGAAGGTGTTCCAACTGCAAGACAAATCAGGTTTATATTAATGTGCTTGTTCTGATACGTAACACTTCTCTAGTAACTGTTACTGACGTTTTACAATCCCTATATTTATACATAACTTCACTATTTACATTTATCTTTGAAACAAATTTCAACCATTTGCATTTATCAGAATGTCTTTAAGACAATGAAAACTGTATAAAAAAATTGTAAAATCTTTTTTACTTCAATAAGTAGAGAGAAATATCTATGCAAATAGATGAATTTAGCATCACGTGTGATTTACTGCAGACTGGAGTTCATTTCAGGGACAACATTTGGGTGAGCAAATTAATACAAATGCAGGGACTCCATTTTATTCTGTCAAACTATTTAATACAGTAGTATTCACCTTGTTAATGAACTCAGAGGGTTTACATGATACAGGATCTTCTGGTTTCCTTTCCTACTTGTTTCCTTCCCTCCTTGTTTCCATCCCTACTCGTTTCCTTCCCTTCTCCACTCTCTCCTTTTTTCCTTCCCTCCTTATCTTTCTCCATTTTTCTTTCCCTCCTTCCCTTGTTGTTTCCTTCTTCCCACTCTCCTTGTTTCCTTCCCTCTTTCCCATGGTTTTTCTCTCTTCTCATTTCCTTCCACCCTTCCCTCTCTGTTTTCTTCCCTCCTTCCTTCCCTCCTTGATTCCTTTTATTCTTCCTTCCATTCTCCCCTCTCTTCTTGTTTCCTTCCCTATTTGTTTCCTTTCATCTTTTTTCTTTGTTTCATCCCTTCTTTACGTTCGCCTTGTTTGCAGTGCTAGTTCTTCTACATTGGCTTTGTGGTCACAGCCCTGATGCTGACTGCATCTGTACTTACGACAGTTTGTCTCATCGGACTTGTCCTTGCAGTCTGGGTCCCCGTCACATTTCCAGTTGAGATGGACACACTCCCCGCTGCCACACTGGAACTCTCCAGCCAGGCAGCTTGGCTTCTGCGGCTCGTTCCTGCTGTTACAGCGCTCCACCGACTCGTCTGATTTATCTCTGCAGTCAGGGTCGCCGTCGCAGTTCCACAGAGCTGGGATACACTCGGAGTTGTTACAGCGGAACTCCTGAGGGCTGCATGTGCTGGCTGTGCCTGATGTGCACTTCTCTTCATCGCTGTTATCTCCACAGTCATCATCACCATCACAGATGAAGCTGGGGGCCACACACATGCTGTTCCGGCACTGGAACTCTTTCGGCGGACAAACTTTCGCATCTGAGAAGGAGGAGAAATCATAATGCGTTGTTAGAGCTGAGTGAACCCATAATTTAAAAAAAACAAATGGGCTAACTGTTGATGTCTACAGAGATACAAACAGTAAAAATGACAACAAAACATATAATGTATAGCCTAACCCACACACCAATAGACTATCTGACTATATAATGAATTAATAGAGATTTGACCAAATGAAAACTTATTGATTTTGGGAAAATGATTATCTTCTCTATGGTGATAGTCATTAAACAGACCCGTGATGAGTATATGTCCTTGTTTAAGAGGGTTACTAAATAACTCTGAGCTGTAAAGCTGTTTGGTTTTTACACTTCATCTTGTACAGCTTTGATAAAAGGATTTATCGCTAGGCTTGAGCATGTGTGTACATGCTGTGAGAAATCTGCAAATCTGAAAGGGGGGATGCATGTATCTAAGTGAAGAGGCTATATTAATATGCAAATCATGTTAAAGTGTGTGTATCTGTGTGTGTACACTGACAATAAAGTCAGGCTTTGATAAAAGGCTTAATCGGGATCATTTGCAAAGGGTATCTCTCTAAACTCATTCACCCTTATGAAAATGGCATTATCAAGCTGCCATGCTAGTCTCAGTAGGATTTGCAGTGTCACAGTTTTCCTTTATAGATTCCTTTGACAGATTCACTCCAGCGCTTCAAACCATTAAGATCAATAATAAAATTAGCGTATTAGGGTGATTTCATTTTCACCAAGTCAATTAGCAAACAAGGGTCCATAAGTGCTTAAAATGGAAGATATGGACATCCAAAATAACAAAAATAAATATTTTCAGTGCTCAAGCGTTATGAAAATATCACAGATAAGGATATTGATTGTAATATTTTTAAGGTTATTAATATTCTCATAACAGGTAATATTGGTTAATAAGTCATATATTGATACATTTTTAAACAATTTTTAAGTTTAGAAATTAAGCAAATTTTACTGATATAATCACTCACAGCACTTTAATGTATAATTAAATGTATGATTAAAATCAACTTACTAGCATAAATTAAAAAAAAAAAAAAAAAAAAAAAAAAAAGTTTAGCAAAGAGATACACACTGCTGTCAGTCGGCAGAGATGGTGACAGTTGCGATGAATGTGTTTATTAAAAGAGACTGGCAGGTGCAAACAAATCCAAATCATAACACAAAGATTAGAGTCCAGAAATAGGCAGGAGGTCACCTCTGTGAAGTTGGCACCCCATATAAATGAATTGTCACCAAAACTATACCACTCGTTTGTGCTGTGTTTGGCGTTCAAGATATTAAACATTCTTTTTTTGGCTGTGTGACGTCACTCTCCACCCCATGT
>CM075004.1:22870646-22894479 GCA_037576675.1 Pangasius sanitwongsei | reverse complement strand
GAACAGCTGAGTCACTGGCAGTCTTCAAACAACATCTAAAGACTTACCTCTTCCTAAAATACTTAAATTAGCACTTACACACACACACACACACACCCCAAAAAAAATAAAAAAATAAAAAATAAAATAAAAAAACCCTCCCAACAGAGTTTTGGACTGATGGTATTCCTAGTTTGTGACCTAGCGAGCCAATATCAGAATGTATTTTTGATAGACTTCAAAGCACTATTGTAAGTGGCTCTGGATAAGGACATCTGCCAAATGCCATAAATGTAAATGTAAATGGGTTTAATTCAAGACTCAATAGGTCAAAAGCAAGAGGGGCTACAAATAATGTCAGTTTGAATCTTGGGTTCTGTTAGTTGATCTTTCAGGAATAAAAAGCACTAGGACTTTAATAAATAGCCAGAATATTTTTGTGCACAAAATATTTATTTACATTTAAATAAATATACTAATATTTGAATAGATTATGATCATAAAATAAACGTGTACTGAGGAGGTCAGTGTAATTTATTTTACAGTTAAAGGAGAAACTGACTGCAAAAACTTTGCCTTATGCACATGTATATATATACACACACACACACACACACACACACACACACACACACAAGCATAGGATTTGATTAAAAAAATGTGTTTACCCAGAGGGTGTGTACATTATATAATGGTACATTAGACAGTAGACGGAGAGAAAATGGAAATGTGTGTGTGAAGGTAATGTACAGAGATCTTCACATTAGAAATTCATTCCAATTAGAAATGTGTTCAGCCTGATTGAGTCACATTCTGCAGGAGATGACCAATCAAGGTAATAATTTCCATTTCACACGGTTGTGTGAAAACAGCTTCTGATTCAGGATAATCAGATTCTGCATGGGTTATAATCCTGTCTATCCTAATATAACCAAATTAATTGACAAGAGAGTTAAAGCGTACCTAACAACGGGCCTTAGCCTTGCTGCTAAACTGTGGGAGGATAGAAGAAGATGTAAAGAGCGTGTAAGATGTAACGAGCACGGCGCTCTCTCTCAACACTCGCATGTGCTAACAGATGGGAGTGCAGCAGTCTCAGAGACTAAATCTATCACACCCACCCACTCACTTACAAGCAGAAGATACAAATAAGCTACATTTTGCCATCACACACACACACACACACAAACACACACAGTTTTTTATGACTAAAAGTGGCACAAATGTAGAATGAAAATGATTTTGTAATATGATTAGATTTCATGTCAATATGTTAGTAATAAAATAAAAATGTCTCCATAATAAATTGAGTGAATTTGTTATTTAAATTTGTTAGACATTTTGGAAATAATTATATACAATTAACATTCTTTCAGCATACATCAGTGACCAAACACAAAAAAATAATTACATTAAATATGATTATGATGATGATATTATTATTACTGTTGTTGATACTGTGGTATTTAGTTAGTAATAGGCTGATGTAGCTTATTTATGATAAAATAAAAAGTTAACTTCCAAAAAACAGGTAGTAAAAATGTGCACTATGGAATCTACCATAAACTTTAAAAGAAATAAAGTACTAATGTACATTTATCTAAGAATTAAAATGCTGTGGGTTATATATGAGTTCATAGAGGTATGTTGGAGCTGTATAATAACTATAATGATGTATAATAATGTATAATTTACTTAAAATATTTATACCACAGCATGGTTGAGCAGGGGATTTTGTGCTTTCCAGTTTATGGGAAAAATGTCAAGCTGCACGTTTTCTCTTGTTAGCTTCAAGAGAGAGATAAAGAGTGTGATGGGTTGATTGTCCTTCCTACGCTAGTGTGAAACTCTGGTACAACTTGCCTCCTTACTTACTTTTGAGTAAGCCATTTGTGTTTCACACCTACCCTTTGGGACCCCAGTCCAGGACTGTTCTTCTTCTATATCCTCTTTTTAAAATGGAAAACTCTCCTTTTCTCTTAACACTGTAACTTCGTTGTACCTTGTGTCTGAAAAGATTTACAAAACGGTCTGCGCACAGCAACCCCTTGTTCTGAGACTGAATTTTTAACACAGGTTATGCTAGCTGCTTTTTAATAATGCAAGCGTACAGGAAAGGTAAAGCGATATCTGAAAATCAATTATTCATGTCTAGCTTCTGGGGTAATGTTTAATGATAGCCATGCCAGTTTGACTCAGATAAGAGTTACTAGATGTCACGAAGTGCTAATAATACATATCACACTACAGCCATTCAACTGTTTTTGATGTTTGTTAGTGCAGGTTGCCACACTTATGCCATGACCCTGATTACATGGTCCATTGGTAACATAATAACATAATGAAGCTTCTTTTGTCCAGAAATGCAGATGGGATCAGTGTACAACATGGTGCTGAAAATGTTTCAACCACTACATATTTCAACCACTGAAATAAGATTCCTGTGGTCATTTTTATGTGGGTTTTGTTTTTGTACAGATTTACATTTCAGTAATTCAGTATATCCCATAATGATGCTTATCAGATAGGCTAGAAACAAGAGAACAAAAATAGACATGTGTCCTCCTTAATACTTGTTAGCATTTTTTTTAATGTTACCTTCCATCTAGAACATTACTCCCAACATCTCCTCCAATGCTAATAGGTTTTATATACAGTTTTTTGTGTGATAGGTGTAAATTGAAACATGTTTGATGTATGGTGTGATGTATTGTTAATAATGACTGGAGCATTATTCAGCCAGCTCTGCTATTACAGGTATTTACAACCTTCAGCTTAAACTATACATCACTGGGCAGTCATACAAGCTATTACAGCTGTACGGAAATGATAATGGAACTCTCTAGAACAGACGTCAAAGAAGGATCAGGAAATCAATTATCATGCGGGTGCTTGGTAACTGCTATGAGGTGAGTGCTGTTATTATTTAACACAGATGTATAGGGAGGAGAGGTGGGTTCAATTCCTTAAATGATTCCATTGGAAGCTGGGTATATGTGTGAGATCACACACACATACTCTCTCTCACACACACACACACACACACACACACACACACACACACATAGTTTGTTTCTATTACGGCTGACCCAGATTAGTTAAATACACGAGTATTTGTTAGTCATGTTGGTATAGGTAGGCGATAAGAAACTGGTTTCTTCACTCTATGTAGTGCACTATGTTCAAATTGCAAGCCATCTGGGATTCAGCCAAATGCAAATAACATCTAAGATGACTGTTATGTCAGGTAAATCATGCGCAGCTTTCCAGTATAATGGCAACTACTGATCCTGATCAAAGACAACACAAGTGTGTCAGATTGTATCCCTGAATACTAGAATATTTAATGCAAAAATATGGTGTACAAAATGGAAGAGTATATAGGGTGAGTGATGAGCGCTAGGGGCTGGGGGGATTGTAGGTATAGCAAACTGATGTTAACATTACACTTGTTTAATGTCAACTAAGTCAAACATATTATGATGCATTTTATTTCACATTAATGAACTCAAAACATTCTCCGTTTACCTTGACAGAAATTGAGGGCACCATATCAGTACACTTTTCAAGTAGGAAAATCGAGAGTGGAAGAGAGCTTACTTATTGTATGTGAGATGAGGGTAAGGGAGCGGGGTTTTCATAATGTCAGTTAATAATGAAGAGTTCAAAACACCTACACAACCGTCAATCATTCTATATTCAAGTGTCCATAACCTCATCTGCTTCACCTTCAAAAGACTGCATATTTCTGAGTGATAACACATAGCAGCGTACTCTGGTGTTACAATGCGGTTTTTGCTCCATCTGATCCAGTATCTTGATCTTATTATTTGTTCAGACTCATGTTATTGACTTTCTGTTTGTGCCATAAAAAAAGTTGCAAAAATATCTTGTGTTATTTCAAATGCATGGAGACGCACTTCAGTTCATTTGCACCATCACTTATATTATACAATAATAATAATATATATAATAATACTGGATATATACAGTATACCTAAAATTATGAGCAATTACTAAACGCAGATATTATTGTTTTTAAGGATGGTTTTGAGAACATTTATTCATGTATTCATGGAAACACCAACATGTATTCGGAGGTGATAAAATATGTTTTGGTCCAGCACTGTTTTCTTCAACACATTTTGATTGATAGAAAACAGGTTGGGAAGGAAAGAGTAAATGACTAAGATTGACAACCCCTATTTTCCCTGTTTCCCCAGTTCTCTACCATTGAATATTCAAACCATTGAATAGTGGTGATGCACTAAAGACAGTCTGGTATTTCATCTCACTGGCAGTATCAAAGGCAGACGTTCAAAAGCCCAGAAAGATCTGGAAGAATTGGTGGTGATGTTTCAATCAGACTCATGTGTGGGAGTACAACATGGCTCCATGGCCTCCTTATTTCACACTGTGCTTTATAAAAAACAGTGGTTTCTCCAGTTGGAACCAAAACACCACTCATGTTATAAATACATGCTCAGAACATTTAGTACATATCCTATAAATATTTCCTTTCTATAATTTGCCGTCTCCTCACCAGCAGCACAGTGTTCCTCATCCGCTCCGTTTTCACAATCTGTCTCTCCGTCACAGCGCCAGGACAGAGACACACATTTGTTTGTGCTGCCTCCACAGTCAAACTTCTCAGGTGGACATGTCTGCTGACCTGAAAGAAAAAGAAAAAAAGAACACAAGTAGTGAGCACTGGAAATAAACTGACATTCCAAAGTCCAGGCTAATAAACTTTCTGTTTACTGTACTGTTCTTGTTAACACATCCTTACCTCAGGCCACAAATGTGTACTGCATGATCCTATACTGTAGGTCTGATTCACTCGTAGAGGTTTCATCATAAGATTTAAAAAAAAATAAAAATCAGACATTATGGATTATACAGTAGAACTACAACTCAGAAGTTCCACACTGGCACCTCTCTCTTCTCAGAATTTCTCCTCATTTTCTCTTCATGAGATTTTCTTGCCAAAAGTGCATTTTCCAGTCAGCGGCCTCCAGCGGTACTCCACACATATCCGGGGCTATCTTTAAGCATTAATGATTGATTTCGTTTCATGTAGATTTAATATACAGTGTCATTCTCAATTATTGACACTCTTAAGAAAAATGATTCTATAAAATACAGATTACACATAATAATTCTACATTTCTACTAAAGTCAATGAGAATGTATTTATGCTTGCTCACACAAAAATAAATGTGCCAAAATTTTTTACATCCCTCAGGAATATTTAAAAAAAAACAAAAACTGGGAATTGTATTATTTTTCATTTGCTGTTAGTCCATAGGACTTTTTGGAACTGTTCTCTTTAACCATGACCTTTTTCCCAGGAGCACATAAAAGAAATGTTGATGTAGACATAAAACTACATAAGCAGTTACAATACCATTAAACACAATTTGTCCCATGACAAACATTTCACATGTCTGAAACAGTTTGAAATTTGCCAGGAATTGGACCCATGAGCACACTGTCCCCCCACACAGAGGAGGATGGTAAGAGAGAGAGAAGAAAGAGACCTAAGAGATAATCCTAGTGGTTGCCAAGTTTCAAAATCAACTGTAAAAATCCACTTTTATAACAAGCTGTTTGGAAGAATAGCAAGAAGGAAACTCTTCCTGAGAACATCTCACAAAACTTTGCATCGCACACTCACCAAGTGTCATGAACTACAACTGGCATCATGTTTTATGATCAGATGAGACTTTTTGGTCATGCACATCACCATCAGCATGTTTGATAACAAAAGGAAAAGGAAAGTCCCACTGTAAAGTATGGAAGTGGATCAGTGATGCTTTGGGGTTGTTTTGTAGCTGGTGGTTCAGATGCTCTTGTGAAAATTGCAATTTTAGACATGCATCTCTGGGCTTCTTTTTTTTAGCAATAGGAGTTTTGCGTGAGGTGTAGGAACAGAGATGATTGCAGTACAGTTTATTGCTTGTTGTTCCTGCTGCTTTCAGGTCGTCCTGCAACTCTTTTCAAGAGACTACTGCTTTCTCTTCTACCTTCCTTATCATTAGACTGAGAGTGTGTTGTGAAATCGTGCATGGTGCACCTGACCGGGTACGATTAGTTGTGGTTCTATGAACTTCTCATCTGCATATTATCAAAACAGTTGTACTGACAGGGATGTTAAAGTTCTTTCCAATGGCTCTGCAGCTTTTTACATTCGAGTGCTGTTTAATAATGCTTTCCCTGAGAACTTCTCCTTCACCTTCATCACGATTGTTGCGTGAAATCTTCCCGACCAAAGGCAACGTCCTTTTTCCCCTATCAATTTTGTTTTCTAAACATATATTTGTTGTTCACATTTATAAGTACAGGGTCAAAAGACAGTATGTGTGTAAATATGAAGTGGATATATGCACAGGAAATATATTACATGACCAAAACAATAGTGTCTGAATACCTTTTGCTCCTCACTGCATTAGTATGTGCATTAACTCACCTTGGCCCATGAATTTTGCCTGTTCCTACATGTATGAACTTAGTGCACGTCTGTGATTTTTCACCCCCAGTCCCAATGCATACTTCTACTTTACTGCTTTTCCACAACATAAACAACAAATTCCTCCTCAGCGTAGAAGGAAGAGATACATATGTAACTGTGAACATCTTTACAGATCATTTCCCAGGAAACACATTATCCTGCATACAAGAATAAAGGCTTATGGACAGGACTAATGAGCTTGTGTCCACTTTTTTTCTTTTCTATCACACAGTGAAGCTCATTCTCTCTTCAATTTGTCCTCAGGGAAAGAAATAAGTTATGAAAGCACGAGGTTCTGTTAGATTACCATATTTATCCAATAACACAAATCACTGTCATACTGATGGAACATTGTTAACTGGGTTTGGTGAAATGAAATCCAAGAGATGTGCATGCATAAGCTCAAAGAAATCACCCAGAAATAAATAAAAAAAAAAGGTGTTTATAGAAAATGTTGCTATATGAAAGAAAGAAATGTATAAACTACAACCTGTGGTAGCTAGTATTAACATTTTTAAAACCGAAAAGTCACAAAGTCACAAACCCTTGCAGACCAGCAAGGCCAATAAAATGTAAAATATTAAAGGTACACTTGCCCTGATTACTGCTAGTTAAAAATATGACAATTGTAATTAATATCAGGCAACATGACAAACTGCAAATTTGCTAAACAACTCATTTTTGACTTATGATGGTTCTAAAAGTGTATAAAATGACACGTGTGAAACAGATTAGGCATATTTAACACTTTCTCGGGTAACGTTACAGTGCTGTTAATAATACATATGCATTTCTTCAGTCAGCAAATTGAGATTTCTCTATGCAATATCTAAGCCAAATATGGCAATTTAGAGTTGTTGTGAAATAATAGTTGTTGTTGTAAGGTTGTTGTGTTGTGGTTATCACGCAGATAACAGGCTAGTGTTTTGCATAATTATAACGCATCATTTGTAGCTGCAGGCTGCCATCTATTTCATTTTGTTGCATTGAAAATTTGTCAAAACCTAACTGTATTATTCAGATAATTGATGATAAAGCAAATTTTCACTAAATGCAGTGAAACTAATAGGAGATGTACAGTATGTAGTCTATAACAACTGATACAGTAAGTTTGAGGAAGCGTGTCCTGGAGTGAAAGAAGTAAAGTTTGTGTAGTTCTTGTGAAGGTCAGTGCTGCTCTGAGTAGCAGCCAAAAAGCTTAGAGTGGATTTCTCTTTACCAGAATCCTGACAGTTACACATACAATCTAGCAAGACAGAGTCTGATGTATTGATCGACAGCTTCCGCGAGAACTATTCAGATTGAAAGATAGAGCCTACAAAGCAGATTCAGGGTCAACAAGACTTTCAGTGTGATTCTTATCAGTTCTGAAGGTTATTATGTCACTTGGAATAACTCAGGCTTATACTTTTTCTTGTGCATACTCAGAAGCACACAGTCGATTTGTCTAACTTCTTTAAAACTGCATTCAAATGTTACTCCAATGGTTTAGTCTTTGAATGCCTTTGGACATTAATGAGCCTATAATTTTATACTGATACAGACAGAGCAAAGCTTAATGGTAGTGAAAGTAAAAACTGTGCCACATGCAAAGACTAACAAGAAAACAATATCATAATTTTTTATCTACTTACTATCAGTAAAGAAATCTTTACACTCTTTGTAACAACCCGACAACTTTACCAGAGGCCAACTGTGAAATAGCTTCATATTCACTATATATATGGGGTGTATGATTCATTTTACACTAGTACCATTGTAGAGCATAAAAGTGTAGTAAATGTCTGTATTAACTGACTTACATTGGGCGAATTCAAATAAATACAAAAAAGTACAACTCATCGTTCATTCATTTCCAATTATCCTTGTCAGGACTGTGGTGGTTCTGGAGCCTATCCCAGGAATACTGGGTGCGAGGCAGGAATGTACCCTGGATGTGACACCAGTCCATCACAGGGCACCATGCACACATTCATTCACACCTAAAGGCAATTTATCATAGCCACTCCACCTACTAGTGTGTTTTTGGGAGATGGGAGGAAACCAGAGAACCCAGAGGAAACCCAAGGGAGAAAATGAAAAACTCCACACAGAAAGGAACCCCAAAGAACTGGGGACACTGGAGCTGTGAGGAAGCAACAATACCTGCTCTGCCACCATGCCACCCCATACAATTCTTTTTTATTTATTTACTGACTTCTTACTTTACTCAATTTTTTACTCTACCATGGATCCATGCAACATTCCGACATCTCTAATACACAAGTAAAGCAAATCTGACATAGCTCCATATTCTCCGTATATGCTCATTACATAGCACGTTTGATTAGTTTTATAGTAGAACATATGTGGTCAGCAAAAGTTTAGGAATTGTACATTAATTGACTTGTATTGGATGAGGTGGCGACGGAGCGAGGTGGTTACAGCACCAGAGTTCAAATTTAATCCTAAGCTTAGTCTCCAGGTTAGTCTCTGTGTGGAGTTTCTGTGTGTGTTCTCCCCATGTCCATGTGGGTTTCCTCTGGGTTTCCTCCCACCTACCAAAAACATGCCAGTAGGTGGACTGGCTAAGATAAATTACCCCTACGTGTGAATGAGTGTGTGTGAATGTGTGTGTGCATGGTGCCCTTTGATGGACTGGCATCCCATTCAGGATATATCCCCGCTTCACACCCAGTGTCCCTGGGATAGGGTCCGGGTCCACCGTGACCCTGACTAGGATAAAGCAGTTACAGAAGAGTGCAACAACAAGTACAACATGAGATCTTAATTATTTGAAGGTGGATGTTTTATCTCAAATAATTCAAATAATATTCAAATAGTGTAATTCATTTCAACAATCCTAACATCACTTTTTGAGCCTTTTTATCATTTAAATTTTAACTTCACTTTAACAGGTTTCCGTTACAGCACTTCAGGTATCTAGGGTTCTGTAAAGGATGAATATTTGATATGCCTTGACAGCAGCTTAGAAGCAACAGACAACAGAACTGGAAGCAAGCAAACAAAGAGGCCAATAAAGTGGCCGGTTCTGTACACAAGTGTCCACTGATGTATACTTTGGGAAACCTCCATCATCATCTGTTGTCTGGCTCTATTGATCCAGACACTTGTTCTAGTGAACTAAGGGTCAGAGTTTGTTTTCTGATTTCAACACAACAGTGTAGGATTGTCTCTAATGGGCCTGTTGTCTATATGGAAACATCATTTCTGTGTCCCTCTACTGAGAGAGCAGAGCTGCTTCTGGCATTCTGGCCACGTTCCTCCAGCAGGACTGGGCTATGCTAAGATGGGGAAAATAGGCACCCTTGCAGTATGCTAATGCACTGTTGATGAACTACCTTGCTAATGCCGTTCTCCTGACAGAGAGAGAGAGAGAGAGAGAGAGAGAGAGAGAGAGAGACATAGCATTTAGCATATGCTTTGCTTAGCTACAGCTAGCAGCGAACTGTGATTGATTTTGGCTCTATTTTTGTAATACTAAGGTGTACAGGTTTGCTAGTAATGAGTAATGCTATGATAATCAAACTGAGCGCCAGCTTGGATAAACAATGAGGCAGAGGAATAAGAAGCATTAAGTCACTGTCATGTCATGAGAAATGATACATGTAAATATATGTACATACAAACGATATTAAATGGAGGCTATGCTGATACTTATGGTTGACCATTTAATTGTTTTTTTAAATGCCACTAATATAGTTAAAGATGGATACTTGTTCAAGAACAACACACACACACACACACACACACACACACACACACACACACAAATCATATAAAATTTGGATGTCTTTACCTTAACTGGAAATAATGGGTACAAATGATGAAAAACTACACAGTACACAAAGGCTGTTAAAATTGCACAGAAATTTAAATGATACTATAATTACTTAAACGATTTATTATCTGAATGCATTAGAATGTTAATGAGACTATAATTGCTACTGCAGCAGACAGAAAAAAACAAGTCCTACGCCTACCTAACACCAAGAAAGTGGTTTAAAACTGTTATTTAATATAACAGGATTTTATTTTCAATAAAAGTTAATATGCAACCAAGCAACACATTAATGTCATCGCTGCTTCAATAAACTAATTTACATAAAACAAGTAAGTAATTAAATATGTTATATATAATAATGTCACATCTTAAAGTCACAGTTATTTGTGTTCAGACAGTTTACCTGTGTTCATGTGTTCAGGTAGTTTATTTGTGTGCAGGTAGTTTGTATAGTTAAAGTGTTTATCAATGTTCAGTTAAGTTTATTTGTGTTCAGGTAAGTTTATCTGTGTGCATGGAGTTTGGGTGTTCAAGTAGTGTTTCAATGCTCAAATAAGTTTATTTATCTGTGTGCAGGGTAGTGTGTGGGTTCAAGTGGTTTATCTATGCTTGGGTAGTTTAATAGTGCTCAGAGAGTTTATCCCTGTAGTTTATCTTTGTTTGCGTAGCTGATCATTGTCCAGGTCGTTTATGCATATTCCAGCAGTTTGTCTGCATTCAACTAGTTTATTTGGGTTCACACAGTTTGTCTTTGTATTTGGATAGGAGATTTGTGCTCACAGAGTTTAACTGTGTGCAAGTAGTTTCTGTTCCAGCCATTTATTTATGTTCATGTAGCTTATCTGTACTCAGGTAGTTTATCTGTGTTTGTTGAGATCGCTCACTGCTGCTGGGGGTGGCCCTACATGGACATCCTGAAGATCTTTGGGATTGCTGGGGATGGTGCCACTTGGGGGCTGTGGAGATGGTTTGGGGATCTCATATGGGGAGTTGTACTGTGATGGCTTGGGACTGCGATTGCTGTGGTGGCTTTGGGGCTGCGGTTGCCGCGAGCAGTTTTGCAGTCAGGTCTCCATCAGTGGACAGTGTTAGGTTCAACAAACCGGACTTCATGTGAAAAATGCAATGAATTTACTGGTTGCACAATTGCACTATTTGTCCATGCAGTACACAGCTATAGAAGGGATTTATTTATAATCGCACTATCTGTTAGCACCCAGATGAGGATGGGTTCCCTTCTGAGTCTGGTTCCTCTCAAGGTTTCTTCCTTATATCGTCTCAGGGAGTTTTTCCTTGCCACCGTCGCCTCTGGCTCACTCATTAGGGATAAATTCACATATTTACAATTTATTTTGATTTACTTTTATTTGAATGTATTTAATTCTGTAAATTCTTCGTGACAATGTCCATTGTTAAAAGCACTATACAAATAAAATTGAATTGAATTTGTGTAGTTTATCTGTGTGCAGGTTTGTGTGTTCAGGTAGTTTATCTGTATTCAGCTAGTTCATGTGTGTTCAGGTAGTTTATCTGTATTCAGCTAGTTCATGTGTGCTCAGGTAGTTTATTTGTGTTCACATACTTTATCTATGTGCACATAGTTTCTTTTTTTGTTCAGGTAGTTTATCTATGTTCACATATGTTATCTGTGTGCAGGGAGTTTGTGTGTTCAAGTGTTTTATCTGTGTTTAAGTCAATTTATTTATGTTCAGGTAGTTTGTCTGTGTGCAGGTACTTTGTGTATGCAAGTAATTTATTTGTGTTCAGTAGTTTGTGTTCAGGTAGTTTATTTGCCTTAATCCAACCGACATAAATGCTGAAGTTACATTCTGTTTGTTGAGATGTAAATATATGGTTGAGGAACGTGAAGAAGAAAAAAATATCACAGTCACCTCAAATAACTGTGACTGGCCTAAGCTTAGAGGCACTGTGTTTCAAATGAAACTTACAAAGGTAATCAAAGCACAGTTCATTATGTTTAAGGCAATTTAAGGCAACATGGCAACAGAGATAAAGGGAGAGAGAAGTAATAAATAAAGCATATTGTTGTTAGAGAAATCACAGCATGCAGTGGTGCATTAGATGCTTCTGTTTTATTCATTAATATTAGATTCATTGGGTGATTTAATCCACTCATTTTGCATAACAGCTACAGCAAACACAGCTAGTTTAAAATAAGAGTGTATAAAAGTCAAACACTGTGAATTTATAATTTATAAAATTTAATACCCCCCCCCCCCCCCCAATATTACTAAAAAAAAAAAAAGAAATATGGAAATAAGGAGCGACAGTGTTAATTATCCAGCAGACATTTTATTGTCGGGATTGAGACCCTCACTGAGCTGTTCAGTATCAGATCCTCAGAGCTCACTGTGGGGGGCAGAACGAGAACAAAGAGGCGCGTGGCTGTGTGTTAACGCAGAGGGAGGTGAAGTACAGTTAGCGAGTCACATGGCACACATGAGGGGCTGCTAGTGGCTAATATGCTGACGCAACACAAATCCCACACCAGCACTCACATGCTTGATTTACAGCCTCATTAGGCTTGCTGAGAGAGAGCGAGAGAGAGAAGGAGAGAGGGAGAGAGGTCAGAATATGGTCATAATGAGGGTAGTATGATTTGAAGGCAGAGACGGGGAGGAAGCTGAGCTAATAGCCTACTAATATAAATACTTTACACACTGATCACACGTAAATAATCAGGCTAATAAGCAACTTGTAGCTTGCGGAGGAGAATCCTGTAATAAGTCCACAGACTCATTCCACAACACAATCAGTTTGATGCAGAGTTTAAAAACCATTTAACATGGTATCCACAGATAAAAAGGAGAGGTACAATTCTTTTGTGTTTCACTAATTAGAAAATTGGTTCACAAATACGTTTGGAACACACAAAACACACTCGCCTTATTTATCTGTGGAATAGGCTGTGTTTGTTTGTGTGTAATAATAATAATAATAATAATAATAATAAGTTTAACTTATGTAGCACCTTTCTCATACCCAAGGACGCTGTACAACCAGAAAACACATAGAATACACAGTGCAATGAGAGAAGAAGCTGGGGAGGGAAAAAAAACTGGAATGAGAAGAAGATGAAAGCGTTGAGAAAAGAGTAAGGTTTTAAGTTGGTCCTTGAAGGTGGAAAATGAAGAATGGCATTGAAGAGACTGAAGTCTCATGTGTGTTGATGCATAACATAGCATGAATTTGAGCCATCTTCTGAAACATTTCTCACACTTTTTTCACTGGATGTGCATCAGGTTGCAAGACTACTTTTTGCTAACTTCCACGCTACTCTGACCAAATCATAGCAGAAATGTGTTCAATCAGTCAGCTTAAGCTCTAAGAGTTTTGGTTGCCAGGTATATATATAGGTATATATATATATGTTTATCATTTTCGCCACAAGCTGAAACGTTTTCTTTTTATATACTGTTCACTAAAACCAACTGAAATCTGACTGTGAAGATTCTGTGCAGTAAAGGACTGCTGTTATGAGCACATATCAAACAATACCAGTTTTTTTTTTGTCTAGAAAGAGAAATGCCTGCACTTCAGATGATTAATCTAACAGACATTATTTGCAAGTCTAACAGATTCACTTTGATTGTGTATTATTGTCTCTCACATTATGTTGATAAGCACAAAACTCTAAATGTCTCTAGTGTATGTCACATAGAGTCATGATTCCTCAAGGCTAACTTTCTTTGTACACATCATTAAAATGCTGCAATAAATGCTGTGAGACACTGCTGCTTTCTGTATTGTGAAATTCTGAGTCACTCGACACTCACGCTCTATTCCTGTTCGTGCCAAAGGCCATTTTGTAAGAAAATGAGTCTTGTATTTTGATGTCAGTATGGCAGTTGAAGTGATGTCTCAAATGAATCAAAATCTCATTTGAAAGTGTGCAGGCTAAGGAGTCGCTTGTTTATCATACAGAAATCTAGTATATGAGAACACATGCTCATGTATCTTATATCGCTCTTAGGGAAATAAATATGAGATGCATCATGATCCACAAAAAGATTCATACTGTATATAGCCTCTCTTCTTTCTACGCCCAACTTAAAACACATCTCTACACCTCTAAGACTTCTACCTCTTAGCAAATTATGTCATCTTCATTATCTCCATCTCTAATTATGCCATCTTCATTATCTCCATCTCAGAATATAGTCCCTTCTCTATTTTATGGCCTGTTGTTGACAAACTAAATCACTACTAACAAAAATAAAGAAAATGGCACACAACTTACGTTTGGTCTCTTCATGATCAAGGCTAAGGTCAGCTCTGTGTGTGCTGACTCTACCTCTCACTGACACATAAAGGCCTATAAATGTGCTTCACTGTGAACCACACACACAGGTGTGAGCATTCACTTATTACTCACTCATTCTCTGCAGTGACTCCTCCCACTTACAGCCAGTGCTGTAAAAAAATGAAGGGATCTGCCATGGAACAAGCTAATCATTGCGAATTAAAAGTCTCAAATAATAACTGCCTTTGCCTGATAAACACAGTGCAACCACTCAGATCTGGTAACTGTGTACTGAAATGAATAGGATAAGCTATGGTGAACTTTTACCATACCATTCAATTATTCTAACAATGTTAATGTAAGGTAATGCAAAGGATACATAAAAATAAATCAAGTCCTAGACATAAATGCTGCAAAAATGCTCTGTTGTAAATTGCTCCAGGTGTCATTATAAAAGACGTTGCCATTTGTTTCATGCAAGTAACAATCATGTTGAAGGTGAAGGAGCTTTCTAAGCTTCTCATGGAAAACATTATTAAACAACACTGTACAGAGCCATAGGAAAGACCTTAAACATCCCTGTAATTACAATTATTTTGTTAATATGCAGGTGGAAAGTTCCTGGAACAACAACTAATCATACACGGTCAGGTGCACCATGCAAGATTTCATAAAAAACTCTCAGACTAATGATAAGGAAGGTAAGAGAGAAAGTAACAGTCGTTTGAAATGAGTGACCTTTCAGGTTGCCTGCCATGAACAATCAACTGCACTGCAATCATCTCTGTTCCTACATTTCCTGCAAAACTCCTCTGCTAAAAAAAAAGCAGAGATGCACATCTAAAAGCATTTAGACAAATTAGATCTCTTTTAGAACAATATACTCGGGTGAAACAACAGTAAAACTCTTTGGCAATAATTCAGTTCATCATGCTTGGAGAAAGATGGCTTGTGTGTATGATCCCACCACAGTGAACCACAGTGAAGTATGGAGATGAGAGCATCATGATATGGAGATGCTTCTCTGGAAAAGGTACTGTGGTATTAAACGGCAGTAAAGAAAACATGAATGGAGCGATGCACCGGGACATATTAGAGGAGAATTTAAGTCATCAGAGAGACCCTTGTAACTTTAGGGAATTGAAGATGATTGGCTAAGAGGAATGAGGCAAATTTGAATCACAATGCTGTAAATATGTATTCAGTTGTTACTGCAGATGTCTTGAAGCTGTAATTGACAACAACAGCTTTGCAACAAAGTGCTAATGTTGGTAATATGTGGTGTCTGAATAAACCCCCCCCCCCCCCCCCAATTACATTTTGGAACATATCTTTATGTTTATGTTTATGAACATATACAGTTTTGTTCATATTTATAAGTACAAAGTCAAAAGACATTGTGTGTGTAAATTTGTAGTGGATATATGCACTGGAAGTATATTACATAATAAAAGTCTCCGAATACTTATTTCCCCTTACCGTACACGTAAGCAGTGAATTACACACGCACATAATCTTATTGGTAGATAAAAGCATATGATCGACTGCATTATGTATATCTGGCTTCAATTCATTTCATCACTAGAAGTAAGCACATGCTTTGTAGCCTGTAATCTGCTGCAATCCTCTTCACTGTGATATTTTAATAAGAGTCGTCATCTGTTTGAAATCCTCAGAGGGTGACGACACAGAGCAAAGACTTGTGTAATGATGAAAGCATGAAAGGAGCCAGTTTTTTTTTCAGTAGGCTAATTTAGTACATGAGACACACTGCGAGTTCCAGCCTTGTTAGGCTAAACCATTCAATTTGGGGGGGCGGGGGGTCTGGTTAGTGGCAAAGTCTGAAGAAGATCTCTTCTAATGTGATTAAAAATTCTCTATTCATTGCCACTGCCACAGTTTCATGCAAAAAATAGTGAAGTACATTTGCAAAAGGAGTAGATATTTTGTTTGGTTTACATTACATTGTTGTTATTAACTCATAACATTTATCTAAGTCAGTGTTATTTGGTTGTAGTAGATAGCTATGACATGCTTTTAGCTCAAATGTATATTTCTACATTAATGTTTGAATCTAATAGTTTTAACTTCGAACCAGTTAACTCCATGATGATTTGTACCCCTCAAGAGACTTTGGACACAGAGGACTGTATAAAATACACAGTACACAATAATTCACTGTTCACTCAAATAATTTGATAAATTATCTATCTTTCATAGTATTTGCTTCAGATAACTTTTGTAAAACTTATAAACCTTCAAAGAATTTATGCAGCTTTAAATGCAAGGGTAATTGTAATAAAGAAATTATAACCCTTTTTTATTTACTGTTTGCTGCTCTTCACAGTAATTTGTGGTATTTAAAAATGTTAAAAATGTTGCTTTAGAGTTTTTCACAGTATTGTATGTTGAAAATATGACACCCCTGGCCAAATGTTGTTGATCTTTGAAGTGAACACAAAACCTCTGCAGCAAATTATTATTTTTTTTAAAAAAAGTTAATGCACAGTAACTTTACATTTGATGAACTTAAAGTAATTACGGCATGTGTAAAAGTTTGGACAGCCTTCCTGTTGTAAAGTCTCCAAACCAAATTATCTTTTTAGGCCTTAATCGACTCATTAGGACTCGCTACTTAGGTCAAAAATTGTCAGTAGGAATTGCCATCAGAGCATAATAAATTCTCTGACCCTTTAAACCTTGCGCTAACACTCAGCAACCATGGACTCTTCTAAGCAACTGCCTGAGGTTCTGAAAATGCATCTAATTAATGCCTAGAAAATCAGCAGTTACAAAAAGATATCAAAGTGCTTCCACCTCAGAGTTTCCACTGTCTGAAATGTTATTAATAAATGGCAGCTGAAGAGAACTGTGGAAGTCAAGGCAAGATCTGGAAGACCAAGAAAATGCTCAGATTGACCTGCCAGTATGATGTCCAGTAAGGCAAAGCAAAATTCTCAAATGACACTAAGGACCTGCAGGAAGGTTTAGCTGACACAGGAGTGATGGTGCACTAGGCTACTGTGCAGCACTGTTTGCACAAACATGATCTGCATGGAAGAGTCATCAGAAGGAAACCTCACCTGTGACCTCATCACAAGAGTCAATGTCTAAAGTACCCAAAACAATATCTAGATAAGTCAGAGACATTTTGGAAACAAGTGCTCTGTGGAGCTCTCTGGCCACAATCACCAAGGGTATGTTTGTAGATAGCGTGGGGGTGGATCTATTATGCTTTGGGGTTGTGTGGCAGCCAGTGGCACAGAAAACATTGAACAGCTAGATGGAAGAATATGATTTAAAATCTATACTTAAATAAAAGCCACATACACCTGTAGCAGTTCCTTGTTGTACAATGTCAGCACAACATGCACCAAGACAAATGAAACTTATCGTAAAGCTAAAAAATATTTTTCTATATTAATTATCTCATTATGTCTGGAATGTGGCACCATATAATTGTCTATATTTTAACACATAACACCGTTTTTTCTTTCGGCACCTGCATTCTGCTGCTGTTAGGATGTTTCTCCTCATCTCCAGACCCTTGTGTCTTTGCACACCAAGATAACTGAAAAAATTATTAAGTAGTATTGAACCGATTTTCAGAGTTATTATATAAAAAGAATCATCATGATAGAAATGCAGGCACATAACAGAATATTCACATGACATCATTTACAGCCCCCTTTTTTTTTCTTCAAACACTATATCTCATGCAATACCTATTTAATGTCATGCAGAAGTGGGAGAAGTGGGTGTAATCAATAAGAATAACTTAAAAAGTTTTCTTGGACAAGATACAGATGTTTAATACAGACTTTCCTTCCATTACGCATTCAGAGATGTCTATACAAAACTAGGATCAATCCAGGGGTAAGCTCATATTAAAGCCCCCTGAGGCTTAGAAAAGTTCCTTTTGTATGTGCATGTTCAATTGTCTTCTTTATGTCTTCTAGAGGTGACATTAAACGTTCATAGAGATGCCAGTTAAATTATTCATGATCTGTATCCACAAAGCCACACAAAATCAGTTAAACCCCGCTAAGACATATATGCACACACACGGACACACCAAGGCCACCTATGTGCCTTGACTCTAACGGAAGGCTCGATCACTGAGTGGGGATAAACAGGGTGGATGAGAATGTGTTTCCAGGCCAATTAACTCACCCTCCAAGGAACAGAGACCTTTAACATTAGACCATTGGCAGCTCATTCCCAACATGCTGAGCACTTCATAGCAAGTGTGAGAGTCACTCATCAAGAAAAAGCAACAATGAAAAGTCACATGAAACAATTTGCGATCGGTCACTTTGTAGGTGTATAATTACTGACCATAGTCCGTCTGATGCTCTGCCCCTTTATCCTGTCCATCAGTGGAAAGGGACAACCATAGAACAAGCACTGAGCAGGTATTAGTTGCTGGTGGATCTTTCTCAGCAGAACAATGAAATGGTAGTGTGTGTGTGCTGTGGGTACGAGTGTATCAAATACAGCAGTGTTGTTTGGGTTTTAAACACTCTATTCGTACCTCACACTGTTCACACTAGCAAACAAAAAAATGTCAGGTGATCTACCATTCTATATGTACATGCGTAACACTGAGCTGCAACTTCAGCAACAGCACAGCACAACAACTAAAATTAATGCATTATAGGATATATTCTCAATTCTGTGCAAATTAGGAATGACATGATAAAGTGTTAATCCAAACGATTGGCTCAAATGATTCCTCGGAGCACTCGTATGCCGTTTGCAGTCTAATGTTTCTTTAGTTCCCCACTCAACATTAGGTCCTACCTGCAATTATTTCCCATTTACTGTCTGATAAGCAAAAATGGAAGAAAAAACTCCTAACCATTGCTTCATCTTATCCTGTCATATTCAATCTTTCATTAAATGCATATAGAGACATTTCGAAGAAAAATAAAGCTTAGAAGGAGGTACCAGAGGTCATTGGTGTCTCTAGTGAGTGTACTAAGCTAGCACATGAAGCTAGGTTACAAAGCCTAGTGCATAACCTGTAAAATAAATAACTAATTTTCACACTGATTAGTACATTATTTAATTTGTTGTAACTAGTTAGTTTGAAAAACCATATTGCTACTACTTATGAAACCATGACCACAGCAATAAGAAGTCATCATTTTGAGGAACAATCTCAAAATTTGAAATACTAACCCATAATTTAGATAAACTTATTCATTAGTTAGACTGAGTAAATTGTATTTAATATTTTGCATTTTTGGTAGAAACGTTCCAAATTGGCTACTCATTAAGGCAAAGATGCAGAACACACAATACAGGCTATTTTGCTTATGTGACAGATGCAATCCTCCCTTGACCCTGTTAGTAAATCAGTTTGCATCTTTCTGTGGTTGTTGTAAAGTTTGCACACATTTGTACGTACACACACACACACACACACACACACTCAGTGCCAAGTGTACAATGCAAGCCAAAGAAAGCATGCAAAGCTACAAATAGATAGCAGAGATCTTCCATGTCTCAACCAATGACATGCAAATATCCATACTAACCTCAGTTTTGCTTTCCTCACAGCTCTCATTCTGCTTTACGTCCCTGATGTGTATTTGTACAGAACACTTCTCTGCTTAGCGCTAGTTACAAGAGAAGAAAGAGCCAGGGAAAAAGGGTGTGCTCAGAAATCCAGCCATGCATAATGGGAAAGCTTTTGTAGTCAGCACATGAACTCTGGCGTTTATACTCAGTGAGCAAAATCAGCTCTGATAGGAGTGAAATTAAAATGCCTACATTGGCGACATTGCTAAGAAGCAATCAGGCCATGCCAAGGGTCCAAACTGTACACCAAGACAGAAGAGGACAACTGGGCAAGAGGGCTGGCACAGGCAGCGCTGAGAGTGTGGCCACATGGGAAATTACTTTAGGGAATCGCCACCTGAAGCATGAAATTGAACCCATCCGGCGCATCTGACTGGATCCAGCCCTAATATTAAAATAATTAAGTAGCAAAACTACTCTGAAGGTGCATATAACAGCTCTGGCTTTTGTTTCCTGACTCAGTAGAAATTACAGCAATGTGAACTTGGCTTTCTGTTCTCAATTACTAATAAGCCAAATATGAACAATAAACACAAGAAAACATTGTGCAGACACTTTAAAAAATGTAACTGCATAGGCTTGTAATAAAGGTCTCACATGAAACGGATCATTGAGACAGAGGCATGATGGGAAAGGAGATGGTGGGAAGGAAGAAAGAGAGATGGGGACTTTTAAGAGGCAGGATATACACTTTCATAAAATGTTAAACTAGCATGGATTTCCAGACAAACAGATAGTTTAGATGCTGCTTGCTATTTTTTCCATAGAAGTCCTAAGAGATATCGAAAGCTTTTCTACACCTGACCAACCTTTCATACATTATTTATTCATCTCCAGTAAGTGCTTTATTGTGGTCTGCGATGCGGTGGTTCCGGAGCCTATCCCACGAACTCTGTAGGCTAAGCACGGATACATCCTGGATGGGTTGCCAGTCATCACAGGGCCCTGACAATATTTTTGTCTTTCAGTAAGGCTCAGTATTTTGTCCTGTATCCTCCTCCCAAGCTTTCTTTATATTCTTATTACAGCTGAAGACATCAGCTGCTCTCATCTTAGTATCTCGGCACAGTACTGTGGAACAAATAACACTCGTGGTGACTGAGTGGTAGAACATCTGCAGCAGATGTTAAAGGACCAGAGCCTCCATTAAAAAAAAGGCCAGTCTACTCTGACCACCTTTGTTTAATCATCTCAGAGTTCAGTCACTTTAGAAATAGTTTTAAGTTATTTTACACAATTCATAATCACAGAAATGGTTATTATTCTACACACAGCACCATTAGTAAATGGTTCTTATTCTATATCGATATTGTCTCTCTTGAGCACACTACTGCTATGATTAATAAAGCTAGACCAGTTCCAATATTGACATGGTGAGGGATTGCATTGCATTGTTAAGTATCTCATTAACAAATGCCCAAAATAATCCGCCCTGTGTGGCAGCATGGTGGCACAGCGGGTAGTGTTGCTCCTTCACCTCTTCCGGGTCGATACTGAGCTCAAGTTACTGTCTGTGTAGCGGTTCTCTGCATGTTCTCCTTGTGGGTTTCCTATGAGTTTTTTGGTTTCCTCCCACTACCCAGAACCATGCATGCGGATGATGCTAAATTGTGTGTATGAGTGTGTGAATGTGTGTGTGTATAATTGTACAGCTTATACTGTATGTGTAAAGATAAACAATACATTACAACTCATAATTAGAAATTAGAAATAATACACAAAAAAACTTTTTTTGCACTGGGAAATAAATGATCAATACATTATAGTAAATGCATCACTAGGAATTCATTCATTGACTTCTTTGTACGTTGTAAAAAATTGTTAATTCTGGTCCACATTGGCTTCTGCAACTATTTTCACTTTCAAAATAGCTCCTTATCTCCACAGCCATGGAAAGAGAACAAACTCTGGAAAAAAAAAATCTGTCAATATTTTAATGTATTTGGGACCAACTGAAATATAATTTGACAAAGACAAATGTTTGACTTCAAGGTCAGCAATGTCTCCTATCATTGAAAATTACATTTCCATGCTGAGATATTAAAAATGAACTTTTTTCCATTTCTTTTATTTTTCTATTAATATTCTCTAACAGCATTTCGTTCTCATATTCAGTAATTATTAGTTCCTGAGATGGCATTTCTCTTGGCTTTTCTTTAATCTGTTTGCAGGAGTCTCTCGTGCAAATCCATGGAATGCTTACAAGGAAAATCAATTCAATCAGAGGAATTTTTAGCTGACTGAGGAGCAGTGATGGAGACAGCCACGCTACAGAGGTTTACTCAGATGGAAGGAGGAGTGTTAATTACAAAGTAATCAAAGCAGAATGATAGAAGAGGCAGAGAAACATATGATTAGTGTTTTAGAGAATCTTTGTGGAGAGACTCACACTCACCTGACCCTGATTGAAGATAACAAGAAAGTGAGGTATTGTAAATAGAATAGAATCCCAATGGCTTTATGTACACTTTCTGAATGTACAAATAAGCAAGAGTTTTGCCGTCAGCATGAGAGAGGGGTGACCCCTCGTCAAACATAAACATATTTACTCTCAGGTCCATATTTGCTCTAAAGTGGCTTGTCTTGTGATACTTGACATAAGCATATTCTACATTAATGCACTATTGACAGACAACATGAAATGACACCTAAACAAGATCTGAACATACATCATGATTAATTTTAATACATTTATTTGGTAATGGCAAGAAATCAAACTACTGCAATATCAATACACTGTATTGTACGAAATGGAGATCAGGATTTATAACATAAGGTGTAATTTTCCATTATTGGTGTCATATATGTATTTCCTGGCAATGTTATTAGTATGGAAAAATTGTTTGACCTAGGTTGTTCCTTAAATGATTAAATAAAAAAACACTTATCACCGCTCCTATATCCTCCTGACATCCACCTGACATGCACAAGCAGATTAGAAAAACAATCATGACTTTATTTTGTATATTTCCTCATCCTACAGAAATCAATATCTGGTTACGCCCCTGCCAGCACAATGGGTTTCTGAATGGTTTTTAGACGTGAGTGTGACTTACATTAAGTGCAGCACACAGTCGTGGATTTTAAACTGCATTTCAGACTGTGGTCAAGCCAGCCGCTGAAGAAACCAGAGTGCACGTATATACAGTAGTTTACAGTAACTACCCTTCTGATGGCTATGCTATGTACATGCTGTGAAATCTGGAATGTGCAAATGTTAAGCAGTAGTGTATTATAGGCTGTTTCAGTACAAGTAAGCATACTTTGAGACAGTTAGGTTCCCACTCGCAAAATTCGTGCTCTGAATGCTACTAGCTCTAGTGTTGCCTCCTAAGAAGCAGTAGAGCACGTAATGAATATTCAACCAGGATTTTGTATTGTAATATTCAAGCTAATGAAATTCTGTCTCATGACAAATAAATACATGTGCACTTTTCATAACAAGTGCTTACACAAACAAAAAGAGCTTAATAAAATGTTTCATGATGCTGCTGATGCCTCTGATTGCTCAAAACTAAGTTGCTTTACTAATTTTGGTAGCAGTATTGGTATCATAATACATGTACTCTTACTCAGTCTGTCAGTCTGAAAATGGGATTGATGCATCCCTATAATGAACTATATACATACATACATACATACATACACACACACACACACACATATATATATATATATATATATATATATATATATATATATATATATA
>CM075004.1:22835196-22870546 GCA_037576675.1 Pangasius sanitwongsei | reverse complement strand
CCTGATTCTGATCATTTGGATGGGTGACCGAATACTTTTGGTAATATAGTGTATATATATATATATATATATATATAGATTTTGACCTCCACAATGAACTTTGAATTTTTGGATTTGACCTGAGTTTACGCACTTGCTTCCTGCCTTCACTCGCTGCACTATACAGACTGCCCTGTGCTTATTCCAGCACACTTGTTCACGTATTACCCATACTAAACATCTTTTCAACACACTTAGTACTGTTTGTCTTTTCTCTTCTACATCTGTATACTATAATGATTTATAGTTCCACTATCTAGTGAATGAGTTTGATTTGTGGAAATGTCTATAAGCCCTATATGAATAACATTGAACAGAATCATTGTAAAAGTAGTGTTTAGAACCTGCATATGATAACTTTCAGCACATATCTATAAATGTATCTTTTAAACTCTGAATACGGCCCTGAGTTATAGATCTTGCAGTGTCTTTATTTTGCAGTTTACTTTCAGTCAACTACTGAGAAAGTGGCCCAATGGCACCACACAACTGATTATAGTTTTGAGACATTTATTTCACTCAAGGTTAAAACCTTGTAAAAGCATTGACCAAGGGCCTGGGGACAAAATGTTATGCATGGAACCCAATTACAGCTCAAACAATTTATCACAACACTTTTCTTCACACAATAAGTGCAGCCATTTAACTTTGAGAAAAAAAAAACTCATTAGAATTTTCCAGAAGGGTCTTAATATTTGTCACAACTCTAAAGGCGCTATTACTGGATGTCAAAAAGGGGAATGTCATTAGCCATTATGTTTGATGGGTCAAAATGTATTCTTTAGGTAGATAGGTTTGGTATGCAGGTCTATACCTTGCTCCCTTCATAGAAAGATTCAATGATTGTAAAAATTCAAAATGAAAAATAAAACAGACCAAACAGCTACTGTTTTTGGGAGATGGGGAGAACTCAGAGGAACTCAGAGGAAACACACACGTACCCTAAGAGAGATAGGGGTGTAGTCAAGACTGCCATTGTCAAATCCAAGAACAGAATTAGCTGAGAAAGAGTCAAGAATAAGTCTTAAGGTGGTCGAGGCCAAGTCAAGATCGAGTCTTAATAAATGCAAGACTGTCTCAACACATTGAGACAGAAAACCATCAAATCCTTGTCAGGGCCAAGGCTTTACTTGACTTGGCTTTATTTGTGCATTTATTTGTGATTAGTCTGAAGATTATATTTTCTACAAGAAAGGATTGCTTCTTGTCAATCACTGTGCATGCATATATATGTATATACATGTAAATATAGCCAATACAGAAAACATCTTGAGACCAGACTCGAATTCTACAGCCCTACAAAGAGATGTGAAACTCCACACAGACAATTACCCAAAGTCATAGTCAAAGAATGTCTCTCAAAAAAAAACTGACAGACCAAAAGCAAAGCACCTGTGCCAGCAATCCTCATGGGGACATTTCAGGGGCATTTCAGATTCCTAATAGTGGTACACTGGCAAGGATATGGAGGAAGTTAAGCTCTCTTAGCCCATAAGCTCTCCCAAGTGGAAATCTGGGCATGTGTCTGTATTAAAATACTGCTGAAACCACTAATAGCATTAATACCAACCTATTAACCTGAATGTGCACCATGAAATGGAGTTACTATGACAATCAATTTTCACCTTTTTTCCCGGTAAAGTGGTGATTAATTGCATGTAATTTTGTGTAAAGCCGAGTCAGACCTAAGCTAAGTGGCATGAATTACATGAAAACAAGCTTGTTATGCACCCAGCTACTGCTATTTTTTTCCCCCTGTACTCTATAAAATATGTGCTTTAGCATTTAGAACTTTAATTATTTCCTGGTTTTGGCAGTGGACAACAAATAGGCTCTGGCATATGAAACAAAGTTGTCTTTGCTGTTTATGTGTGGTTTCTGTCAGATGAGTTGTTGAAATGTTGATGTTGGCACTGGGAGGAAACGTCAGAGCCAGTGCCCATAGCACTGCGTTTCAGCTGTCACTTTGGCACGAGCAGATCCTGCCTCACTAACAGCTGGCTAAACTCACTAAATTCATTTTCGCATCTATTCTGGTGAAATAAACATTAACAACATGTGAGTTTTATAATATAATGTAATATAATATAATATAATATGAGTGAGGATTGACAGATGATGGGATGTGGTATGATGCAACCCAAAGCAAAGAGGAGTTACTGTTACCACCCCAATGTTGATTACTGTTCACTTACAGCATACAAAGTATTTTATTTCTTTTATACCACGGCAATGTGACAACGCTGCCGATTTTTGATTTATTAAATAATTATGTCATACGTATTACCATATTCTAGAGTGTCCACAAAACAAGTTAGGTCCTGTTAGATCACTTACATAATAACAGTTGTAAATAGCTGTTCACTCAGCAGCCTCTATTTTTTTCATGTTCCTTGATGTTAAAAAAAAAAAAAAAAAAAATGCAGTTTGTCATGTTTCCAAAAAACTGCAAAGCACAATGCCAGATACAAAGTACTGACACTGGAGACTCCTTCCAAAAAAGCTAAATAAAAGTTTACTCAAACAAAAAAACAAACCTTATACCTCATATCATGAATTACACGTTTTCCCCGCTTTTTATGTGGAGCATCCGCCATACAAACCCCTGTCTAAGTTGTTACTATAGAAGGAGCGCATTAATATAAAGGTCATTCTGAGCTGTTACTAATATACACATATTTATATACAAGGCAGCTTACATGTCTTTATAGCTTCTATAGCATATAGTGAGTGTTAGTGGCCAGTGATGCAAATGGGGCATGACAGCATGAAAAAGTCAACTGGAGAGGCACTTGAAGGGTGAAAACAGCCATATTGTGCAGCTGATGCCATTTTCACCCAAGTGCAAATACACAATATAGTCCATATGGCCCATCACACCCATATGTGGGTCTTCCCCAAACTGTGCCTGATCTCACTAATGCTCTTGTGCAGCCACACTCCAAAATCTTGTGGAAAGCCTTCCCAGAAGAGTGGAGGTTATTATAATAGCAGAGGAGGACTAAATCTGGAATGGGATGATCAACAAGGACATATGGGTGTGATGGTCAGGTGTGCACAAACTTTTGGCCATATAGTGTGTATGATATACTGTGCAGTTCACAATTGGTATCGAAAAATCCTGATGACTGATGAAGTTTCCACCATATTCTATTGACAGGATTCAGCACTTTTGAGCCAGGACCTAAATTCTCTTTCTGAATTGAAAAAAAAAGCAAAAAAACATCTTCCTCATTTCCTACCTAAGCCCAGTAGCATTTGTCTACATTAAAGGGAGTTCATTACTGCAGCTGTCTGCTCCAGACCTCCACATTATTACTCAGGTTTCATCGCTGTGGTGTTTCAGCTTTCTTTCAGCTTCAGCACTGTCCTTTCATAAATAATCTGTTCCGAAAAAAAAAAAAAAACCTGGCCAATTTTTAGCTTATCCGACTCCCTGTTGTTTATGCAGAGAAAAGAAAATGCATGACGGTGACACAAACTGGACAGAAATGTAAATGACACAGATGCACAGGAGTGTGTTAGGACAGCTGAGTTTGTGTACTCTGTAGGAGGCCTAATTTAGAGTGTCCTCTCTGCTTTGTGCAGTCCCTGAGGCATTGGAGCGCTTACAAAACGGTGTCCTGCTACCCAAATGTTGCGCAGATGTACTGGTAGCACCTCATACTGGGGCTTTGTTGGAGACAGAGGTCTGTGTCCACGTGGTGCTTGGCAGGAAGTTGTCAGAGTGCCAGCGCCTCACGCAGAGACCATGTGCTTCAAGGTCTGCTGCCTCTCTCCCCCTGCTGCACCTATCTACGTCAGCGAGGCCACAAATAGCAGGACAGAGGACCTCCTCGTGTTGGACACAGAAAGTGGTAAAATGACCATATTAACCTTTATTAACCTTTTAAGAAACTTGTAAATCTGATTTACAGACCTTTAGATAAACCTTCTCGATAGCATTAGCATTAAGACTGATGTAGTTATAACATTTCATTGCTTTCATGTTTCTCTTTTTTAATTTTTCGGTAATTCAACGAAGCAGCTACCATTCTAAAGTAACAGTGTAACAAAACCTGCCTTTAAAAAATATCTAGCTTTTCTTCTGACTTTATTTGAATGGAATAAAACAATGTTAACACATAGCCGTCTCTCACTGCTATTCATACAAATTTTTGCAATGCAAGAGATTAAATCCTACCCATTTCTGAAGGTGACAAACAAGCAGGAGCAAGCGATTATTTCTACAATACAATAGTACAGTAGTCCTTACTATATGCTTTGCTTTATATTACTTTACACTTTATAACATATTTAGTACTTTATGTTTTGTGTATAATGTGTACAACTGTATTTGTCACAAGGTTCGTCATGCATCGTTAGCCAGAATAGAACGACAAAGCCTGCCTTTTTCATTCCTAAATTGTTGAACTATATTGCCCACATTTCCCCTCAAATTCAGTTAGGCATTTAAATTAATTAATGCCTCAAGCACCACACGCTAGGGTCGAGACTGAAATGTTTTCAGCTTTCTGAAGATAGCTCTTGCTTTTCCTTGCAGACAAGTTTCTTATCTTCACTGCCCTGTTTTGGGTTTTCCTACTAGCAAATTTCCATGATTAAATTCTTATAAAAATTTCGGTTTAGGGATAAAATTAGGATTAGGGATGAGGTTAGTATTTCTTTCTTATAACTTAATTTGTATATGGTCAAAAGAAATCCAAACAAACTGTCTTTGTTTGTTCACATGAATATAATGTGGTTAATTTAAGTATAATGCAAGAAATGAACAAAATTACATCTGCTTAATTTTTCCTTCTGCCCACCACACACGTCTTCTTGTTGCATATTTCAGGTAGGAAGCCACCTCAGTGTAACGTTAACCAACCTGCTTGTCACAAAGTAGGAAATGAAACACTGGATTTAGACAGCTCCTTGTCACCGCAGTCATGACCTGAGGCTGTGTGAGGTCAGCTTTCACTGAATCGCTCACTCAGTCTTCGGCCTCTTTTTCACACTTCAGTGCCTGAGTGAGAGTGAGAATCCTGGCATTTGCCCAGCTCCAATTCCCCTTGCTTTACGCCTGCAGAAATGTCTTAAACTCCCACAGCTGGCACATTCAGTCCTGGTGTGGCCCATGCCGCTTCATTCGACTGCCACACTCTCATAAAAGCAAATTTCATTCAGGACTGCTCCTTAATCTTACTGCATGTGATATTCAGTGAGCTACTGTAGGGATAAGACTGTGCAAACACTGAGTAATACATGGTAATTCAAGAGATGAATAACCATACACTATGCACTACATATGAAACATACTATATACTACATATGGGATGATTTCCTTAGTCAGTCATGTAAGGAAACATTCACTGCAGAACATCATATCAGGTTAAACAATATCGTGGATCCAAAGGATTATGATCTTATGCGATTTATTTTGAGTGAGTAGTTACACTTAAGTTCAAGTATAATTGGATAGATAGATAGATAGATAGATAGATAGATAGATAGATAGATAGATAGATAGATAGATAGATAGATAGATAGATCAAATTTGTTGTAACAAACAAATAAATAATTTCTTTTTTTTGTCAATAAAAATCATACTCATGAAAAATTTAAATAGAAATACCTTCAGGAAATAAATAATGTTACTGTTTTGCATTTGTATGTAATGTATATACTTTAGATGGTGGATGTGATGTAGATGTGATGGTAGATGTGATGCAGGCCTATTCTTAGGACTAATTCATCTATTGGCTAAATTTTATGTACTTAGAAACATGGCACCATTTGTTCAATCTTGCATCCTAGTAAAAGATATACAGTATTATTAAAAAGCAACACATGCCTCTTTACAACATGCCTCTCAGCATCTGTACCAGCTTCCTGAGCTCTTTAACAGGCTCCATAACTCAACAGGGATCAGAACCTCTTGGAAGCACAGACAAATATCTCCAGATGGGAAACTCTATGAAACACTAACAAGTTTAGTAAAAAAAAAAAGTGCCTTCCTCTGTATAGTCTTTAAAGCCAGAAATGGATATATGATGAAGGTTTGAATGTGGAAGCATGATTATATTATTGCACTGCATCAAGACAATAGGACTAGACCAGAACTGGACTGAGCATACATTCATGATCTCTGTCTTCCAAAATCAGCTCCCTCTTAATGCACTGGCTTTAGGAGATTAGCTGGAGGAGGCAGAGGTTAATCAACTGACTCCAAATGAGATGGGATTTCTTGCCCAGATTAATCAAGTGGAACTAATCTGGAGATAAACTGACCTAGACAACTCAAAGTTGTTTTTTTTTAATTTATGCCAGAACTCAATCTGCAATCACGGAGACAGACACAGAAACTCTTTTTGAACGACTTTTATTTTGGCTGTTAAGCTAATCAGGAGCTGAACATGAGACCAGCGACAAAAGAGGACAAGAGTGTCTTTCTGAAGTATTTCTAAATAATTTGGGTTAGGTTGATAAACTGGTGGAAACTACTTTTTATTACTGGATGAACAGAATGAGTGTTCATGTTAAGTGTTAGCACATCCTTACTAAAAGCAAAGTTCATAATTTGTAATTAGTTATAAAGTGAAATATAAACAACAACAAAAAGAAATTCTACTTGGATGCCTGGGACATTCATGTTGCCAGTTTCCTCAGTTCTGGGTTTGGTTGAAGAAATTCAGAAAGCTCTCAATATTTAGACTTGGATTTTGTAGGTTGGAGTTGGAACATGGGAATTATTGTTATGCCAGTTATTCCCATATGACATCAATGCAGCATAACATAAAATATTGCCTGAGAGGTAACTGTATTTATTTGGAAATATTAGCCTTACGTAAGGACATAGCAACCGTGCACTTTTTGTACTTAAGGCTGCAGAGAGTTGTACTGTGTGGCCAATTCTATGTTCACCCAAGTGCACTTTGTTCCTGGAATTTTCTGACATTGCTATTGAGATCTTGCCAAAGAGGAGTCCTTCAATGAGGAGACCTGCCTCATGCTGATAATTCATGTACTGTGAGGCAACCCAGGAAGTCCAAACTTTGCACCATGTTTAGCTGTTAATGCCATGGCAATGGTTATGGCAGTGATTATCCCCTGCATGGTCCTTATTAGCATGTTGAAATTCAACTGTTGTGCTGGAGGGAAGCATCGCTAGCCTGTTCTTTGTTTGTAATAGGGATGTAACTGAATACGAATACATTATTAGGAGTGAAGGGATCACAGGACATTCACAGGACAATTAATTGAGGCTGGGATTGTGCACTTTTATGAGTGTGCAAGCAGGTTATATATGAAGGTCGTGGGGCAAACAACAACATGAACATGCGTTGTTGGGCGATGCATGCATTACAATGTTCATTCATTCATCCTTAGTAACTGCCTGGTCAGGGTCGTGGTGGAATAAACTAGAACACTAATTTGTTTTGACTGATTTTTGGGAAATAGGACCAACACAATTTGTTAGAAAATATCACGATCAGGTACGAACAAAAATACAAACTAAAAAACAGTCGTGCACACATCTCAGGTTGCTACCAATTATGAACTCGAGTGATGTAGCTGAAGTTGAGGAACTGCCAGAGCCAGAATTCACACACACAGTGCTGCCATTTCTACCTCTGTGTTTTTTCCCCCCAGTGTTTTCCAGTGTTTCTGGGGCAGAGTGGTAGGGGTCACATTTAATTAAAAAAAGAAAAGACAGAAACAGATATTTGAAGCACTAAAAAGATACAGAAAATGGCACTGAGTTACATTCCTTGTTTGTAGAGTGCCATTTAAAACTCAAAGTGTTCCAGAGTTTCTGTGAGATTTCTGTAGAGCCAAAGATCTGGCAAACACACAGAACAGTATTGCCAAATTCTCTCACCCATTCTGATTTGTTTGCTCTGGATCTCTTGTACAATAACAGTCTTAATTTCAATATTTTTTATCCTGCACACTTTTCCATGCTTGAGTAATTAATGTGCAACGAAATTCAAACCCTCAGATCTCCTGCGGTGAATGTGAGTACTAATCCCATGCCGCTACTCGTAACACATATGTTCAGAGGTAATGATTTATATTTTAACAATGTGATTTTCAACGTGTGCAGTACCTGAGTTAGGAAGATGTTTCACTCAAAAACAAATTAGACACATTGTATTACGTTACAGGACCAGAGTTCAGGTAAAACATGAGCAACTCATTTAACTCACCTCAGCCTCATAAAGAGAATGAAGGCAACCAGCAGGGCTCCGAGAGAGATGCAGTGGCCAAGGTAGTTTATAATCACTGCAATGTGGTAGTGCAGCTTGCTCTTTTTCTAAAGAATAAGGGCAAGAATTAAAAAAATATTAGGAACATTTCTGGATTTGACCATGCAGTAAAAGTTTACATACCCTTAGAACAAAATAAAGAAGACATTTAATTTACAGCAACAAGACATTTATAAAAAAAAAAAAAAAAACAGTCTATGATGTTCTTAACATATTCTCACTAGAAATATTTCCACCCTTTGCCTTGCTAGCTTTTTTTTTTTAACCAATCGGTATCATCTGAGTCCACTATCCTCTCAGTTATAAAATGAGGCTATATGATTTGGTCTTCTAACAAAAGAAGGTACAGGAGAGCTAGCATAATTGTACCTTTTTTGGTTTAAGTTACTCAATAATGATGTAAATTACATTAACAACTTCATACTTCCACATAACATCATGCACATGTATGCTTCTTTTATCTAGTGCAAGTTTTTTTTCCCCATAATGTCAGTGAGTGCTGACAATTTCAACGAAAGTCCAGTTTTATATTTGTACTTGCAAAGCAGCACAACTGTAACAATGTGTGGGTCAATTTTAATACCACTGAAAAATGCTGTAAACTTACATATCCAATTCAATTCAATTATATTTGTATAGTGCTTTTAACAATGGACATTATCACAAAGCAACTTTAAAGAAATATAAAATTCCAGATATAAAATTTAAATTTATAAATTCATCCCTATTGGGCAAGCCAGAGGTTATGGTGGCAAGGAAAAACTCCCTGAGATAATATGAGGAAGAAACCTTGAGAGGAACCAGACTCAGAAGGGAACCCATCTGGTTGACAACGGATAGTGCGATTGTAAATAATCTCCCTTCTATAACTATACACTATATAGTAAAAAAAAAAGTGCAATTGTGTAAACAGGAACTTATGAGCTAATGAACAACTTATGAGTATGAGCATCAGAGTCATTTCTTAATTCATTATAGTTTTATCTTGAAGTCTGTTCATTCATGGAGACTTGAGTGCAAAACTGTTCATAGCAGTTGCAGTCCTAAGGCTATCCAAGGAAGAACATCCACAGCCATCTTTATGGATTTTATACGGAACCACCCACAGTAATCTCGTTTATGTTCATCAAGACAATCATCATATATATTCCACATTACTCTGTGTCATAGAACTTTGATTGTAGCTTGGAAAATATGAATGTAATCAAATATAATTATATAACGACAAAAGATCTTTAGAAGTCTTTTATCCACATGTGGAGAAGCACACAGAATTATCTCCCATTATTAAGCATTTTAATTGCTTGATGGTACAGAGCTCATAAAAACGTTTCTTTGTTGTTTTGCTTTCATTTTTGTCACATTACAATAACCTTGATTATTAACGTACGCTATGTGGTTGCTATGGTTAACTATAATATTTATGATTTTAAAAAAGTATAAAAAAGGATAATGTGCTCTGCATCAACATATTATGCAGTTGTGAATTAGCGTGCGCCTCTTTTCTGTCTCAGTGCCACCACCTTTTGCTACTTTTAACAGTGTGAGACCCTTGTAAGCAAATGTATGTACAGTTATACCAGGCGTTAAAATTGTACTGAAGGTCACGCCCATGATTTCTCAGTCTCTTGCAAATCGAAATGGCATGCCTGAACTCTATGCTAACAGTTATTATAGAGATTAGTATACATACATAACTGCACAGATTTCCAGGAGAAAATAATAATAGAGAAAATAATATTAGAAAGATACACATGGATTTGTCTTTTTACTTTCCTGGAACAAACATGGGGTTTTCACAGATATCTCCAGCAATAGTGGATGAATCCTACTCTATTTGTGGTGTTGTTACTGTTGTTGTTGTTGTTGTTTTGTTTTTTTTTAAAGTGATGTACATGTGCACTGTAACAAGTGTGTTACAATTATGTCAGCTCTGGAAAAAAAAACAAATGGAGTACAAATTTTTACATTCAAATGTAAGTGAAAACTAATCACATACTATGTGAGATGTAAGGAGCTCATCCATGGTTTTATTTCTGAGAAGTGTATTTAAAGCATTGTCAAGGACTTGTAAATGCTACCGTATCAATCTCCTATGCTGTGCGTTTGGATTTTGTTCACAATTTTTTTTGTGTTAGTAAAAAAAAATAAAGATCCATGCAAGCAGTAACTTCATTTGATAAATATTCTTGATTTGATGAAATATTTCTTGGAAATAAAAAAAAAAAATCTTTCATGAAAATAGCTTTCAGAAATCATTACTAAGGATAAAAAAAGACAATTATATGATAATTATATCAACCAAGGCAGAGGGTAGTGTCTTGTAATGTAATGTTTATAATGTCTTTAATATTACAGTTGCTTTATAAATATGCATAGGTGAGTTATAGAGGTTGTAGAGGTTGTGCAGTCAACTACACACACACACACACACACACTGATATATATATATATTTATATATATATATATATATATATATATATATATATATATATATATATATATAAAACACACAAGCTCCATGCAGAAAGATTGCATACTGCTTGACGGAAGGAAGTTGAGACTCCGTGGTTAAGGATTTGGGCTACAACTCAAAGTTAGTTTGAAAGTTTCTCTGTTGCAAGGTGCTTTGGATAAAAGTGAGCAAATGTAAATAGTGCTGACCCCCCGGCAGCAGCAATTCATCAGCAGTGCTAGGGCTAGAAAAGTGATGCTTCTGCAATGCAAGTATAAAACATTGCATGGTGTATTGGTGTGTTTTGTACATATTTCTCATGGCACAGAACTCGCAGAAAGGAGTGAAAATAAGTCAAGATTGGTGTTTGTATAAAATTGAGTCCTACTTCACCATATAATAGGTGTAGAATGTAATTATTTCAGTTATAATTATTATTCCTTTTATTGCATAAAAATGTGAGGTAGAACTACTCCCCATCACCACACAAACTACTCCCACTAAAATTATTTAAATAATGTGCTAAAAATGCTGCTCATGGTCAAAAGAAGGCCAAGTAAGCTGGAAAGAAGTCACTTCAGTTTCTGTGTCTAGAGAAAAAGTGAGAGTTGAAAAGCTGATGGTTTATATCTGATTGCTCCTTTTGATAGACATGAGGTCACTTATACCAGTGATTCTCAAAGTGGGGACTGGGGACTCTTAGGGGTCCATGAAGCGTAGACAGAGAGTTTATAAGATTTGTTTAATTGATGGTTTAATACAAACCTCAAAAACTCAAACACAAGTAGACCTATTGGACCTTGTTCTGTTGGTGGAAAGTTCAGGAAAACAAATACTCTTTGGCTCCAGTGAATACCCAAAATCATAAATAAATATGATTATAAATAATCATAAATAAATCTGTGCTGAGGGGAACAGTGAAAGAGTACCTGGCTGCAAACCTATACCAAATATAGTCCTGGCCAAAGACACATTGGGCAGGAAAAAGAAATTCATTAACCTCTTAGTTTAAAAATACCTTCTTTTTTTTGCAGATGATTGCAGATTCTTGGATGCTATACGTAAGAAGCTAATTATGAAAATACATTGACCAGGGCTTTAAGATTTATAAACTTTCAAAACATGGTTAATATGACGCTGATGAAATTATAACCTCCGTACTGGCGTGTATACTGATGTAATATATATCAGGAGAATCAGAGGGCACTGTGATTCATTGATGTTTTCTTCAGTTGAAGAGATAGGATGAAATGAAATTAAACGTGACATGGCTATTTGGACATGCTCAAGAGTAAATGTCTCAATAATTGCATGTATGTAACCACCTTCATTATGTAGTTATATGACCGTACGCCACAGATGCCTCTAAAACCCTGCTTGTGAGACTACAATTTCATTATTCATAATCACGCTGACATATGACCTGGACGAGCCGCTGGTTTTGTATAAAGTCATGAACGCACGACACTGTTTACTACTTTTTAATGCAACAATAATGACTGTGCTGCCATCTCAATTGATCAAGACCTCGACAGCACACGGCACAGTCGCTGAGCTGAGGTCATTTTTCATTATTGACCTGCTATTACCAGTCTGAGCAGTGTGAGAGTGTCCCACAGCACCACAGCACCATTAGCAAAGAACAAGAAACATTTGGAGTGGATTTTGTGAAAATTATTAACAAGATCTGAATGGAAGAAGAACTTACATGAGAGAGCAATAAAGAATCTGCTGAAAACCAGCACGAGAAAAGCCAAAAGCGGTTTTCAAAAACAATCCAAAGGAAACGGAAGTAAGATTGAGGAATGTTTGGCAAATTGGCGCACACACACACACACACACACACACAGATGGACTGTTCTGTGAGGAAACACAAAAATGGTGCCTAATAAAGTGAATTTCTATGTGATGTTTACATGAATTTAGTAAATGGATTTTTAAAATGACTGAATTTTACATTAAGAACTGTGTTATCAGTCCATATAAAAAGATATAGTCTAACATGTAACATTTTTTTTTTTAATATTCTGGGAAAGCACAGAGTAATTTTAAAGTCTTTCCCTGACTCAAATTGAAAACCTTGTTTTTGTTAATAAATTGTCTTAAACAGTGTCCTTATACAGTTCAGGTTTGTTTGCAGGATATCTCTGGGTATCAGAGATGTTCATTTCTCTTTGTTCAGCATGTATAGCTGACTCAAGCTTCTCCTTGTAAATAAAAAAACTGACAGGCTGACACGCTTGAAAAACTGAAAGTAAAATAGCAGTCAAGAAATGTAAATTGCTATTTATTACATGAATTTTTTTTTGTCTAGTACATAAATAGTGTTTACTCACTGGTACATGATTTACAGTTAAACCTACAGTAAAACATGGGGATTTATGCACATTAAATATTTGGACAGAGCGGCAGTAAAAATCTCTATACACATATACACTCGGTTCAATCCAGCTATACAAACAATCTTAAAACATAATGCGAATTAACCAGGACTCGATCATGGTTAAATCAACTGGAATCAATCATAAGAAAACCGTGTATGACTCAGATAGCAAACATGGACAATTTTAAATATATATAAATCCTACAGTGATCATTTCTAAGCTGAAATATCTCTAAATTGCATTGTTTGGGGTTCTTTTGTATAATACTCCCTATATAGAAGAGTTTTTTACAGAATTACTACAGTATTCCTATTATGTAACACCAACAGCAAGATCATCATGTTATGACTGTGTCCTCATTTGGTCTCCGCTATGTCATGTTTGTCCTTCCTATTCTTGTTGAAAAGTTGAGGATGTGAACTTAAAAAAGTAATTTCAGTGCGCTGTTCTTTGTTTCTTGCTACTTTTGGTTTTGTTATTTTGCATCGTCAAATGGGTATGCGCTGAAGCACACCATGGGTGACAGTAATATGAGTGTTCGAGTTATTGCTATTCTCACCATGGTAGACATAGTGACATGGGTTCAGCATGTACAGCGTGGGCTCTGTGGATGCAGAATACCTACTTTTAGAATTTTATGATTTCATAAAATAGTAATTTGCTATGAATTTTTGAAGGTTTTTTTTTTTTTAATTTCAGGACAGGATGGCAAGCTGTTTATTCTCCAAAGCTGAGATAGTGTTCGATGATAGACAATGATCAATACTCAAATTGTTTGGGACCGGGGCATCATTGACAAGCATTTACAGAGCCTTGCCCAACTTCCAGCATAATGCCAACAGTGATGCTTGAAGCATGCAGCCTATGTAAATACTGCTGACTACTCATTATCCTTCCTCTGACAAAAAACAGGTAAGCTTTACTTTGCTGCACTGTTATGGCAGGAACACAATTTGGCAGGAGGCTCAGCTGCTCAGATCCCTTGAATGTAAGTGAGCGCATTTACAACATCGGCAGTTCCGCAGACTGAGATGCCTTGTTGATGAGAGAGCTGTTGTAGCACATCCACCTCAAGGTTCGATGTGTTGTGCATTCCGAGATGCTTTCCTGCTCACCACGGCTATAAACAGTGGTGATTTGAGTTACTGTAGCTTTCCAGTCAGCCTGACTCCGTTTTTTTTTCTTTGTAAACTCTAGATGCTATTGTGCGTCAAAATCGCAGAAGATCAGCAGTTTCTGAAATACTCAACCATGCCAAGGTCAAAGTCACTGAGATCATATTTTTTCCCACATTCTGATGTCTGATGTGAACATTAATGAAGTTCTTGACCTCTATCTGCATTATTTTATCCATTGCACTGCTGCCACATGATTACTGATTGGATAATTGCATGAATGTGTAGGAATAGCAGTGTATGTTAAGTGTAACATTTAAATGAGTAATTCCTAGCCCAAGGTTAGGGGTGAACAATAAGGGTGAACAATATATAACAAAAATATACTGATGTTTTGGTTTAGAGTCAAATTTTGTACCGTTTAAGTTAAATTCAGTGCCAAAGTAAACATTAAATCAGATTCTAAAGGGTTTTGCACAAATCCTAATTATAGTTTTAAATATGCTTACTACTGTCTATTCCCCAGTCAGCTGTAAGATATACGGCTGATTGAAGGTTCACGTATGATAGCATTAGTTATACATGCTCTGACACACATCACTTACTGCAGGTAGATTCATCCTCGTCAGATCCATCCAGACATTCAGGCTCTCCGTCACACTTCCAGCGAGCTGGCACACACTGTCCGTTCTTACAGGTAAAGTCTTCCGAAGAACAGGTGGTCTTCACTGCGCCAAAATAAATAAATTAATTAATTAGAAAAGGTGATTTCATTTTATTGTAAAGCTAATTATTTTACTTATAGTCAGCTCATATTCACATTAGATATACAGTACGTCCCACTTTCAACCCTCTAAAACTGGAACATTTCACAAATTGTGAAAACTCTCTATTCAATCCCACTGACAATAGCTGCCCTGGAGTACAAAGTGAAAGTAAACATACGCAGTAAAAGCTATATCCTTGCCTCCTGCTTGATTTCCAAATTACAAATGACAAATTAAATGTGCCTTAATGTGCCTTTACTGGCATCTCCTCTCCTGTTAAGTCCTTTACCTTGAGAAAAGGTTTTCAGCGAACTGAATGATTGCTCCTTCGAGACCCATTATAGCAGCATAGGTATACATTATAGTGGGTTCATAAAGAATACAGGGTGGTTGTGAGTATGTGAGTGAGTGTGTATGTGTCTGGGAATGTGTATAGTGATAAAAAAATAAAAAAAATTGGAAGCCCATGAAATTTATAGCAATGTAAAAGAGCCCAAGGGAGGGCAGATTGACTGCTTAGTCGCTCAACAGATTGGATTGTCGAGAAGAACATAAGTCAATAAAGTACAAAAATTTATACCTGTTTGAAACGGTCCATCATGTATGGAGCCAAAAGCCAGAATATACTGATTACTGTGACTGTTTATCAAAAATCAGTAACAAATGAAATTTAGTATTTAAAATGTCTTTTGAGTCGTTGAAATCAAAATTGTTTCATAGCTTTTTTTTATACCTGTCCTTTAGTGTTATGGATGCCAATATGAGAATATATCTAGGAATAAAATCTGTACAAAAAGTACAAAAATAGTTTTAGAGATATTCTAGTTTTGTTTTATATTCTACTTCATCACTTTCAGAAAAACGATGACATTTTTTTGATGATTTAGCCTAGTACTAGTACTAGTTTTGTGTTCATCCAATTAAATGCTCTCTAGAATGTATATGCATATCCCCCAGAGGGGGCATGTCTTGCTCTACAGTAGCAGTTTGTTAGCCGCAGACATAGTTTGTCAGTGCGTTTTTGCAGTTTAACGTCTTCCTGCACATTATCCAACCATCCGTGGGTTTCCAACCATCCCTTGGTTGAGAAAAAATTGGATGGATTTTCTTCATTTTGAAGAGGACACAATTTGTGCAAGTTCACAGTTATGTGACTTTTTGGAGGAGTGTTTTTCCAACTTGGGACTATTGAACGCTAGATTGTCATTCTCCCTCACACTGAGTGAGAACACATTTCCATCTTTATGCAACAACAGTGCTTCTCTAACAGTAAGTAATATCATCCCATCTACCACTCCTGCTGATGACCCTGCGGCTCTCCGCAGCACCACACCATCGGTGCCCCTGACTGTTGATCTCGGCTCAAATGTACAAAATAACTCCAAAAAACATTGGAATCTCAGAGTCTATGATATCATCCTTGTTAAAGTTGACAGGCATGGGTGAAGGCAGTGGTGTCAAATTTGTTTAAATTGAGTGGGAGTGTGGCATATCTCGAACACTGTTGGCTGTGTAAATCAGTCAAGTACTGCATCACTACCATCACTATGACTTATACATCAACACACGGCATTAAATGGCTGCTTTTAAGCCATTCCATCAAATGAGAAGGTAAAAACCAGAAAATAGAATAAACATTGTCAAACCTTATGTACGATAAAGACTTTAATAGAAAGGAAAAGCAATTTCTTCTTTGGAACAGTGCTCAAAGCTCGAATCTCCCAACTGCTCAAGATCATTTCATCTAAGCCCTCTCTGTCTTCTGTACCTACTCACCCACAAAAGCAGAGACTTCAGCGCTTCTCTTCCTTATCTCCCTCTAAAACCAGCACTGCAGGGCTACGGGTTCAGTTCCTCTCTGGATTACAAAATGAGGTGGTCAGCTAGCGGCAAGCCCCTGTTAATTACCAAAGATCCTTCACCAGCCTCATCTCAAGGACAAAGCCTGACGTGACTGCCCCAGACTGCTACCTTCTACACTTTTCAGCTAGATTATACAGGGTATCCAGAAGTCTCCATACAAAGGGGACTATGTATGCCAGCACCACGTTGGTTGTGCCTTTGTCAGTGGATGTTCGTGGACGTCCACTTCTCGGTTGGTCCACAACACTTCCAGTCTTTTTGAATTTGTTGTTAAGTTTGGCAACAGTGTCATGTGTGATGTGCTTGCCATGTTTCTTGTTAAAGTCTATCGCAACCTTGCGACAGCTTCCCGATCTAGCCATGAGAATGATTTCAATACGTTTTTCTTTTGTTTGCTCTTCTTAAATGCTATCTGAAAAAATATATAATATAAACTAAGTATGAAAATTTTTTAATTTGCCCTATGTATGGAGACTTTTGGGACACCCTGTATTGCTCTTAAGAAAAGGCTTTGAGCTTGCAAAATGTGTTTTAATTATTCAGAACAGCAGAAAATGTGGCCTGAAGCATAGCCAGATGCTGCTGATTTTAGAGAGTACATGCAGGATGGCAGGACTGGTGGGGGCTGCTTATGTTGAGGGTTTTACAAAATGCCAGCCGGCAGAATTGTTGATTTGAGTAAATTTCCCCTGGTGCTGAGGCACAGTTTGCTTCAGAGGCATTGTGTTTAGCATTAGCATTCCAGCTGAGGCACTGATTATGACGTACTGTGTGTATTACCATCCCAGACAAACCAGCCCATTCAGAAAACCATTCAAAAAACAAAATTCAGGGAAAACATGCATATATTCCTTTGATAAACATGATCCCTGGAGTGTAGAGCAATGTGCGTGCATTTCTCAGATAAAATGCTGTCACATTCAAAAGGCTAGCTGCCCTTTCAATGAATGTGGTGGACCAAACCATCACTGGGACCAAGAAGTACGCTGTATCACCAAAGGTTTGTGGACACCTGACCCTAACACCTATATGTGCTTGTTGAACATCCAATTCCAGATTTAGTCCCCCTTTATTATTATAATAACCTCCACTCTTCTGGTAAGACTTTCCACTAGATTTTGGAACGTGGCTGTGGGGATTTGTCTATTCAGCCACAGGAGTATTAGTGAGGTCGGGCACTGAGGTTGGGCGAGGAGGCCTGGGGTGCAGTGGGCTTTCCAGTTCATCCCAAAGGTGTTCAGTGGGGTTGAGGTTAGGAATCGCTGCAGAACACTTAAGTTCTTCAACTCTAACCTCAACCTCAACCATGTCTTCATAGAGCTACATGCTTGGAAGGAGGGTTCTTCAAGAATTCCTTGAAGACGGTTAATTATCCTGACTTTCTAAATGTTCTCGGGGTCTACATAAGACATAAAATGTTCTTCCAAAGGGACAAACCACAGAACACTTTATGGAGCTAAGGGACTTTTTTATTTAAGAATCTCCTTTAGGATCCATCATGCAAGGTAAAACCTAGGACTCCAAAGAGCAAAGTCATCATAGGAGTATGTCGAGTGGATTGAGTGATTTCCACAAAAGCCAAGGGAGTTCCATATATGCTAAACCCAAAAAAAGTCTCCGAGAAGACATTTCCTTCATTCATTTTTCAGTAACGGTCACAGTGGATCCAGAAGTCATCCTGGGGACACTAGGTGTGAGGTGGGAATATACCCTAAATGGGATGCCAGTCCATTTCAGGGCATCATGCACACACACACACACACACACACACACACACACACACACTCTCACACATACACACACCCTACAGCCACACCTGGGTGCAAATATGGGGCATGTGCAAAAACTCCACACAGACAGTAACGTAAGCTCAGGATCAAACCAGGGACTCTAGAGCTGTGAGGCAGCAACAGTACCCGCTATACCACCATGCTGCCCCTCAGAAGCTTTTAGATTGCATTCCCACAGTCATGATATATAGCAGTACCATCCAAACTTTTAAAAATATTTTCAGCTACGTTGTTCATCTTAATCTCCAAGTATTGGTAGAAATGTGTTGGACTGACAGTCAGAAATGCTATTCCTACTAGCTGTAAAACTCCATGGGCTCTGACTGACTGGGCCTTATCTAGTTCTGAGAGCTCTTTTGAGATAAGATGAGACCAGTCATTATAGAATAAGGCAATCCCAAAAGCATTCATGCAGACACCCAAGAGGTGCTTCTCTCTCTCTCTCTCTCTCTCTCTCCTTCCACTACCAGTAAAGCCTCACCTCCCCCTCTCTACTGAATGATATAGTTAAAGCTAAAGCTCAAGGGCAAAACATATAAACTCTTACCTGCACCCTAAAACACACACCCACACCCCCACACACACACACTGCAATGTTGCTTGCATTCACTGCTTGTTGCTAAGATTTACTGCCTCCACTGTGGTGTGTGACATATTTTGCTGCAGTGGGGATTAGGAACTGCAAGGTTGTGTTGCCTCTGTGCTCGCAATGATTTCTGTTGAGCTATTTTTTATTTTATTTTATTTATTTATTTATTTACTTATATATTTATTTATTTGCATTTTTGTATCTGTATCGACGTGAGAGAAGTGGAGAGACTGAAAGAGGAAGAGACAGAAGGAGAATGTGAACTAGGTTAAATCAGGGCAGAATTGGATTTCTTGGAGCTAAAATACGCCACATGAATAGCTAGAATAGGAAAAATATAGTCGTCTGAATTCATTTCTAAATTCCATCAGTGTGTGTCTGCGTGTGATGCGAGTGTGCATGTGTGGGAAGCGCTGCCCACGAACTGGGTGTAGTTGTGAAGATATGGATGAGCTAAGGCAGAGAGTAGGAAGAGCAATCGATATAGGATTACAGTAACATATTTTTTATGGAAATACAATCTAGATGGTTTTACACATCCTTAGGCAGACTGACTGTTTTTACCTCCGTGATTTTTAACCTGGCTAATTACACAACATGAACTTTGAAGAAGATAAGATAGGAAAGATTAAAAAGTAAAAAGAAATAGAGCTATCTTCTTAAATTTGAAAAACCCAATTTTGGCCCAAATCCATTTTTTTTTTTTGTCTTTTTTGGCTGCTTGTCAGAATTCAACCACAGTGTCGACATCTAACAGGTTTTCCCAGACTTTTACACACACACACACACACACACACACACACACACACACACACACACACGCTCTGCCACAAACCATTCTGGCAGCAGTACAAAAACAGCTAATGCTCTTAATATCCTTTTAAATATCCATAAAGATCTATATAAGCCAATGCAACCCAATTACTCCCTGGCCAGCTTTTTATCTTCATTTTAAAGCATGAATTTCAGTGACTTCTATTTCAGGAATCTGTAACAGTGTGAGGTCAAATTAGTGTCATCATGGTTGCCATAATGCTGATTTTGTACCACAAGACTGTTACTCACTAAGGTGTCCAAGTGAAAATTTTTGACTATATAGACTGCATGCCTGCTCCATCATCGTTCATACTATACATAAATGTCCTAAACATAAAGCAGTCAGGATACTGCCCTCTGCAACCCCACCACTGTACGTGCAGCAATTTTGTAATGGCTTTGCAGTTTAGCTCAACTGTATTTAAAAATGTCTAACAGTTGGCAAATATCTACGCTGTTTCATTTATACTGTTATATAATCTGCCCACTACTAGAATATGGTATCAGAAGTCAAAGCTTCTCCTTTAGGAAACACCATGGAAACTGAAATGATGAGCTGGCCATTATGCAGTGGTGTGGGCTATCAGTGATCTGTTCCAATATTAGACCACTGTGTGCCAGTAAAGTAAGGATAAAACAAGAAAGTTTGCCATGTGCATAAACAATAAAAAAAAAATGCAGGAAATGCATATGGAAGACAGATAAAGCACTTTGTGTGTGGAATTACTCTATGGATTACTGGATGGAAAAAAAAAACAACGAAAAACAATACTCGTATATCCGCTTGTCTCCATGCGGATTTTATGTAACCTCATTAGCCTCTTGAGCTGTTCTTTTTGTTTACTCACCTCTAACAGTTTAGAGCAGTCCTTCTGAAAGCAATAAGATGATCCCCAAACAAACCCACAAATCTTCTTCTGTAGCTTAAAACAATATTCTAAAATGCTAAGAATAAAATAACAGAATGTCCAAGGATTAGCTTGGCACAGCTCAGTGAAGAAATATATTTTTATTAATAGCTTCTTATGGTGACTGATACTAATAAAAGCAACACCAGTGCCTGCCATGTCTGAGAGCAGGGTTAGATAAGAAGGCAAAAAAGCAGCCCATGATAGCTTAAAGCTACTGAATGGGAACAAAGGACAAAAACAGCCAAATACTGCTATTAAACCTTTTTATCTCCCTCTGTCAAAGTTCTCCTCTCCTCACACAGTCACAAAGACAGCCAGGGGCAGCACAAAGACAACAGCACTGTGATCTTTACTGCATAAATTTATACTGGTTATGAACTCTGATCGTGTTCTGCCCAACAGCACAGCTGCCACCCTTACTTTAAAAAGAGGCCGTCCATAGTCATCTTGGGGGGCAACATCACAACCATCCAGTTCCTTTTTTTCCCCCCTTTTTTTTAATGCTGTTTACTCAAGGGCCATGATGTCCATTACAGAAAAGAATTTCGTTATTGTATTTTGTTTCAGAACGTCGAGTGTGCAATTAAACGGACTGTGTCCAATTTCATCTAGGACAACATTAAGGTTAACGGGTTCCTCTAATAAAGGAGCTTTTGAACAGTGGGTTGGAGTGCTGCAGCAGATGAGACTGTTGTTCAAAAAATGAAGTCTTCAAGTCAAGAATTTTGTCACACCATCCATATATACCCAATATTGTTCATCCAGGACCATGAAGCAACACTTTGGGCTTGTTTCAGGTAGGAACTGAGGAGACAGCATAGTTTTGAGCCTTATCATTCAGGTACCTTGAGCCAGATAACAGTAGGGTCAAGAGTACATGGGACAGGTAGAAGGGATCATCCAAAATTCAATTCAATTCCATTCAATTCAATTTATTACAGAAATCTGGATGTACTGTAGATTTAGATCTCTTATGGACAAGCCAGAGGTGGCAGAGAAATACTCCCTGAGACAAAATGAAGAAGAAATCTTGAGAGGAACCAGACTTGATAGGCAAAAAAAAAAAAAGTCTTCCGGTTGTCACCGGATAGTGGGATTATAAATCATTACAATATACAGGTGTAGAAGACAAACAGTTCTAAGTTTGTTGAAAGGATAAGTAGAATGTGATTAAGAATCCCAGAATGAGCACAGGACAGTCTTTATGATTACAGCCGCAGTTCTTAAGTAAGACTCTACAGTCCTGTTAACTTCAAGGTCTTGACTGTTTCCAAGGTAGAGCCACTGGTAAAAGATTCTCTCATGTATTTGCTTTTTCCCCCATTAAGCATCAGACGGTTGTTGTTACACCTGGCATGATATGGTTCATTTTGTGTCCTGCCCAGTCAGCAGAGTGAACTGCAGTGGACTGAGCATACAGCCCTGAGGGGCACCGCTGTTCAGAGTAGTGATGTTCAAGATGGTACAGCAAATTTGGATTAACTGAAGGCTCTCAGTCAGAAAGTCCACCTGCACTTACAGAGAAAGGTGTTCTCATGAACAGCATTCTTACATTATTGTCCTGTTTATCCAGGTAGGTCATGGGTAGGTGATGGACAATGAATATGGAAGGGGGTCTAGTAAGAACAGTCAAGGTTATATGCATCATTGCTAGCCTCTCAATGCACTCCATGGGGTGTCACTGAGGTATAAAAATGTTTTAACTTTTCAGCACTAGTATAATGGTAGTTATCTTGAACATACTATGTACAAAAGCTTGCTTGTGTAATGTCCACATACAGAATGGATATGTGCACTGGAATTCTACCTACAGATATTTTATCATTTTCTCCTCAAAATGTTGTCCCAAGACAAAATGTTGTCTTTTAAGAAGTTGCTGCCGTCAAAACTGGTAAAAAAAAAAAAGGCAGAGGATTGAAAGTTCCCTAATGTTGAGTTATTAGAACAAGTTTTCTTGGTTTAAAGGACACTATAGTGGAAAAATATGGAAAAGCAGGTTTGTCCTGAAGATTTGTATTCAGGAATGTGTTTTGTTTTAGCAGCGCATTCTAGTGGACTGGATGTGAGAAAACAATAAAGGTCATCTCATTCATACTCTCATTAGAGATAACATACATACATATACACAGTCACTCTTTAGCTTAGATTCACAGCTGTGAGACATCGATTCCACTGCTTTAAGTAATGCTCTGCTACACAACAATACCACTACAATCCCCTTACACACACACACACACACCCCGTCTATGGTCCTATGGTCTCTGTCCCCTTGATAGGTCACAGTCTAATCACATCAATCAAGCTTCTTTTATTCCTCGCCCAGTACCGGTCAATATTTCTCACCAGGTGTTTTAACAATTGTTTGGAAGACTGCATCATTATCCCAGGTTTCTTTTCGCAGACACATTCCTGCCAAACTGCAGATCAATCACACCATTTTATACATTCCGTTTGAGAAATCTTTGAAAAATTGGGGGTGACAAGCATAGCCATTTATTTGTTCATTCATTCAAATTCAGTAACCACTTTATTCCGGTCAGGGTTATGGTGGATCCGGAGCCTATACCAGGAACAGGTGGGAATACATCCTGGATGGGACACCACACATTTGCATGCTCATACACGATAATCTACCTAATAGCATGTTTTGGAGAGGTGAAGGAGAACCTGAAGGATCTGCTCAAAACTCACTCAGACATGGGGAGAATATGTGAAACCCTCAGTAACCCTAGTTCAGGATCGAATCCTGAACCTGTGATACAGCAGCACTACCCACTGCGCCACCCTGCCACCGTAAAGTTTAGTTAGCTAATATATTATTTATTTCATTAATATTTCTTTACTTTTGCCTTTCAGTTGAAGCTGCTAGCTTTATATACAAAAATAATTTGTTACTCACATTTCAATGTCTTCTATGCTCCATATATTGTGAAGGCTCCATATTTTGGTGGCTCTGCAAACCACAGCATGCTTTTATCCCACCACTTTGAAACCATAATGTGAAAAGTATAAATTTATCTAAAAGTTCAAATCTATTTTCCACTGCCCAGTCTTAGTAGCAGACAGCTTTCACACTTTGTTTAGTCTATACCCCAGACCACTGCTTTCAGGTGTACCAGAAATTGATGGACTGCCCCTGAGTTCAATAGCAGCTTGCATAGCCAGTCTCAGAAGCAGACAGCCTTCACACTTTGTGTCATCTATACCACAGTACACTTAAAGCAAGCCCTAGAACTTTCAGTTGTATCAGAAATTGTTTGAACTGTCCTGGGGTTCAAAATCAGCTTTCACACTTGACAAAACAACACTCCCCCTCTTCCCTTGCTCTTTTTGCCCCGGGATTCATTTGTGTCTGAGTGATGTAAGTGATCTGCCTGTTATTACTTCTGCCCCATTAGGCGTGGGTTGTTAAGAGAGTGTGTGTGAGGGAGTAAGAAATTAAAGTATAGTAATAAAAGGTTTTGGAAGATGTTGTTTTGGCCTGACTACCCACAGTGACGAGGCCACAGGGATGCATCCTCTTGTCATATATAACTCTATAATGAAGGGTTTTGGCAGGAGGCAATTGCCCATTGGACACACTTGGCCATACAAATGCTCAGGCAAACCCACCTATATTACAGAAGGCTGGATGACCTGCTGAGTTACAGACAACCTCCAGTGAGTACAGCATAATAATATCACGTCTGCGATCTCTGACATTCAGTCTCCAAAACAACAGAGAAGATGGGCAAATACTACCTTAACGATACTTCACAAAAGCTACACTTCACTTGAAGTGCCCCTGAAATTAAAATTGCTGTTTCAAAGCATTTTGTATCTGTGCCTTAGTGTTATGGATATCAACACAACAGTATATCTAGAAAAGAAATACACAAAAAAAGGTTTTGAGGATGTTCTCATTTCAATGTTATAATTCATCCATTCTGAGAAAATTAAAACAATCTCTAGTACAAATATGCCCCACCCATAACCCACCCGCCTATAAGTGTGTGTGTGTGTGTACATGTGTGTGTTCTCCGTATTTAGCTAGTTCAATAAACTACTGTTAAATTTGTTAAGGCTGGGGTATGGCATATCCTTAACACTACTGGCTGTTGTGTAAATCCCCCAAGCACTTCAACAAGCCATTTCAAAAAGAAATATCTCAACATATGGAATCATACCATGTCTCTCAAGCGGTTTCATGGGGACTACGTCCTCTGATTGACCAACTACCGCCCATATCGGTTACATGCAGTGAAACTCGACCGTGGCTTTCGATCTGACTTGCAGTACTCAGGGCTGATTATGAACCTGCAGTGATTGATGTGCTCAGCAGGGCTTTACACGGCAGTTATAAAACAACATGTCTACTGCAAGACTGCATGCTGATAAACTACCTCCAATCTCAGTGTGGGTCCTGTGTATATATGCCATGTGTGTGCTTTCTTGCCTAACATCAGCTTCTGTGCCCAGTCATATTCTATCATCACAGTGGGTGCTCAACCGCAGGACAGGCTGCCATACAATACAAGTTGTAGGGTACTGCGGAGAGCCAGGACAAAGCAGAAACCCACTGAACGAATAATCATTTGAAATCCTGACTGCCAGCATGGCTCCTAAACAAAGACCATGTCACAAGGGCAATTAACAATTTGTCTTTTGTTTTTTGTTAATTTAATGGCACTATTAAAGTATAGTATAATGGCAGATTTATGTTTATTTATACTGATCTGTACAAGCAATCAAATATATTTTTTATATACAGTATACTATAGCCAAACCATAATGTGTTTTAGGTTTGTGGCACTAGCACCTCAGACTACCTCCTTTTGGTTGCTGATTTAACAAATCTCCTGCCTGATTTGGATTTAAAAAAAAAAAAAAAAAAAAAAGTAATGACACTAATGTAGCACACAGGCCCTACAGAAAACAGTAGATAAGATTTTTTTCCCTTAGGTATGCTTCTAAATCATGTTAGGAGTACTCTCTTTGCATAGTCTCAATACATTCTTTGCTTATTTTTCAATTTTAATTCAATTTTATTTGTTTAGCATTTTGAAAAATAGAAATTGTCACAAAGCTACTTTCCAGATATCCAGATGTAGATTTAGATCCATAATAAACACGCCAGGGGCGACAGTGTAGGGATGTGACCGAAAATGAATTTGTTATTCGGCTTGAACAGATGCATCCTAAACAAATACAAATACAGAGACGAAGAGTAGCAAAACAAAAAGTCGCACGAGCACTTAAAGGTTAAAGGTTTTCACTTTATTGTAGTGCCTTAAAGGATGGCTTGCAGATGGTTGTGCGGAGGGTTGCGAGGTTTCTTCAAAATTCCCATCCCACCTCAAACGCCTCACAAAAAGACTTCAGCCTAGCACAAGAAAGGTAGATGCATTTTTCTTCTTTCTCACAGTCTTTTCAAGGGAAACAGGTAAACAGTGGTGCACATTTGTATTTTGCAGTATCTATATGCAGTTCATGGCTATTAAAATGCAGAACCTCGCAACCCTGAGAGGAATCAGGCTCAAAAGGAAACCGGATAGTGAGATTATAAATCATTACAGTATACTGGTGTAGAAAGACAAATAGTGTGGAATGTGTTTAAAGGATGTTCAGTATGAGTGTATTGTGAATAAGACTCCTGGGATGAGCACAGGACAGACTTCATGATTACAGCAGCAGTTCTTAGAAGGCACAAACTTACAAAATTTACAACATTATCAAATTTGGAGAAAAAAAAAAAAAAAGCCAGATGTAAAAAAGCAAAATGACAGAACATCTGTGTAGGTGAACTTTGGAAAATGATTGCTTTCAACTCAAATAAATCCCTGTTCTTTGCATTTTACATTCAGGGAGTAAGAAAATAAAAAAAAACATACAAATCTCACACAGGACTATGTTTCTTCTGTGCATCCACAAACATCCTGTTTGTTTCTTTCTCACTCTGCACTTCTGCTCATATCTTTTTTTTTCCACTGTTTTATTTTTTTCATTACATCTATGCAAACTGTAAATCCAGGCTCAGGAAAATGTTCAGGAATTAGATTCATGTAGTCAATAAATGTTGCAGGTTTTTTTTTTTTCTTTTACCTCTGACCTGTCTTTTTTCCCTTTCATCCTTTCACTTTCATCCTCTCTCTTTATGCATCAAGTCAAAGTATGTTTGTCTTAGGCTTGCAGAGGCAGCATTCGTCCTGCATGTCCATCATCCTTTAGTTACCTCAGTCAACCCATGCACAAACACATTACACAAACACAGAGATGCACATACAACGGAAAGCATACACATACTGACAGTGAAGGATGATGAGCCTTGATTAAACATGGTGTATCAGTGCATTTGTTCAACCCTAAAAGAAATTCTGATTCAGAGGGTGTGCAGACATACACTTGGCATGCCACATTCCCAACACACACACACACACACACACACACACACACACAAACAGATTGCTATGTTCCCACGCAGTCAACTTCTCGTCTGCCCTTTGCCTGTGCGCAGAGCACATTTTAGACTCTCACATTAGATCTATGATCGGCAGTAACACAGCTAGAGAGGCATAATATTAACATACTACTTTAGATTTTCGGGAAGTAAATGAGTCCTGTTCTAATGGCATCAATTTATCAATGCATGTTGGCGTTCAGCATTCACAACACTCTCCATCACCATATACAGGTGCTCCATTAGCAGGGTGTTAGAGAAAACTAGCATAACACAAACATCTACTCTTTATAGAGTAAACACATGATTTTTCATCTAAACCCTGTTATGCTCTTATAAAGATCATTATGCTCAGAACCACTAATTGCCTTACTGCAAAGAAGACACATTTTCAGGTTGAAAAAAAAGGCAAAATTAAAAATCGGACGTCTTTGTTGACGGGTGTGAATCACACAGCTTTGACAAGGGCTGCTACATTAACTGAGACACTTCTCAGAATGTGTCTGGTTTCTTTTTCCACAATCACATGCTCAAACCAGTTTGGCATTTGTAATGTCTATGAAAAATGCTTTGGTAAAAAAAACAGAACCTCAAATGTTTTATGATCTACTTTTATGATCGTGAGACAGATTGTTTAAGTTATAAAGCAGTGATTGTGGTGGACTTCCATCTCACTATTTTTCAAAAATCGATTATGGGCAATTCTGACAATTCTAAAGGGAACACAGTGGTATCAAAGTTAGCCAGTGGCACATGTGACATTAAGAACATGTCAAGCAAAAACTCATTGGCTCATGTTCCTGATGTTCAGAAATTCAAAGACTTAAAGGAAAACTCCACCCTGAAACACAAACGAACACATGAAATGTGTTTAGATTGAAATACTTGTGATGTGTTTAGAGGTTCTGGTGATAATTTGGTGGTTGGTGTTGTATTTCTGTATTTCATTCCCATGAGAAGTTAGTGGTTGTATGCTTTCTGTAACATCGTTGTCTGTATCACCCTTTACAATGGCAATCAACAGGGGAAATGCATCTCAAAGGGATAATGGTCAGTAGAAGTAGGAGAGATAATAAAAGCACAACTCTAAGTTCCAGAATGCAATGCAGCCATGCAACACACTGAGTTATGGCAGAGACAAGATAATGAGGAAGATGGTGATGATGGCAGCATTAGGATGAAAGTCAAAGCTTTGGAGTGTACAGATGAGGATGTGAGAACTGGACAGACTAAAGGAATAAAGCGCGGCTACATCGCTCTTTTTTTAGGTAGAGATGAAAAGAGGGCTAATTCCCGCTGGTGCCACAATCAGCGGGTAGTCGAATGGCATTGTGGGTAATGTAGGAAACTGTTAGCCAAAGTGAAAGGTGGACAGTGCACATGGATGCTAGATGGAATTGATGTGACTGCTTTTTCATTCTGCATTCTTTTTACAGACACCTTTTACTTGCATTCAGTGTGACCACTTGAATTTTGGGGGATTTTTTTTTTGCTACTCTTCAATCTATTGTTACCTTTTTTCAAGATCCCCAGGCTACATGTGATGTTCTTTTGGCACAGCTTGTGTACAGAGCTGGGAGAACATCTTTAATTTCAGGAGGATAAACTGTCTTGCTGAGAACTACCCAGCAGGTAAAGCTCTCTAATAACATTCCTTATGAAGTCGGAGTTCATTTTCCTCAAAACTGACTGATATTCATAAAGATAAGGTTTTGTAAGACCACAGGGAATGTGTACACCTATCTCAAAGATGAGTATGGCTCATCTTTCTCTAACCACAAAATGACCGGGAGTTACCTCCTATTGTGCAGGACGATTTAAACCAGCGTGGGTATGAGCAGGCTTGCCCAGTGCAAGTCTATTCACTTCCTCTCGCCTTGAATGCTTTCCAGTCACCTAAGCGTATCCAGGACTACCCCTCCGATTAGAATACAAATGACCACCCCCTTCCAGAGCTCCGTGATTGTCACTATGTCACACCTCCCTCTGCTCACTCACTTCTCCTCCATTGTGTGCAAGAGGAGACTGACATGGAGGTAAACATAGTCCTGGGCCTCCGAAATGGACGGCAGAGCTCCTGAGGGGAAGGACTTCTAAAACTCCATGTGCACGTTTTTTCTGGGAGAACAGGAGGAGACGTGTCCAGCACTGTTTAATTCTGTGGGGAACTTTGAAAGCGCAAGCAGCAGGAAGCTCTTTTGACATGACAAGACAAGGCACAGGATATAACCTACCACTAGGGTGAAGGAAAGTGGTCGAAAACAAAGGGCACCTCTTCATTGGGAGATGCAAAGCTTTTAGAGGTCTAAACCCCAAAAAGAAATTGGTAATCAGTCATCTGCTGACTTCTTCTTCCTCAGTGAAGTTTGATGAAAGTTGGACAAAATGTATGCAGGTACTGAGCAGTGAGATGCTAAAATACATTATATTCCAAAACAGATACACATTAGTCCCTCTCTTAAAGGTGCATTAGTTGAGATTAGTCAAGACCGCAACTCTAGCAGTTAAGTAAGTGAAGTACTACAACAGTGGTATATACCCATATACATAAAGCAGGCCCCTAGAATCTATGGATTTCAATTAGATGGCTGATGGTGTTAGCATGTTAGTCTGACCATTGGTTTTGCCCACTTGGCCATTCACCTACCTGAAAGCCAAGTTAGAACACTATAAACACATATTTGGTGCATACTAATTTGCGAGAATGGTCAAGGGTGTCTTAGCTGTGCTGTTTTTCCTTTGTAATGAGCTCTCGTGAGTTTTTCAGCTGTTTGTCGCTACCAGTGTTAGCTGCATGGGTTCTAGCATTAAATACATTTCTAAGAAGTTAATTCATTGAAAGCATTACTTTACTAGGCTCTACCAAAAAAATTCAGTGCTTTATACAGATTTTGTGTACATACATGTCCAGGAGGAACACTGCAAATTCCAAGTCCAACTTCATCCTCTTCACCACTAATAAAGTTCCCCATCTTGGAAAAGCACTACCAATGTTACCAATGTCCGCTTGCAGAATTCCACCATGTTTTCCTTGTCAAACAGACTGAGGTGGGGGCAGAGTAAAGAGGCATTGACTGACAGGAAGCCCATGTAAACACAGACAAGCAATCTGGACCAGACTGCAGTTTTCCCAGCCAATACTCTTGCGCTGAAGGCATCACTTAAACAGTTATTTTTCATGTTCTACATATTTTCCAGGTTATTTTTGCTAGTAAGAAAAAACAGACTATCACACCTTTTTGATATGGCACTCCCCAGGTGCCCAGTATGTGTCCTGCCAAATTGGCATACACCTCCATCAAAGGCGTCCAGCACTCTGTCTGATCAGTGCCTGGGCCCCTGGCAGGTGAGTGAGACCTTTTAAATATTTCAGCAGTCTGGCCTTCTTTTCCCCGTTCAGCCAGCTGTACATGCTGCTAAAATGCTGCTCAGAAATAAATGAATATCCCAATGATTTTCCAGCCTAATCTTCCACTTCTGTAACATATTCATGATTACCCATCAATAATCTCGACACGTTTCCTTGCACTGAGAAAAGAACAGAAAAACCTATTTGCTCAAAAAACACATTTAGAATGGAAGTCTCAGAGCAGTCGTCGGAGCGTCAATAAACATTTCTTCACTCACGGATATTACTTTTAGTTTTGCTGATTTCACAGATGATTTTATTCCAAACACACGTGCAATTGTAAGAAAATGCAGTTCAACCAAGTGAAAGGTCCGCTTATTCTCATCTGTTCATCTTATTAGCCTCTGCTATCCATGTGAGTGTGTGTCCATTATTATAAAAATTAAATCTATTAAAATGTTGTCATGGTAGACAGACGACAGACGAAAAATCTTTCATCATTTGTCTAATCGTATCAATAGAGCTGTAGAAAGTCATAATACCAAAAGAAAATTATACACGTAGCACAAGGTAACTTCTTTTAAATCTTTTAAATCGTGTGACCTTGCCATATTGCACTGCCCAGGTTTCCATGGCAACCATTCCAAACTTGGGTTGGTCCTAGAGACCTTAAATTCCAGGAAGACGTCTGGATAGTAGACATTTTTTCTAGTGAGAATCTGACTGCATGTCCAGGCCTCTACAACATCTCTAAAACAGCCCAGGTGCTGTCTTAACTACATTATACAGGTTTAGCTGTTATAACAGTGTTAGATATTAAAACAAACAGGAGGGACTAATGACATGACAGTATGACATCAAGCTCATGATACACTTTATTAGCCATGTGCAATGAGTATATTGTAATTCTTACTTGTTTCAGCTTCCCCAGTTACTACAGACAATACAGGACATAGGACACAGGACACAGGACAGGACACAGGACACAGCGCAACATGTAGTGCAAATAAGCAATATGAAAAGCAGTACGAGTCAAAATAAAAAAAAAAAGAATTCGCATTCACTGTTTAACATTTAAGTATTATTTAAGTATTATTCTGAGAAGCAGCGTAATGAGCTTTTCTGAGTATTGCAGGTAAGGGTAAGGTGTTGGTGCTTTCATACACCTGATCTGACATTTCCCTAGGTAAATATTTACATTTTTTGTAATTGTTGAATTTCACAAGTTGTTGCAGCCTCACAGCTCCAGGGTTTGGTCCAGAGCTCAAGTTACTGTGTGTGTGCAGTTTCACACGCTCCCCATAGGTTCCCTCCAGTTTCTCCGTTTTCCTCCCTCCTACCAAAAACATGCCAGTAGGTGAACTGACACCACTAAATTGCCCCTAGTTTGCGAGTGTGTGTGCATGGTGGTGTCCAATCCAGCGTGTATTCCTGCCTCACTCCCGGAGTTCAGGATAAAGTACTTAGATAAGCTAATATAAGATAACATAACATAACATGAGATATCTTTACTGTCGCTGTACACGTGACAGTTAGATATCTTTATTGTCACTGTACAAGTACAGTGAGATATAGTTTGGAGCAAGCCAGTAGATGTCATTAACTGAAAATGAATGAACGTTTGTTTAGTTGCTGCTTTGACTAAATACATAGTCTCTCTCTCTCTCTTTCATTTTGTGCCATATTGCCCACCAAGAGAGTCAGTATTATTCAATTCATATAACTGATTCAAATCATTCCATTTAATTTAAGGTTATTTTATTTGTTCATTTATTTGTTGTCACACTGAGCCTTCGGTAAGAAGGCAGAAGAATAGGAATAAAAAGACAACTGGATATTATTAATACATATTAATAATACAGCTAAAACTTAAGAACAGTACAGCAAAACAATTAAAAACAGGAGAAATTAATACTGAACCATTTGACTTATAAATAGATTAACAAGAAATCTGTTAACAAAATATCTGTTAATAATTTTAATTGCACAAGTTTCTGTAACTAAAAGCTGATATAACTAAAAGCTGTCTTACTGAAGTCTCATCAAAGGAACATCAAAATGAATGTGCTTATAAGAACGAAGATTGTATGGCATACTTTTTTTTGTCAATTTTAATGAACTTAATTCATTTACAAAATGAGTTATGGTGAAAGCTTTTCCAGAAGTTTACATTTCTGGCCACAACGTACGTGGCTGAGATAAAGCAGTAAAGAAAACACGAAAAATCAGTCAGGCTGATTCACAGTGGTGGGTTTTCTATGATACTGGATTACTGGGAATATTCAAGTCAACTCCGTGGCCATGTATGGCCATGTATCATCTTCAAACCTCGTGCCTTTTTTAAAATCCCACCTTATATGGCTGTGATAAATTAGTGAAACATGAAGGATTGTAAGGTTTGACCTAAAGAGCTTGGAATATTGGCCTTGTTGAAAACACATGCACTATGTCACTAAACCACTTAAACATCTCAAATCACTAAACATCTTAAAACTTCCCTCTGTGACATTCCTATAGAATATATCTGCTTTCATTAGTATTCTTCAGAGCAAACACTGCTCCCCATCTGGCCCCAAAGTGAAAAGTTCACACAAAAGCAAGCTGGCTTTCAAAGGTGGTCCAAAAAAAAAAAACTGATGTGAACTTCAGAAAGCCAGGCACTATATACACCATGCAGTGTATGGATTCAATTTATTGACTCTTGATGCATCTGGCTTCTGAAAGAAATACAGTCCCTTCTATGTTCAAGTTTTTCTGTGAAACATCATCAGAATCAGACAGCTGACTTATGTGAGGGTGTTTAAAGTGCTATTGCTGTTTCACTTAATGTCACGACAATAAAGTGGAGAAATAAAACACTGGTGGTAGAGATCAGAAAACGCAGAGAGATAAGGATGAGCAGACACACTGATGAGAAAACTATGCTATCCACACATGTAGCTCCTTCACACCGCTCAGATGGGAACACTCGGTGTCTGTGCTTTCCCCCGACACCCCGTGAATAAAAACGAGGGGTTTTGGAGTGACACATTCACGGCACATTTGGTTCCTGCACTTCGATCTTTACCCCCCGTCGATGCTGTTGCATCTTGTGTTTAAGAGCCTCTTTTCCCACTCACTGACGGAGACGGCTGGCTTAAGGGAAGTTGAGTGAAGGTTTGGAAAGACTTTAGTGTACTGCTGGAATAATTTACAGTCATGCCACACTTAATTCCGCTCAGTGTAGCCAAACACACTCAGCTCAGCTCAGTGTGAGAAAAAGCTAAATTATTGAGACTTCTTTGAGATATGAGAAGTTACAGAGACAATGATGTGTGGAGGAATACACCAATCAGGCATAACAGTAAAAGTTCCTGCCTAATGTTTTGTAGGTCCCCTTGTTCCACCAAGACAGCTCTGATCTGTCGAGACTTGGACTCCACAAGACCTGAAGGGGTGCTGTGATATCTGGCACCAAGAAGTTAACAGCAGATCCTTTAAGTCCTGTAAGTTGCAAGGTGGGGCTTCCATGGATTGGACTTGTTTGTCCAGCACATCCTACAGATTGGATTGAGATCTGAGGAATTTGGATGCCAACTGTTTGTCATATTCCCCAAACCATTCCTGATCAATGTTTGCAGTGTGGCAGGGCGCATTATCCTGCTGAAAGAGGCCACTGGCATTAGGAAATACTGTTGCCATGAAGGGGTGTACTTGGTCTGCAACAGTATTTAAGTAGGTGGTATGTCAAACATCTACATGAATGCCAGGACCCACGGTTTCCCAGCAGAACATTGCCCAGAGCATCACACTGCCTCCGCTGGCTTGTCTTCTTCCCATAGTGCATAATGGTACCATCTCTTCCCCAGGTAAGTGACGCACACTCACCCGGCCTTCCACATGAAGTAAAAGAAAATGTGATTCATCGGGCCAGGCCACCTTCTTCCATTGCTCCATGGTACAGTTCTGATGCTCTACACAGCCCCATACGCAGCAAGCTGCGATGCACTGTGTGTTCTGACACCTTTCTATTATAGCCAGCTTTAACTTTTTCAGCATTTTGTGCTACAGTAGCCCCAGACGGGCTAGCCTTCACTCCCCATGCACATTAATGAGGCGCCCATGACCCTGTCGCTGGTTCACCAGTTATCCTTCCTTGGACCACTTTTGGTAGGTACTAACCACTGCATACTGGGAACAACCACAAGACCTGCTGTGTTGGAGATGCTCTGACCCAGTTGTCCAACCATCACAATTTGGCCCTTGTCACTCAGATCCTTACATTTGCCCATTTTACAACTCATCAACTTCAATAATTTAATTTGTTCTTTTTTGCTTTTAAATGTTATGGCTGATTGCTGTATGTGCATGCATATAAATATAAATATAAATATATATATATATATATATATATATATATATATATATACATACATACATACATACACATATGTGTGTGTGTAATACATAATTTTACATAATTGTAAATATAACCATAATTTTAATACTTGGATGAAAATCCTTTGCAGTCTGGAGCCCATGCTCTCAAAACTCAAATTCTGAGTTTCCTCCCTGGAGATGCTTTGCCAGGCCTTCACTGCAGC
>CM075004.1:22805747-22835096 GCA_037576675.1 Pangasius sanitwongsei | reverse complement strand
ATGGTTATATTTACAATTATGTCACTTTGTCCAAATACCTTTGAGCCCCTGAAAATGGAGGTACTTTGTTGAAAATGTCTGTAATTCCTAAATGGTAAATGGCATATTTTTGTGGAACCTCTTAAAATAAAGCTGAAGGTCTACACTTCGATCACATCTTGATTGTTTCATTTCAAATCCATTGTGGTGGTGTGTAAAGGCAAAATCACAAAAACTCTGTCATTGTCCAAATACATCCGGACCTAACTGTATAAAGATATATGTATATATGTAAGTGATTATAACATGATATAGTCTGCTGCTGCAATTTAACACACTGCTCATCTTTTAAATCTCATATGTTTTGTTTTTGTTTTGTGCCATTGCCACTACTGTGTTTATTGCTGTTTGTATAGTCATATACCATCCTCATATTGGTGGATTTTAGACTTAAAGATTTTAATCAAAATTCTGTCACTGCCAGAACTTTGGATCTCTTCAGCTGTCTTTGGATGCAGTGGCACTAAATCAACCGACGAAGATGAGAAGACCACCGATCTCAACTCAAAACTAAAGATTATCCTTTACAATGTACGACTGTGCCTGCGATAGCAAAATCGGGCTGAATGTCTTTTCATACTGTGTGATTCCGCTGAAAGATACCATCAGAGAAGTCAACCTACTAGAACATAAGCAGTAAAATTACAAAACACACACGCGCACACATGCGCGCATTCATTCTCAGTCATGACCACCTAAGAGCCTGTAAGATGTGGCCACAAACTGCGAGTCTTCACCAGTCCAGTCAGCACTATACAGACAAGCTATTAGCAACTGTGGTTGTTTGGGGGAAAAAACAAAGCTGTATGATTCAATCAGGTCAGGTTAGATTAGCTCTACTTCCTTACTCCTCTCCAGCTACACACACCACTGTTACATGTATATTTTATTTCCTATGAAATGTCTCCTAGCTTGTTAGAGAATGCAGGATCAAACCTCCTACAAAGGAAATATGAGAAAGTGTGAATCTGCAATATTGTATTTGAAAATTAAAACCAAATAAAAGTGATAAACAGACACTACCAGTATAGAGTCATCATAGTGTCAATATCAGGGTTCCTGGTATATTCAGCAGTGTCACTGTGTTCCTCTGTCTGCTCCACAGCACTGACATTTCTCACCAATGATCCCCAGTCAGCCATGGAAACAATCCCTGTCTTGCTTTTTATTCAAGACTAGAGCTTATGGGTCTTAATTGTATTACTCTCATCCAAATGGAGTGAGAGGGTGGGGAAAAAAAAGGCAGTCTAAAAAAAATGGAATTTTGATTTAATGAAGAGGAGCATAATCCCAGAGCATTGGAGAAAATGCTTTAAGAGCGAACATTATGCTGGCCCATGCCTAAGAGGATTAAACACTGTTAGATAGAAAGGACAGAGAGAGAGATAGAGAGAGAGAGATGAAGAGAATAAGATGGAAGTAGAAAGGCGAACAGGCCAGAAAAAGAAAATGGAAATCATGTGCACTATCTGGTCAATAAAGGGGCACATGGTCGGTTACTACTGGGAATGCATCGATAACATTTATTTCAGATAAAGTATGAGTATGAGTTTTTTGGTACTTGTTGTTACTGATAGCTAAATGATATAGCCTACTCAGTGTTAATTAATCGGTGGCATCATGGAACATTTTACGCAGCTGACTCAGTTCATTAAAAATGAGTGCTAGGTGCTATGAATCGCACCTTTACTCATGTTCCAAGTGTAGTGACAAGCAAGGGGAAAGGAAGTGGCTGTGTCTCAGTGCTCAGTGCTCGCTGAACTGAAGTGCTCTCACAGTTTCTCTGTACACTCGCCTCACTGCTCTACTCTCCTGAATTTATTTGTGGAATTCACGGCAGCTTGCGCTCATTTTAATGAAATACACTCACCCATGCACTCACTATTGTATTGTACGAAGATGCTGTCATTCCTCTTCTTGATATTTTCACAGAGCACAGTTTGCAGGCTACTTTGCTTTGATTGCCATTGTTAATCGTGAAATACCTACAGATCACTGTCGATTTGTGTTGGCTGTTCGTTAGCGCGACAGCATTCACCAGACTTAATATCAAGGAGTATCAGATGTTGGTATCGAAGCATTTTTATGAGTATGAGTAAACCAATATCCAATACCAGTATCAATGTATCCCTAGTTACAAGTACTGATATGATGTAAACATCAATTTACTCTAGCTTTCTAACATTGGGCAATAAATATAAATATAATAAATATATTGTGATGCAATACACCAGATTCTAAAGAAAAAGTTGGTGACATATCAATCGGAGGCTACTAAATCGAATCATACTGCATCATACAGTATCGGATTCAGTGGTATCATCAAATATCGAATGGTTGCCTTAAGAATCATAATGCATCATATTGTACCAGATTCAGTACTATCTAAATGAAACTACATCCTATTGTGTGGAAGCCTGATGTTTACAACCCTAATATTTAGTTTAGCTTTTTTTTCTAAATAACACGTTATTTGGATAGGTCATTGTAGACACTCTACGAACTGTCAACAAACCATCTACATCCTGTCAGGTGATCGTCATCAACTAGTCTATCAGCAAATTCTAAACAGTATGTCAACAGTTTATGGCTGTTGTCATACATTTTATCCATTTATATTTACATTTAATGTTGTGGAATGTAAAAGAAGCTAGTTCCTGTTATGTTACCTGCAAGTCATCTTTTCCTGCAATCCTACCACCTGCATATTGGATCCAATCCCTTCCACAATGCTCCAGACCATCTCTCAAGACCTCCTCCCCTTCATCACCACTATCATCAATGGCTTCATAATATCTAGTCATGTACCAACTGCATTTAAGGGAGCAAGAGTTATTTCCATTCTGAACAAACCCACTCTGGATCCCTCTGACATCAGCAACTACCGACTAGTATAACTTCTCTCTTTTCTTTCTAAAATCCTTGAATGAACTGTCTACAATCTACTGTCTCTCTATCTCTCACAGAAAAACCTCCAAGATCCTAATCAGTCTGGCTTGAAACCGGCACATTCCACAAAGACTGCCCTTCTGGTCGTCACTGAGAAGCTACATGCTGCTAGATCAGCCAAACTGTTATCAGTCCTCATCCTTGACCTTTCAGCAGTGTTTGAGACAGTGAATCACAAGCATGTCTGACAGACATCTCACCATGGATGACAGCTCATCAGCTGAAACTTAATCCCAGAAAAACTGAACTGCTGTTCATACCAGGTGATTCATCCTCATGTCAGGATCTTGCAGTCTCCCTGGACAACTCTCTGATCTCACCTTCGGTTACTGCATGCAACCTTGGGGTAACCATGGACAACCAACTGTCCTTTTCCTCTCACACTGCTAATCTGACACGTTCATGTAGATCTCCTTTATAACATCAGAGAGATTCGTCCATTTCTTTCCACACAGGCCACCCAGGTGTTTGTTCAGTCCTTTCATTTGGAGAATGGACTACTCCCTCCTGGCAGGTCTGCCTCTGAGCGCCATTCGACCTCTGAAACTGATCCAGAATGACCTTCTTACATTCTCCCACATCACTGATCCAGAATGACCTCCCTAAGTTCTCCCACACCACCCCATTGCTACGCTCCCTCCACTGGCTTCCTGTAGCTGCCCGCATCAGATTTAAAACACTGATGCTTGCCTACAAAGCCAAAAACGGACCAGCACCCACTTATCTCAAAGCTCTTATCACACCTCGCGTGGCACCACGCTCCCTCCGGTCCTCTAGCACTGCTCGACTGGTCCCACCATCTCTCAGGGTACAAGGAAGACATGCATCGAGACTCTTCTCTGTTCTGGCACCTAGGTGGTGGAATGAACTTCCCCTAGATGTCTGAACAGCTGAGTCACTGGCAGTCTTCAAACAACATCTAAAGACTTACCTCTTCCTAAAATACTTAAATTAGCACTTAAAAATAACACTTTGTATTGTCTGAGTGCTTGTTATTATATTACCTCCCCAACAGAGTTTTTGGACTGATGGTATTCTAAGTTTTTGACCTAGTGAACCAGTATCAGAATGTATTTATTGATAGAGACTTCAAAGCACTTTTGTAAGTCACTCTGGATAAGGGCGTCTGCCAAATGCCATAAATGTAAGTGTAAAATGTAAATGTTAGCACATGCATGAGCATGCAGTATTGCTGTACATTGAGGTAATTTGTGTGTGCACTGAGGTAATTGATGCATTTCAAATACTGTACACCCTAAGCCCAAAGGTTCAAACTTTAAAAAGTGAAGACCAGGTGGAGAAAAACCCTGAGAGACCCTTTGTCTTTCTTCAGACATGAAAGGTAATGGCAAAGAAGGCTGCTGCTTATTGAATATGTCTGAGAATCACAAGGTCACATCTACCCTTAACGTCTAAGAGCAATTACCTACGGTCCCTGAAAACCAAAGAAGAGAAAAATCCAGAATGAGGGGAAACAGACAGCAGGAAGGAGCAATGAGGAAGAAGCACAAAGAAAGAGATGCATTAGTATAATGGCTTAAACAGTGGGTCGAAGGAGCCAAAACAGCTAATATAAATGAGGCAATAAATAAAAGAGGACGGGTGAGTGAAAAGTGTGAAGAATCACATACAGGCTGATCGCTGACTGACTTGATAATTGTTCACGCCACTGAAAACTCTCTCATTGTGCATTAGGCCATTGTAGCGCCATTGTGTGCCCTTTGGACACAGGAGACAGCTAAAGGATTGAACCCCAAGATTAATGTCCTTCCTTGTGTCCACTACACACTCCATAAAAACCTCCCCTTCACTTAAGCGCACTGTTTAACGCTCTTTCTCTTTGGCATGGTGTTTAGTGAGGTTTCTGTGTCATTATCAAAGCCAGCCTATATCCCTACTCCAATAAATGATCATTATGGTTACAATATTAGGAACTAAATCAAGTTTTTATTTTGCAACATGTCTTATTCGAATCATTTATTGCGACCATAATTACACCATGACTAAGGAATCAGTCTAATGAATTCAATTACCGAGTAATGATTCAAAACATGAAATCTCTTCTCATAATTTCAGCCAATAAACAATACAAGCCACTTATTTCCTTTAAAAATGGTTGTTGTTAGTCCTCTTTTCAAATCAAGATAGTGAATTTTCTGAAGCTGCAAAAGTTTTTGATGCTTTGTAAAAGTTTCTAAAACCACAGCCATTGTGTTTGCCTTTACTCTCTTCTAAGCGATGTTCATTTTGCTCCCCTGACTCAATCATTTAGTGAGCACAGCCAAATGCACAAGTCACTCCTGTGCCTGTGCCAAGAACTGGTCCATTTCCTCGATTCTACCACTGACATTCTCATTCCCCCTGGCCTGTTTGGATTCTTCTTGAACTAATGTGGCCAATCTCATCTGAAAAAAATCAAATTATTCTAAAGTACTCAGCAGTGATCCTGAAAGGTTTTAATGATATGCTTACACTGATTATAGAACCAACCCATAGCTGATATCTAACACAGCTCATTTCATTAGACTTTAGTAAGCCTGGAAAATGTACTTTAATTTCAACAACTTCCCATTCCTTTATGAAGGTTAGCTAAAGTTAGCTATATACGTTTGCAGACTTGCATTTTCAGACTTGCTCCCCGCACCCTAACCCCCCAACCCCCCCCAATCCCTCGCCCAATCCCCCCCAACAGCGTCTCATGCACCCATTTTCTTGCCCTCCATGTTTTCTTCGCCAAATGATGACCAATGCCAGAAACTTTTTCTTGTTTGAAATTAAATGCATTTAGAAACAGGGATTAATTAAATACATATTTAATTTGGAAATATGCAGATTTGCCTGGCTATGAATGATCTATGTTTTCAAATGCATGTTGATGATGTAGCACGGTTTCAAGTCTTGCAGTAACAATGCTTATGCTTTGTACGGTGTGCCTGCCTGTGTGGTGAGTGAAGCACAAAACGCTCATCATCTGTAGGCACTCTAACACACTTGGAGAAAAGAGCTATCTATCCTCTTACGCATACAGGAGAATGTCAGTGTTTTTAGTACATTTACAAACTCTGATTGGAAGCAGCTGATTAGATGTTACAATTTTGTCAAAATTGGTAAAATTCATTAAATTAATTAAAAAAATAATTAGTATAAACATACGATTAAACTTTATGTTAGCAAACCTAAATATTGTCATGCATATAATTGATATTTTTGATATCATATAATATAGTACCATCCACCCTTAATTATTATATAGTATATATTAATATACAGTATAATTTATGTAGTTCATACTTTGCTTATTCCAAAATTTTGTGTATTTTTTATTTAAAAACAGAAAGAAATGCACTGCCTATTCACTTTTGCTTCTACATATCAGTGGATACAAAAAAACATTAAGTAACAAGGGAGTTAACAGCCAACTAGGTTCTATTAAAAATGTATAAATAAAATGGATGAAGCTGTACATAAAATGAGCAAAGAGATTAAATCTATAATTTGTGAAGGGGAAAAGGGCCTAAAGCTGAAAACTACACACAAGGAGAGTGGAGTGGGGTTTAATTTACTGCATGACAAAGCAGTTTCTGTAATTCACACAGCTCATGTACCCACAAGGACAAAGGAGCTTTATTACACACATGGCTGAAAGTGTGTTCTAACAGTTATAAAGCACCGAGGCGCTGCTCGTGCTACTAAAGGCTACGATAAAGATGTAGAGGTGCAGGCTGCAAGTGAAATGATTTCCAATAAAAACAACAATATGAATTGCTATAAAGAATATTTTAATCTAACTCATATTAAAATATATATTATCAGTTATTGTGCTGTCTGTAATGTCATTATTTGTGCTGTGATCAGGAAATGATCTGGGTTTTTTTTTCAAACCACACTGGACTTTTCCAGCTAATAAAAGGCTATTGAAATTTTCCTGTATTTTAGTAGATTTAAGATTACACCAAGCATCGCCGCCTCACAGCTGCAGGGTCACCGGTTCGATCCTGCGCTCGGGTTACTGTCTGTGTGGAGTTTTGCATGTTCTCCCACGTGGGTTCCTTCTCAGCTTTGCACAATTTGCATATTTTTCTACAAATTACAATAATGAACAATGGCGTGACACCAAAGACGTGACACCTGCTTAATGTAATGTAATAATTCTTCTTTTATCCTTTTCTTTCTTTCTTTATTTTTTCCATCTCTTTCTTCCTCTGTTTGGGGTGTAAGAGAGCAAAAATCATACAGTCCTAAAAACTGTAAATTTATATGGTGCTAAAAAAATCCATATTTTAAATCCTCAAAACAAGGGGTTGGTGGTGGTATTTTTTTTAATGTAGTTCCTGTATTATTTCATAGCCTATTTATTCTTATTCCAACATTAAACTAAGTGATTGGCCCAGTCTCTACATTAAAAACTACACTGAACATTAAAAAATAATTGTTAACGTACATTTATATTCCAAAAATTTTGTTCAGGGCATTTCAAAAGGTGAAATTAAAATTAGTAAAATCCAAACAGATGGCCTGAGTCGGTGAAACGGATCTTGCTAAGTGGTAAGCATAACACAGATTACTCGCAGCAAACAATTCACAAGTCTCTAAGCCAACATGGTGTAACTTTGTGGCTATGCTGATACAAAGATTAAACTGGTCTTTATTGCAATACATTTCCTTCTTTCCAAAGTCAATAACTAAACAATTAGCAGAATTATATACAAGTTACTCATACAAGGAATAGCTCCAAGTCAATGTACAGGTCTTTCTGTAAACATACTCTAACATGAGCACCATGTCGTATCTTAATTATCTGAACTGATTTAAAAGGCAGTTCAATTTGAAATAACCCACCAAAACATAAGAATACTTCAGATATTTGCTTGGCGTGTGTTATTCTTGCTTCAAGAGCAGAAATATAAATATAATTCCAGAGAACACTTCTTTCTCCTCACACCTCGAGACATCACATCGTCATGTCTCGTCCGTGATGAGACAGCCTACAGCGAAGAGAATCAGCATCTGGTAGCATGGTGTGTCAATAACAACCAGGACCTTAACACCCAGAAAACCAAAGAACTGATTGTGGACTGACTGAGGAAGTCATTGAGGAACCACAAACACACCCCTCTCTTTGTTAATGCGACTGAGGTCCCTAAGTTCTGGGTGTCCACATCTCTGCTGACCTTTCCTGGAACCTCAATACAGCCTCTCTCCTCAAAAAAGGCACAACAGTGTCACCACCTTACTGAGGAAGCTGAAGAAAGCTCACCTTGCTTCTCAGATCATGGTGAACTTCTATTACTGTACCACTGAAAGCATCCTTACAAACTGCATCACAGTATGGTACAACGACTACACAGTGTGTGAGCAGAAGGCACTACATCAGGTAGTGAAAACTGCCCAACACATCATTGGAACGCAGTTGCCCAACATTTCGGACATTTATCAAAAGCGTTGCTTGAGGAGAGTGAGAGGTATTATGAAGGACACCTCCCATCCCCACCATGGACTGTTTGTACATTTCCCATCAGGAAAACGCTACAAAAGCCTATTATTGCACAAAAAGACTCATGAACAGCTTTTTCCTTCAGCTGTACTGAACTGCAATTATTTGTAAGTATTTGTAAGTACTTGCACTTTACTGCAATTATCTGTCATTATTACAATTACTTATATCAGACTGTTATTTGCACATTACTTCTTGCTATTTGCACATCTGCATTTTATCCACTGCATCATATTGCATGTGTCATGATGTTTACCTCTACCTGTATACTGTTTCTCTCAACTTATTGCATCATAATTCTCATTTATTTCATTTAAGTTAATTTCCATTTGCATTACTGGTAACCTTTACCTATACACTGTTATCTTAACTTATTGCACCATAACCTTAATATCTCATTTAGCTTATTTGCTATTTGCCCCACTGGTTGGATGCTAACTGCATTTCGTTGTCTCTGTACTCGTACCCTGACACTGACAATAAAGTTGAACCTAACCTTAAAGGCACGGGGAACTCTGCTGTGTCCCTGTGGTAATGCTGACGGTTTCAGAGTCAAGCGAGCAGGATATTGAAAGCAGAGACCACACAGAGACCTCTCACTGCCGCGTGTGCAGACACACACACACACACACACACACACAGAGGATTCAAACACTTCGGGCAGCATCTAATGAGAACTGTCAGTGGAAAAGTGAAACAAAGATCTTTAGCTCAGTACTGTCACCCCTGTGATCTACTACTGCTGATGGAGAGATAGGCCACGTTTAGAGGAAAAGATTTCTCTTATATGCAGCACATAAGTAAAAGATATCATCTGGCCAATAGTAGCTAGTCATATTTCATGGTTTGTCTCACTGTAAAACATTGTGCACTTTTGTAAACCCAAAATTATACCACAGCACTGTTGAATGCTTGATTCTGATTGGTCTGAAGGTGTTGATTCATTTTCTTTAACAGCAGCTGGGACAGTAGTTGTATGTGCAAGGTTTATATGAATGCGCTTGTTCTAATATGTTACTGTTTCTATAGTAACTTACACAGGGACTGGTATGGTGGACATTCCATAAAAAAACAACAGGTTAAAAAACGTGTGTGATGGCTGATATGGTGAAGTTCTCTGTGAGGAGATGTCTATTTGACCTATAAACATATAAACAGTCCAATGTGTGGTGTAAACATTGTAAACATTGGCAAATTGCTGTGGACATGCTGTTATAGGTAAATATTCAGATTCAGGGTGGTAACAGTAACTCTGCTTCCTATGTGGCCGCATCATACCATGATATCACTGATTATTTTCCTAGACCAGCACGTTCAAGTGTTTTATTTCTTACTTATACCAATTCTCAAACCTGACTGGTCAGAAGGTGATTAATTTTCTATAACAGCAGCTCCGACAGTAGTGCAGCTGCAAATCACAGCTTTATATACTAAAGCACTTGCTTTTAATACATTACTGTTTCTATAGCAACCACTCATACTCACGGATTTGTATGATGAACATGGCTTATAATCTAAATCTAATAACAAACAGAAAAGGTGTGGTGTTATGTAACAATGAAAAATGTATTAGTTGTTGATATGGTGAAGCTTTCTTTTAGGAGACATTTATTTAACATTGATGCAAGGAGTCTCCAGTGTCAGTGCTTTGTAACAGTCAGTAAGTTTTCTGCCACGGGAAAGTCTTCAGGACAGAGGAGTTTTTGTGCTATCTGTAAACTGGGTCTTTTTGTCTTAACGTAAATATAGAAAAAAAAAGTGAGGCTGGCGAGGGAGCAGCTGTTTATTGCTGCTATAATGTAAGTGATAACAGGAACTAGCTTGCATTGTGGGCATTCCGTAGTATTGAACGGCTATTAAGTGTGATGTTCATTAATAAATTAGAAATTGTAATTGCACAAGGACCGATCCTGAAAGTACAATCTGCGGACACTAACTCCGATTCTTAAGGCTGGCTGAGGATTTATACAGCTAATTGAACTTGGAGATTACTGGAGGCCAAGACTGAGAGGGTCAGACGAGGAGAGTGGCTCAGAGAATAAGGCACTTTGTGTAGGAGAATGCCAGTAGAAACTCTAATGACTAAAGAGAGCTGAGAGCATGCTGCTAAACACACTACAATTCTAAAACACTTCAGCCTAGCCCAATTTACTTGAACTGAAATGAAACTGAAGTCATTATCACTGCACACTGGGCTTTGCAAATCATTGTGCAAATCTTTACCACTCTAACGTACGCTTTAGACCTAAATTCTCTATGAACTTGCGCTGTAGTTGTAAGTAAACAAAAGAGCGAAGAACAAAGTTATCCCTCAAAGCATCTTCTGTATGGAGAGAAAAAAAAAAAAAAAAAAAAAAAAAAACCAACCTAGCAGCACATGGGGTATACGTTTGAAGATGTTCTTTTCTTTCTTTTAAAAGAAATCTGAGGTGTTATTCTTCTATAATTCATGTCAGCCTGGGTTTGCTCTTTGGAGTCTGCGTTTGATGATCACTGAGGATTTAATATTTATTGACAGTTTGTGAATATCCTCTCTCAGTAGATGACTAGCTGCAATTCCTTCATGGCCGAGTCTTCTGCAGGGTGCCGTGTGTGCTTACTGATATCTTCCAGCACTCAGTGTTTAACAGTTATGCTACACTGAGCTTTTAATGTTGATGTAAATGCAACATTTGCATGGTTTTAAAATAAAAAAAAAGCCTAAAAGTAGTTATTTTGTACTCTTTTCCTGATCATCATAGGGTGGGGTTATAAAGGTTTAGAATGTGCTTCTTGAGTTTTTTCAACAACTGTGTGATGTGGCTTGACTGTGAGCCCACTTTTTTGTTGCTAAACAAGTATCTTATCTTCACACTATCTTTTCATTTATTGTTTTCTTTACAGAATAACTTGCATACTAAAATTTAGTCCATAACAGCTAAATAGATATAATATTTCCATTGTTGTATTTCCAAGAGTAGCAAGTAAAAAAGTAAGGTCGATCACAACGTGCCCAACACATAACCCTTCCTGCTTGCTGTCAATCAAAATCAGTACTGTTTACAAAACAGTAAAAATAATAACCGATGTCTCAGTAGCTGTCTTTGTGGACTAATTAGAAGATTATCATTGTTACTTTCTGTGAAATATTACACTTTGATCAGTGTTTGGGGGGAACTCAAAGTCATGCATCAATAGTACACTTTCAGACTGAAAGCCACGGCTTTGAAGTAGAACATGGCCTTTGGCAAACCCGAAATCTATGATTCATTATTTCAGTCTTTCATCCTTAGAAAGCAGAGCAGTTTTTTTTAAAGAACCTCTATAACAATGAAATGTAATGATCAAACAAAGAAATTAATTCAGGCACAAAAGGCTGACATATATGATTTATTTACACTAATAAATAACACATCATTTTAGATCAATAAGTATTTCAGTGTCATACAAATATTTTTTAAATTATTTTCTATTATTTATTATTTATTCAGTGTATTATATTTTATAAAAAAGGTCTGATGTAGATACACTAAAAAACTGCACTGTTCTACGCTGAACCAAGGTTTCCTCAAAGGTACAGTAAGACGTCTTTATTAACCTTTATGTAACTATTTATCCAAGAGTGTGAGAATGGATCCTGAATTACACTCTGATATTAAAAAAAAAAGTACAAAATCTGCTATCGAGAATCATAAGGTCTTTCCCCTGTCCCACTGGGAGAATCTGTAAGTGACGAATAAAACAACAATGAGTGCTAGTTTAGGAAAAAAGTCAACGATGGGGTGATGTGACATGACGCAACTCGATAATGTCTTAATTATAAACTAATTATTAATTAATTAGTAATTATTTTCCAACAAAAATCCCAAGTCTTTTTTTCCACAGCAATTTGCCAATGATTACAATTTTCAATTAATGAATGAATGTCATGCTTGTTAACAGTTTATAATTTATTTATTATTTATAGTTTATTTAATGTTAGCTCCTGTTGTCACTTATGTTATAGTAGCTATAAACAGTTGCTCCCTCACCAGCCTTTCTTATTTCTCTCTTGGAGGTAATGACAAGACAAATGTAGCTTGTCGTGTTACCGAGAAACTGCATAGCTCAAGAGATAGCTCAGACAGATACAAGGTCATTCTTCTAGAAGCATTCTAATTAAAAGATTAAACATTATCAATCTATGGTATGATCTAATTGTTGACACTGTAATCAGTCCCAAGATGACAATGAGGCTATGAAATTGTCTGAATGAGTTTAATTGATGTACAGCAACTAAAACAGCTTGAAATCTGTACGGAGCTGTCTTATCAAAGTATTGCAAACCAGCAAAAAGGAAAGAAAATTATTAAACACTAAGCTAATCATACCTCACCACATTTGCCTCCATTTTGAAGCAATTTTAATTCTGTCACATTTAGAAGAAGAAGCAGAAGCCTTTATTTGTCACATATACAAATTCTTTTCTTTCTGGGGTCAGAGTGAAGGGTCAGCCATGATACAGTGCCTCTGGAACAGAGAGAATTAAGGGCCTTGCTCAAGGGCCCAACAGTGGCAGCTTGGCAGTGCTGGGGCTTAAACCCCCGAGCTTCTGATCAGTAACCCAGAGCCTTAACCGCTGAGCCACCACTGCCCATATCGGGGATCGGCAGCTCTTCCAGCTCAATCGCATCAGTCTGCTGTTCTGATTGTAGGACCTGGTGAAGGCAGACATGGTGAGGAACAGGAAGATGGCTGGAGTCGCACAATGATAACATTTCACAACTCACTACTATGTTTACAAAAACCCAGAGCTGTGATCCATCCTGGAGAGGAAGGAGATGTTGAAATATTAGGCAGCTGTTCAGTTTGACATCAGACAAACGGGAAAAAAGTTAAGAAATAACAGCCAGGGCTAAGGCTAAGCTTGCTCATCTGGTTGCTAATGGCTTATTGATTGAGAGGTGCTTTACTAAACGCAGAGCCGTGGAGAACTAGGTGCTCGGCTAAGATCGGCTTAGCAGACGGCTGCAAACACAGATGTTCTTTCCAATCCATTATGTAGGGAACCGATCCATACTGGTCCGTAAATGGCTTAAACCAGTGGTGCACAGCTGTAGTCCCAAGTCCAGCTTGGTGATAGTTTGGTCATTTCACCTGCTAAGGATGTGTTTGAGTGAATAAATCACCAGTTCACTAGACTCCAGTTTGAAATCTGTATGTTTCAGTAAACAATTAGCACTTCTTAGAAGGGTATGGATTTAATTAAACAGAACATTTATTAGTTCAGGCATATCCAACTATTATCTGTTAGTAGTGTGTGTGTGTGTGTGTGTGTGTGTGTGTGTGTGTGTGTCTTTGCTGTCTCCATGCCTATCTGTCTGTTGGCCTTGGTGTCTGTCTGTGTCTCTCTCTCTCTTTGTGGCTGTGTTTCAGTCTTTCTGTATCCATGCGTGTGTGTGTGTGTGCGCGTCTGTTTGTGTCTTTGTGTGACTACTTCCCCTCTTTGTGTACGCGTGTCTGTCCAAGTCTGTGTGTGTGTGTGTCATTGTGTCTGTGTGTCAGTCTTTCTGTCCCCGTGTCTGTCTCTCTTTGTGCCTATCTGTTTGTGTGTTTGTGTATCTGAGTGTGTGTCTTTGTGTGTACATCTGTTTTTTTGTGTGTCTGTCTCTGTGTCCGCTTGTGTGGGTCTGTCAAAGTCTGTGTGTGTGTCTTTCTTTTTGTTTGCCTTTGTGTCTCTGTGTCTGCCAGTCTGTCAACCTGTCTGTGTGTGTTCATCTGTCTGTGTCTGTCTGCCTGTGTGTCTCTCTGTCCATCAGTCTGGTCTTGGCCTTCACTCAGGCGCTTTATTCCAGTATGAAGTCCAGCTGGAGACTCCATATTGTGAGAGAATACATAGACTAAAATCTTTCTCCAGTTTTAACAAAAGTAGTTTATTTATCTGTGTCGCAATTCTGGAGACCTACCAACACACCATAGTTAAACAGGATGCACAAAGAGAACACTATTATTAACTGCCAAATAACTGCCCATTACATCATCAGCACAGCAGACGGAAAGTCGTTCATGGTGGCATGCTGATTTAACCCGGATCCCAATATTCATTTTATAGCTTCTCATTTTCTCAGTTAATGGCCAGACACTGGCCCCTTCAAGTCTTCCTGATGCATCCTTGGCTTCATTTTATTGAGCGTGACTGATTGCCTTGCTCTTATAAATCACAACACATTTATAAAATGGCACTGTGTGGATCCAGTTTGTAATTAATGCGTTTGATGCTGTAGGAATAGCAAATCCAGGTACAGCTTACATAGTGATGCAAAGTGTAAAACATACTCACAGCTCACACACTGGTTTTCTGTTGAAATGAAAATGGGTTGCAAACTGTAGCAACATTTGAGATGGAGGAGTCTATTTTCGATTTCTTTTCAGAAGTATAAACACAGACAATGCCAACTATTCATTTCTAGTTTCCGTGGGTAGAATAGTCTGACGTGGTCATAACTAACTGTCCAATATCATCAACTGTTTTATACACAGTTTAAATAGTTTAGTATTTTATTATAAGTGTAAAGATGATTTTCTTTCTGTAAGGGATATGAGGTCAAGGGCAAACATCTGTATCCCAAATGTATTTTAAGTAGAGAAAGAAAGATGTACTCTCTATTTTAAAATGTAACATTACAATTAAGAGGATTCAAAGCTGATAATGAAAGAGCTTGGCAGGCAAAGAATTATAATAATAATTTAAACAACTGAATTTTTGTTACTTGTGATAATGAAGATCTGTGAAATACAACAGCCATTACATACACCATTTTGTCCTAAACACTGTACATTTTGCACCTGACTAACCAAGTTTATTATAAAACACAGGCTTACTTTATTTTCCTCAATACATGCTGCTATCTTACTTCATCTACAGTAGGGATGCAAGCGTATATGCATACATTATTTGGAATGAACATACAATGTGACCATGGCAAGGTGAGCTGGTTTGAGTAATTCAGAAACTGTTGATCTCCTGGGAATTTCACATGCAACATTCTCTAGAGTTTACACAGCATGGTGCAAAAACAAACAAACAAACAAAAACCAAAACAAACAAAAACAAACAAACAAAAACAACAACTGTGGTGAGCAGAAGAGCATCTCAGAATGAACAATACATTAAAGTGGATGAGTTATAACAGTGGTGTTCCACTCCTGTCAGCCAAGAAGAGTAATCTGAGACTACAGATTCCACCCCTAAACTTAAATCTAAACAAATACCAATTTAAATAATCTGAAAAAAAAAAAATCATCAGATTTGTCTACAGTATTTACACTGTATTTAGTATCAAGTCCTGAATAAGGTGTATTTGTGATGGACAGTGGAGAAACAGACAAACTCACTGTAGGAAGAAACTTTTGATCAGAAACTAACTCAGACCCAGAGCCAGGACTTTAATCCTATTAAGCTCATATGAAAACATTCGCTGAACATCTGCAAATAAACGTGTATCAGAGTAGAACACTGAACACCCACAGTGATATAAAGCATGTAACGGCTATGGAAACCGCCCTGAGAGGAAATGAACAGACAAGATATTATCCAGTATCTCTATCCAATAGCAAATTGCTTGTGTACACATTTTATCTCCTCTCTATGGTTTTCTGAAGGGGTGTGTGTGTGTGTGTGTGTGTGTGTGTGTGTGTGTGTGTGTGAGCTGCCAGGCTAGTGTGAGCTTCCTGGAGGCTGTCATTTGCACAGTGATTACAGCACAGTGATAGAGGAGGAGGAGGAGGGGGAGGATCGGTTCGAGGGGTACGCCAATCTGTTCACAATTCGCTGCCAATGATAAGAGGACAGAGAAATAAATCTCGCTACAACTGACATCCACTTTGTACTCATGCACAATTATGCCAAGCGAATTTCACAATTACAAAACAACACAAAACAGGATCGTATAATGAACCAGATGATCTGAAAATTCAATTAAAGCAGTAATCTAGCATTTTTTTTTTTTGGGCCTGTAATCATGTATAATGAAAGTCTAAGATGGAAGATAAACATTTATGGGAAATTCAAATGTACTTGTACATTTAGCTCTTTACATTTTTACTTTTCAGACTACTTTATCACAGATAAAGGATAAGAAGCACAGAAGTGCTCCAATTTTCACCTAATCAAGCATGGACACAGCAAAACCTCTGTCTATTAATCCATTTTCCACCTGACTTATAAACGAGTACCGGAGAGAGCCTGGATTAAATCACCCACATGTCTGATATTAAAGTTAATGATCACTTTAGATTTAAAGATTTGACTCAAATATCCATGTGTGAAGAATGCAGGGTGGCGCTAGTGAACTTGTGTATTGTTAATCCTCCTGTTTCTAATTAGAGAGCGGACAGAGGACAAATGATTTAAAAACCATTTAGTAATAAACCAAAAAACAATTTAGTAATAAATTTAGTAACAAACCTGAATCTTAGCTTCTAGCCTTCAGAGCACACTGGGAGTATAAAAAAATAAAAGAGATCTGTATTTAGTAAAGTAAAAGGCTCACTCACTCACTGAGGAAACTTACATTAAAAGCAAACACAGGTGAGAAGCTTAGCCATTATGTGACTATTATGTGGCAAATTCTCCAATCTGATTGGTCAGAAGGTGTGCATTATTTTTGTATAACAGCACAGTTCGGACAGTAGTTCCGGCTGTAACATGAACAATAGGTTATTATTAATGCGCTCTAATATTCTAATATGTTATTGTTTCTATAGTAAAAAGTCATAAACAGGGACTTATAAGGCAGACACTCCATATAATCTAAGACTAATAATAAACAGATTAAAAAAACTGTTGTCTAGCAAAGTAAAATGTCTAATTGTGGTTTCTTTTTTTTTTTTTGGTAGGAGATTTTTTTAATATTTATGGAAACAGTCTTGGTTGTTAGCGGCTTTGTAACAGTCATGGTGCTTTGCAAAGATCTTCAGGACAGAGGAGTTTACACTTTCGGGTTTCTCTGCAAAATGACAGGCTGCATTTTTGGAGAGAGAGAGAGAGAGAGAGAGAGTGTGATCTGATAAAAGTAAGAAGACAATGTTAGCTATCTGTTACACTCTGGCTGTATCTGAAACCAAACGCAGCTGCCTTTGGTGCCTTGCTGCCATCGTTGTCTCATGAGTCAGTGTCTCAGAAAGCACTTCAATATCTACAAATGTTCAGGTAACGGTTTGATTAAAATCTCTGGCTTCCATCTGGAGTAAATTCTTGTGGAACGTCCCCAAGACAAGTTAGTTCCTGTTATCATTCACTTATATCAGCTATAAACAACTGTTCCCTCATCAGCCTTTTTTTTCCCTCTCAAAATTAACCAAGAAGGCTTTTCTGTTGCCAAAAAAGTACAGCTTTACCTCGGACAATGGAGACTCCTTTGATAAATGCTTAATAAACTTGACATATTGACAATTATATAGATTTCTTAATCTGTTTATTTTTGTATATCCTCCATACAAATCCTTGTGCATGTTTTTACTATAGAAATGATAAAGAATTAGAATTAAACCTATCACTTGAATTATAGCTGGAACTATTGTCATATGTGTCATATAAACTGCATATATGACTGTTCCTCCATCACATGCGCCAGTACAGAACAGCTAGCTTTTAGATACTTGTGTTTTAATGAATTCGTCCCTAAGATGCATCTATTGTCCTGGAAATTCTCACAACACAATCGCTCTCCTCGGTTAACTTGCTGCTTTCTCACCAAAGAGATTAAAGTTAATAACACAACAGATCTTGGCCGCTTTAGTCTGGGCATTGTGTAATATAAAGAAGCCATCTGTCACAGCAGGGAAGCAGGAGGAAGCACAATGAAGTGCTCCAGGGACAGCGGTGCTGGAATGTCCAAACCAAACGGGAAGGCAGTCCAGAAAGGTAAAAGGCGAGGAACTTTTCCAGCAGAAGGATGTGTAGCGACAGATCGTCTTATTTTAATTGTGATCACAATTTTTGGCTGATTTGACTAATTTAAACTGAGAGAGCTATGCTGAAGTTACATTTTAAAATCTTTATTAACTCCATATTTATATCATTTGACCCTGATCATTTTACAAATTTTCAGACTTTGTTTCCAAAACAAAGAAAAAAACAGATTTTATTCAGTGACACAAGCAAAAACTAAACACCACACTATAATAGCAAGCAAGAAATCAAGCAAGGAAGCAAGCAGGCAAAGTGGGAAAGGAAGAAAAAAAATGTGCAAAGCTGAGAAAAACATACCACCCAAGACCTGTCGCTGTAATTGCAGGTGGTTCTACCATGCTTTTTTTGGGGGGGAGGAGGAGGGGTACTCATGGGAGGAAATCTCTAATTATGCGATAATTCAATTTGATTGTGTTTTTAATTCAGAACCAAATTATACAGTAAATAGATTCTTTCACAATTTCTATATTCATTTTTTAGTACAGCCACTTGCTTTTTTTAAAAACTGAAAATGATAATAAAGGTAATGCTTTTCCAATAAACTTGTCACAACAGTTTTTACTCAAAGCCAAACAAAATCTGCATTTGTACATTTAAGATCTGTTAAAAGTTTAGCTGTAAGACCATCAAGACTATTTATAACCATGTGATAAACATTTAGTCTCTCAAAATGTATTATTTTTTAATGTACTGATACAGTATTATTTAATATAATCCCACTGTTACTCTGAATAACTGCATTTAATTTATGGCATTACTTTGCTATCAATTTAATAATTCCATATAAACAACAAGGTATGTGTCCTAAAAGTGATATTAGGCCACAGGTAATTACTTCATCCCTGAAAAGCCTTTATCCAAGGCACTCTGTACTACAACACAACTAAGCTATACCTCATGTAGTGAGCATAATAAGTAAATAGGAAGCCATTTGGGATTTGGACACAAATGAATTATTCGTACATGACGTCAGGTTAAAGAGGTCGGATGTTCATATGAATCCCAGTTTGCCTAAGAAATATAAGATAAATATCATAGACTAGAAGATGTGGCACAGTGTAGCACTTTTTCTAATGATAGTTTGAGCTCAAACTTAAACAAACATTGTTTTTGTAGCACAATTAGAGAGAGAATAACACCACTGAGTCCCTACCTGTAATGTCTAACATGGTTGGAGACACTTGTAGAGGAATCTTGGTCCATCTACACGGAAAAACTCCTCAACATCAAACTCTTTTATATTCTTACGTTTGATCATGTGGATTTCCCTCTTCAATTAGACCACAGTAGTGATGTAGCTGAATAGAAATACCCTTTTTTACTGAACAGATAATGTGTTCTAAACAGACACAAATACAGATATGAAAACGAGGTGCACTATTTTTTTTTGCCAGAAAGCTTCACAGGGCATCTGGTTGAAACTAGAACTGTGTATCATGACTGGGATGCCATGGGGGGCAACAGAAAAGTTGCACAAGCAGGAGGTTTTAACTTCCTGTGTTTACTTCCATGCGGTCATGAGCAAGCAGTCAGATATGAAGCTTGTGGGGCGAAGAAAGAACATATTAACATGAACACACTGTGTTCATTCATTCATCCTTAGTAACTGCCTGGTCAGAGCTGCTGTGGTTTAGGTTACTAGGTTGTTTATATTTTGGATAAAAGAACCAAATTCATTAGAAAATACTGTGAGAGAAAAACTGGGAGAGTTGGATTAAAGATCAGTCCCAGGCAATTCTCACTGTGCGACCAATTATGAACCAGAGTGATGTAGCTGAGGTGGACAAAGTGTCAGAATACACACAATGTGTGAATACACGCACAACTGCTGACATTTCTACTTCTGGCTTTTTTCCTCCAGTATTAATAAAAAAAAACCCTTCTGGTTTAGGCTGTTCTAGAAATTTGTTCACTTCAGGCTTAAATCCTAATACAGAAACTTGGAGCTGTAAACAGATATTTGGAGCACTACATCCCTACACCACAGGTTTTCAGTACTGTTCAAATACACAAACTGAGATGCCCATTGCAAAATATCGATTTTATGTTTCATTAACCATTTCTCTATTGATTTGGAAGTACATTATGTTTGTCTCATCATCTAGTTAAATTCTATCGCCGAGTCTGAACCTCCTGGCAGAGGCAACCAAGTTTTGAGCTGAAATATCATGATATTTAGCAAAACTCATGATGCCATCAAACTTCACAAGACACAAAAGAGCCCAGAACCGTCCATATTTATCTGTGGCTATCAGGTGCTTTTCCCTGTATGCAATGCATTTTTTTCTGATTATTATATTTTGATGCAGAATCGTTCAATTAAAAAAAAAAAAAAAAAACTCTATGCTTTAAAGAGTTGATTATTTTCCCTGACAACATAATGTCAGAATAAAACATTTTCCTATAAAACTATATACAGTACAGTATTTTAAGACATAAAGCTCACTGCTGAGCACAAATCACAACTTGATCAGAGAATAAAGGAACAGCGAGGCACCTCCATGGGGCACTGCATCACCAGGTGCCTACATTACCACTTCAAGACACAGACAACAAAGCGGAGTGAAAAAGAGACAGTCTTAAGCCCAAAAATGTCTTTCACTCCTTAAAAGCCGGAGAGGTCGAAACACGGTCTGTGCTAGTAAAAGCTGTTCACGGTTACGAATACATGGTGATTCAAATGTAGAATGGGTTCATCTATTTGTTGACACTGGGGACATTGGAGAGGTCGAGAGAGAGAATGCACACCGTCACTCACTCTAACAGAAGAGAGGAGGGCTCAGAGTAAGGAGAACTCCTGTGTGACATTTTTCATGAAATGTCATAAGAAAGGGGAACATGCTGTGTGTCTCTGGCCACACACACCCCCTGTGCCTATCACAGTATTATTAAAAAAAACACACACACACACACACACACACACACACACCAAACAGTCAATACCAGAGTCATATATAAAACATGATTATCAGTGTTACTATGGCATGTCCATCAGTTTTCGTGTTGGAAATTGGTATATTGAAGTGCACAGCTATGAAATTACGAACAGTTAACTACAACAAATGCTCTGTGATTCACGGGCGAAGCATTTGAGACTGAGGCTATAGCCTAAATGACTACCAGGCCTGAGACACAGTTTTCCCCACTACGGCTATTTTTCCAATAGCACACAGATTATCTCTAATATCTCTTTTCCTTCTGCTGTAAAACACACACAAGTCAAGATAATTATGTAGGAAGCACAAATTGATCCTTATGGGACATTTAGCACATAAAATAATGCTAATTGTAACAGTTTAAAATAACCACTAGACAGAGGTGCGTTTTGGTGAAAATGGGTCATTGTGCACAGTTTAGTCAGCCCCATGCTTTTGTTTAAATTGCTAAAGTGCAGACGTGCCAAAGGAAGTGATTTCTGATCCTTTGGAACCTTGGAGACCTTAAGCCCCCGTGAGGAAGAAAACCAATCCAAAGGCATTTAGTACTCACACTAAAAGGCTTACAGGAAAAATACATGTACAGTATGTATGTTTTGCTATGGCATATACTGTAGCTATCCAACAACCAGACAAAAGCATGCCATTCTGCTTAGATAGCAAGGTTTTTGACATCTTTAGGCAGCCTGGTTGTTTTTTTGTTTTTCACAATAACCACACCTGGGATCCATTTTGGATGCTTTTAGATGCTTAAGATGTTTCATCATCACTATTTCTTTTATCTTGCATCCTGATATATTAGAAGCAATAAATCACAACTGTCAGTTATACCCATCTCAACTAGGTAGGAATATCTCATAGAAACCAAAAGTGACCGTGGGAAAATGAAATGTCCTGCGTGTGTCTGTGTTTGCAACAATCTCTAGTCACCGAGTGCAAACACAGGGTGAAGTCTGCATAATGAAAGATTAACCGCTACCATAAGATATTCCTTTTCCACATCCCTGCATTGTTTCCTATGTAAAGTAAGTGTTTTTTAAACATCTGTAATGAGTGGAGACTTTACCTTCTCTAAAATTATTACACCCTCCTGTCTCTACAGTTACAGCAGGAGAAGAAGAGTACCCAATCATTTGACCTCCATCACCCTCACACATCTCTGTATTTTACACAGTGCTTCTCTAACATTTATTCCAAATGCTAGTCGGTATGTGCTGCAAATGCAGATCCCAAACACCTGAGGAAAGAAGTGAAGTGTTTATAGATTAAAATTCCTTGGAGAAATAAAGTCCATACTGCTATAAAACCTATAAAATCTAGCTACGGTCCACACACACTGCTGTCTAAACGCTCCAGTCCCACAGTAAGAGGCAGGACATGCTGTGAGAACATGTCAGCCTGGCGATTAATATGCTGGCTTAAGTGCATTAGAAAGCAGATGATTCAGACTCTCTCTCAATCACACACACACACACACGCACGCACGCACAGATTTCATCCATTAGGCATATTAATGCACAATATGGGTGGGGGGTGTCTCGGTGAAATGAGAAAAAAACACTCAGAAAAAGTGAAAAATGAAAAGGCTTGAATATTATGTGTGATACTTTTAGACAGGTATCACAAATCTAACAAAACATGCATTTCCTAAACATTTTAGCTAAATGACACTTGTGTTACTTGTCATTTACTTCATATCTTATTTTAGTTTCATGATGAATCAATTCTTTTATTAAGTAAAAATAAATAAAATAATAACAATGATAACAATGATAAAAATAATAATAATAATAATAATAATAATAATAATAATAATAATATCACACATACAATAACTGAAGTCACTTTTTTGGGGCTGAATCTCAAATGGTGTTCAGGACATACTGCACTGCAAAACCATTATGTTGTACCTTATGTAGTGAGCATGCATAGTGAACAGGAAGCATTCTGGGATATGTCCCAACTGTGTAAAATTTAGCTTTAAAAAAAAAAAAAAAAAAAAAAAAAAAAAAAAAAAAAATCAGCAAACACACTGATAGCAGATACACAAAAATGAATTTGAACCATAACAGTTGAGAATATTATGATCTTCCTGTGATTTTATTTGTTTACAAAAAAAAAAAAAAAAAAAAAAAAAAAGACACATTTCACCTTCCATGATTGTTAATTCTAATTGCTGATCTTACTTCCATAAAATTATAGGTTTATTAATATTACTACTAAATCTAAACCCTCCGCTCACACTAGGAAGCGACACGTTGCTTGTTGCACGTGTATTTTGTCTTGTGGATGTTCCAGTGAGAAACAGCAGTGGCTATACATAGTTTCTAAAGCTAACTAGTTAAACAGAAATGGAATAATGTAGTAATCAGTCTGACAGTGGGTTGTTTGGTTTACATGTTGCATGTCAAGCTTCATACTAGCTTCGTCGGTTATCTGTGCTTCCCTCCAAGCTTTATTTTTCTTCATAATATCATTATACATATTTAATGAGAGGTCATATATGAGAGGATATGATGAAATTACAGTTATAAGAACAGTAAATGGGAGTTAATTGCAGGTAAGAAATAAAGTTTTGAGTGGGGAACTAAAGAAATGTCGGACCACACACACCATAGGATTGGTCCGAGGAATCATAAAATGCACCAGTGTGTGTGTGTGTGTGTGTGTGTGTGTGTGTGTGTGTGTGTGTGTGTGTGTGTGTGTGTGTGTGTGCGCGTGTGCGCTGCATTGCATTACTCCACCAGCACAGTTAATTGGTGGGTGGTATTCTGGTGGCATTAGGCAAGCAGCAGGTGGGTGAAGAGGGTTCCAACTCTATGACAGCTGATGAAGTCCCATGAAATGACATTTCCTCAGAAAGGACGATGTTCTACCAGCTTCCTGTAGTGTGAACGCAGGGAAGAGTGACCACCTCCTGGCCACACACACACACACACACACGCCACAAACCCGTCCTTTCTCTCTCATCTCTCACCTTGGAGAAACATGCTGTGGCAAGGAACTTGGGTTTGGCATAGCCATCGCCATGGAGAAGGTGACCTTGAGGTCACGATGATGCTGAGAGCGAGGCGTGAACTGGAGAAGGAATAAAGCTGGCAGAGCTGTTGGTGCTGTCAACATCGCAAGCTCAGCCAGATCACTCAGGAGAAAGAAAGCACAAGGCTGCCAAGCGAAGTCAAAACAAAGAGCTGTGTATGCATGGCACTAGAAAGATCAAAATAACTCCAGAACTAAAGACTTCAGCCACGAGCTGATGCACGTGCAAGAAGAAATTCTTCCGTTGCTAATAAAATAAAAAATAAAAATAAAAAATAAAAAATGTGAAAGAATTTTGGATTTGCATATGTGTGGATAGGTCTTACCCGATTTTTGGATAACTGATGATTATCGCTTAGTGAAGAGTTTCTACCTGGGAACTTTTCCCAAAACTATTACAGTATAGTTCCTCCAGAGAGATGAATCCTTTGTAAAGAACCCTTTCAGGTGCTAGATGGAACTTCAGGGTGTAGTGCTTATGATACGAGTAGTCAGTTATGTAATATGTGAACTATATTCACTGAGCAGTGTGTGTAACATCAAGAAACTGCCTCAAGCACAGTCATGCAAACTGCAAAGAACACTAAGGTTACATTCACAAGGAATTTTTGGCATCCATCGAAAAAAATCTCTGGATGCACGATGTTGGTTTGTTGTAGGCGGAGATGGATTTTAGGTGAAATACCTCCACATGTGAGAGCACTTCAGTTTGGCAAGCACAGAGACATATGCTCTGAACCAACCTTTCTTCTGCAAATACAAATCTTGATCTAGATTTATAAGACTTCCCAAGATGGCATGCTAATGATCTGAAAATAAATTTAATAAAGTTTAATGTCAGCTACAACTACATCCAGATTTGATGATTATATTATATGTGTTGTTACGTAGCTAACGTGAACAAGTAAGGCTATCATTTTTTACTCACATGCTTATACAAAAGAATGAAAATTCCTCGTGTAGATAACCACTTACCATACACAGTCCGACCTTGGAGGCGTGAACTACGTGCAGATAATTTTAATAATCTGTAAGCGCTACCCAGAAAATCAATGGAAGTATCTGCATACCCTGACTCTGACGATGAGGAACTTTCTTGCATAGGTATTGATGTAACTTTTGAACTTAAGCCGCTGACTCTGAATACAAGCCTGTGTTTAAGTGACCAGTTTCACCCAATTTGTCTCCACCATCTTGGAAATTCTTTTATGAATCAAATCAAGGGCTGCGTTTCTATAAGAAAGGAGGCTGATTAAGAATAATCAATACCAGCAATGTGCACATGCAGCAATGTGCATTGTACAGCAGTTATGTACTGCTGCAGATTTTCCAATGTAGGGAATAGTGAGTAGGAGACCAGTTCCAACATGGCACATGATTAGTTTCTTCTTCACCTTCCTCAGCATTGGTGCGAATCACTAAAGTCCCACTCCTAACCTTCTCCTACTGGAGGACAAATGGTTAGGGTCAGCTATGTAAACTGGTTAACTTTAACGAACAACAAAAGTGTCACTTTACACATCGGTGTTGGTGTGGGTTATCCATTAACACATCATTCACATCATCACGTTTATTATCAATGCCAGCGCTTGTAACAAACTGAAGTATCATTTTCTGTAAGTAAGAATAGACAACAAAGTCTAAATCAAGAACCCCTTGAGCCTCACAAATGCTTTAGTATTTCAATTTCTGGGAAAACACTTGCAACTTTTCTAGCATCAGTGCTATCTTTTGAATAAGTGAATATAGCAACAAATATAAGGCCATGGCTCAGCCCAAATGAATTGATTTCCCAGTGATAGCGAGCAGTTCAAATCACTTTGCATGGCACTATATTTATAAAATCCTGAATTTTAATCACGATCGCAGCAGGCCTAAATTAGATCTAATTAAGCCCTAATCAGACTGGCAAAATTGCCAAACCAGACTACATCTCTATCATTACGGAGACATCTCACTTTCCTGGATGACCTCCAGAGACCCTGAATTATTTCAGCAAGATGAATTAGAAACAAGTGCTTATGGAAAATACTGGTAATTTATAGCAAATGATGTGCGATGCTGTGTCTGGTGTGTTCCCTGGCAGGTGTATAATAAAGGTAAACAGCTTAAGAGCTGCTTATATCGTGATGTCAGTCAGATGAATAGCAAAACACCTAGAACTGAGAATCAGGGCAATTATAAAGGAAAAATACTAACAAGTGCTTTAGATTTAATTAAAAAGATCTGCTGGTCTGGGTTCATTTCTTCGAGGTTCGTTGTGCTTCAAGCATGTCATATGATGTCATAGTTCAAAAATCATGGAAACACAAAGCCATGTCCTTGATTGGTCAATATCCGGAAAAATGACATCTCAGCTCGACTGACCTGTCACACATTGTGAATTCAATGCACAAGACATGACAATGCCTTTGCCCTTAGCTTAAATAAAGCAATAAAAAGCTACAGCTCTCCTCTAAAAGGTAATCTGGCCTTAAATTGAATGGTAGGACAATACACACCGTACAGATCAAAAAGTGTTCAAGAAAAGCACAGAGAGAAGGAGGAAAGCATGAAATGAATTTTGACCTGCAGGTTGGTCAGTTTAAAACTAGACAGAGCTGTTGTCTGGGTGGCCACTGACACTTTAACTGGAGCATGGCTTTTCAGTTTATGGCTCTGAAGAATTGAAAATCAGAAAGCCACACTGCCAGCTCTCTCTCTCTCTCTCTCTCTCTCTCTCTCTCACACACACACACACACAAAATTGTTACACCATTGTAGGGTGGTGTTGGAGCGAGCGCTGGCACAGGCAATTGAAGATTTCTTTCCACAAGCACCGGAGGCTATCAGATATCTATAATGTGAAAACATGGTCATAAATGGGAGGTTACAGACGTGAAATTGAACTTGTGTGGCTTAACAGTAGATGCACAATTGGCCCTGTGTGGACACAGGATATTGGAACATCCATACTACACATCCGTGTCGAGAGTGTATGGGAGTAAACTGTGATATCAGGCAATATCAGGGAGATGAGTATCAATCCAATAGCTTTTGCTATAATAATAAAAAAATCTCACTTTTTCATCTCAGCCTCTATGAATTTTAGGACAAAACTGTATAAAAATACCTTCTGGCCAGTCATAATCAAGAATTCAACAGCACTGTGTTAAAATAGTTATGAATTCTGACAGTGTGAGAACTGCTAAACTGCTCAATCCCAAAAGACCACTACACTGCACTACACTAGCAGCACTTACACTTCCTTTCTCTAATAGAAGCTGGCCTTCAGCTGTGTGTGTTAATGAGAAGAGATAAACGTGCAGGCACAGGCCAGGACCTTCGGCTCCAACACACCAGACACGGAGCGTCAATTATGAAATGTGGACAGCTTGAGGCATGTCATTGGAGGAAAATCCGGTAGCTTGTTCTGAACACATGCAGCGGGACAGATATGCCTGAAGGTGGCTGGAGAGTTTATAGTGTCACCTTTCTTTTCTTTTCTTTTCTTTTTTTTTTTTTTTTTTTTAAAATGCCAGAAATACACCAGAGCTGTCAAGGCTGTAAGAGAGAGTGTTCGTCAGAGACATAGCTTCCGTAGCACAGCTAGAATAATCAGACTAGCTCTTTACAGCCTTCAGGGGCTGAGAGTAACATGCGTTCATTAAATCTCACCTGGCTAAAGTTTAGTTAGGCCAAATGTAGAAACATGGGTCCAAGATCAAACAAGAGGAAACTGGCATACAGGTCATTAACAACACAGCAAGCTGATTGTGAAAAGTGAAGACTCGGCAGGCTAAAATACATGAATTGTCGTCCCATGCTGTCATCACTTTTATGAATTTGGCACACTCGAGGTTAATTAATATGCAATTCTCACGCACAGTGTCCTAATAATAACTAATTGTTGTAATAACGTTCAACAAATTAATGGCTAAAAATGATTTGTTTCATTTGCATTTTAGGTATTTATTATGTATAAAAAATGAATACTAGGAAGACATGTACACATGTCCATTCATGCAATTATCCAATCATGTGGCAGCGGCACAATATATAAAATCATGCAGCTGTAGGTCAAGAGCTTCAAACATCGGAAAAGGGGATAAATGTGATCTCGGTGGCTTTGACCGTGGCGGGGTTGTTGGTGCCAGACACACTGGTTTCAGTATTTCAGAAACTGCTGATTTTCACACACAACAGTCTCTAGTGTTTACAGAGGATTGTGTGAAAAACAAAGAAAAACATCCGGGTGTCAGGGGCAGTTCCTGCTGATGAGAGAGATCAGAGGAGAATGGCTAGACTGGTTGGAGCTAACGGAATGGCTACAGTAACTCAAATAACCACTCTGGTGAGCGGAAAAGCATCTTAGAATGCATGACATGCTGAACTTTGAGGCAGATGGGCTACAACAGCTGGAAAATAATAGTAGTTGGCCACAGAAGCTTCTAATGTTAGCAGGCAAAATAGTTTGAAACAAAGTTTGGTTATTATAAAGAAAGTAAAATACAGTGCAATCTTTACAGATGTGTGTGCACACGGTCCATATGAACTGAAATCCCAGAGATACACCTGTAATAGTAACATTATCACCCAAACTAATCCAATCCAAATAGGGCTTTATTTTATTGGGATGGCAAATGTGTCAGAGATGGGACTGAGGCTGGACATATACAGTACCGTGCAAAAGTCTTAGGCACCCTATTTTTTTTTTTTTTTAGTACAAACCTTGTTATAGATTTTTATTTTATGACTTCTACATTATTGATTCAGTGCAAAAACATTTTAGATTTCCAAACATTCTTTTTCCAGCACAAAATTAAATGTTACAGAAAAATGTTTGTATGTCAGTAAAGAAAGCATCAGATTACATAAGAGACCACTTTTCAGACAAAAAACAAACATAATGAAGGCTGCTGGGTTTTGCGGCAAAAATCAAAGTCTCCAGAAGAGCTGTGGCTGGTTCTGCAAGATGCTCA
>CM075004.1:22755747-22800747 GCA_037576675.1 Pangasius sanitwongsei | reverse complement strand
GACTATATATGTGAATTTCCCTGTTTCTAGCTTTTCCCCAAAAATTCACTGCAGCAAAAGTAAACGAGCAAATGGTGGTACAGGAAGTCTCCTGAGTGCATTTGTTTAATTCTTGCTAGTTTTCTGACCAATGATTTGTTGTTAAGACCATAAAAAGCTTAATATTTGCCATTTTCGGCTTGACCCATATCTCTGGTGCAAAACAAATCCATCACACTGAAATATTCTACTCTACAGCCATGACCATGTAGTTGCAATCAATACAAACACACATCTTCTTTGCACCACTTCACCTTATTTTATCCACCAATCTGCCTCTGCCGATCTGCCTGCCTGTGTGTCTGTGATTCTGCGAGTAGCCTGAGTGCAGAGATAGTGTTTTTGTTGTCACTGGAAAGTGTGCACCTGTGTTTGTGGTCTAGTGATAATTACAATCAGCCCGAAGGGTCTCATTAGCAGCTAGCTGAGTCTGTGCATGTTGACAGTGGAGTTAGTCCTGGAAGTCGGAGAAATAATAGTGCAGCAGGCCATGGCATTGACACTCTGGCCCTACAGATGTGTGTTCTCAGTCACGGCCCATCGACACCATGACTCCACAAATTCAGAATCAATGGCCTTTTTAAGCTCAACAGTGAAACAAAAGCCTGGACGCATTAAACTCTACATCCTCCTGGGTTTTCAAGTGACACTGAATGTGTAATTTTAAATCATTATCCAACAATGGAATATGAAAAGCCTTAATATAATGAATTAGTGCAGAAGAAAATGCAGAAGATGGTTAGTTTACCATAACAACCACATTTTTGTTCATCAATAATGTTGGCTAAGATGCATAGATAGATTGTTGTAAGGCAAAATGGCGCAGGTTCTGACATGATGCCGAGCCATACTTTTGGGGTTTGGTGGAGAAGCGCTAAAACTAGCTAGCCTAGCTGTTATCACATCATTCGAAAATCTTAAAATTGCTTATACCACCACAGCGCTGATGACTTCTCAAATCTGATTAGTCAGGAGGTGTTTCCTATAACCGCACGGCTCTGACATTACTGCTAGCCACAAGGTTCTTAGTAATACGCTCATTCTAATATGTTATTGAATAAAATTTCTGTAAGGAGATGTTTATTTAATATTTATGGCAGGAGCTTCCAGGGACAGTCAGTAAATCCACCACGAGGTAGTCATTCCAGTTTCTTGTGTACATGACAAGCTACAGTTTTTGTTTATTTGTGTTGTCATTCAAGAGAGAAAAAGAGGCTGCTGAGGAACCTAACTCGTTTTCTGGATATTCCACTACACTAAATGTACATTATACACAGATAAAATGTATGAGCTCGTACTTGAATTTATAAAAACGTATACATTTTCTGTGGTATAAGAGAAAAACACTTTGCAGAATTGTTGTTACTGTTTAATCATCCAATTCCATGTGGTAACAGATCACACCACCTTGTTGTTGATTATTGTCTTATAACAGCATGCCTCGTCTTGGATATTGGACCTGATGGGATTCAAAAGCATGAACCTATATCAGATCACAAACCGAATGCTAGTTTTATATGCAAATAATGAGATCTTTGTTTTAAATGGGGTCATTTGTATTTAGCATTGTGTTAACAAATTTGACACAAATACCAGATTTATTTTTTTTTTAACTGGCACGTGTAAATAAATCGACTGCTCTCTTGTTAGTCGTCTCACACCTCTAAAAGCCACTATTATCACACCGTGGCAGTCTTAAGTCTTTCTACCGACTCATTCGGTTCTTTTTCACTCGCACAAATCCTGACGAGAAACCTGTGAATTCAGAGTGCCGCTGACAGTTTAATACTGCAGGAAATGAAGGCATTCACTGACCCTTTATTACTTTACCTCACCCCTGCCTCAACTATTCATTTGGACACATTAGCTGCCGCCTGGCTCTCTCCATCACTCTCCATCTCCACAGAATCCACTGACTAAAGGTGAAATGAGGGATGTGTCACATTGCTTCAAGCCACTTTACTTCTGCTGCCTCATTGCCCCCGATTTCATTCACACATCAGCCTGACACAAATCTTACAAAAACCATGAAATAAACTTCAAACGACTCTGTTTGTAGTTCCAGCAATCATTATGCAATTAAAGGAATTTCAGTGCGCCTAGATGAAGTTTGACCTTTAGGGTTAAATGCTGATGCCACTGATAAACTCCAGCACTTTTGCACCAGACGCTGCGACTCGGCTCTGCAAACTACTCTCTTCAAAGTGCTTGCTTTCTCCACAAGTTGCATCCAAGTGCTGAAATTGGCTTCCCTGCTTGCCCAGGTACTATGCGAGCCAAGCGGTGACACACGAGCGGAGCTAAAAATAGTGCAGAATATCGATTGATCAAACATAGTCATCACAGGCTCGTCCTGATGAATGTTTCTAGCTGGAGTCATTTCTCTACCGGCACAAAAATAGTAGTAGTAGTAGTGTTTCTTTCTTTCTTTCTTTCTTTCTTTCTTTCTCTTTCTTTCTTCAGGTCTTTTATTCTTGCCGAAGATTGAAGAGCCAATTTTAAGAGCAATTTTAAACTGCAATTTAATGGTTTATATGAACATACTATAAAGTATAATAAAATGGAGCTGAAAACCCTAACTAGTGCCCTCATGCATACTGTAGGACGACATTTGAGATTCAGCCACAGAAAATGCACGCTCCTCCCCCTTTTTTAAAATGTAATTTGATTAAATTAATTTGTTTGATTAAAATGTAATGAAAAATGTATACTAATGACTAAAATATTCTCAGCCTTGGCTGTGTTTTGGTGCCTGGGCAGCCTGAAAATTTGCTCCTCTTTATTTCCACTAAAGTATTGCTTGTGTGTGTGTGTGTGTGTGTGTGTGTGCGCATGTGTGAATAAAGCTCTATTCATATCGGATTAGTTCATCAGGGGAACGTTAGCAATACATTTTTTTACAAGATAAAAATCTTGCATCCGGACAGAAGTAAAATTTCCACAGGAGGAGTGTGTTTCTAGCAGGTTGTATTTTTTACAAAACCCGGATGTTTGCGTCACGCAGTCATATAATCACGCTCCATTCACAGCATGGCACCCAGGCGGTTGAAGAAGCACTGGAGTAGAGAAGAGACGCTGGCTCTTATTTCAGTTTTTCAGTTCGGGGAGAAAAGAAGTTCCAGGGACAATTTGAAAATACAATAAAACAATAACCACAGAGTAAGAGAAGCATCCATTTTTCGTTTTGTGACGTGCCGTAAACATGCTACAAGACTGAATAGTAGAAGCAGAAGCAGTAGAAGCAGTTAATCATGTTTTATTCTAACGCGAGGTGACATCTGCATAGCAAACCACGGACATGTGCATCTGTATGAGACTAAATTTATCAGACGACTGCTGAGTTTGGGAAGGAAAAAAAAAAAAAAAAAAAAAAAAAAAAAACACACAGTAGGTAATTTGGCCTGTAATTTTCTTAGAGGAGGATGGAGAAAACCAGCACCATTGCCAATCCAGAGACAAATAAAAATCACAGAAGAGCACCTGTAAAATAAGAAATTACCTCAGGATCCTATGCTCATTTAATCTCATCTGAAAAGGGTTTATACGTGCTTTCATTTCCAGTTATTTGTTTTAATTTTTTCTTTCGTTTGTCAAGTTTTGTTTTACTCACCACTCAGTAACCAGAGAAATTCATCCAACTTTCATAGGGAAACAGATACACATGCTCAGCCAGGATACGCATAGACCTGGGGTCGGATATGTTGCTGAGCCGGACTGTTTGGTGGAGAAATGCTAAAACTGGCAGTTTGGTCAGCTGTAGAGGTTCCAACAGCACGACATATCTTTTCCCAAACTGCCTCTAATATACACACACACACACACACACACACTTTACTGACCATACTATCCTTGTGAAGATCCTTCATTGACCTGTATTATTGTAGCTACATAATACTGCATTTTTTAAATTATTTTTTGTGAAGACCAAATATCCTCAAAATCTGTAAATTCTCATATATTTTTAGACATCCTAACAAAAGGCTAAACACACACACACATGCACACACACATGCTGTTGGAACAAATTTGTTCAAATAGTATTTATAATATTATATTTTTTTATTATTTAAGAATAAATGTCAACGTCAATGTACAAGTTACTGTGTTTTCTAAACTGTTTGACTAAATGACCTTAGGGTCATTTGAAGCACGGAACTGGGTCTGGATAAACTGCATGTCATTTATGGCATGCTATATTTCCACATTTTTTAATTATGTAGTAATTTTCCAATTAAGTCCAAAATGAACAAAATATTACTCATAAGTAGTTAATTTTCAGCAGACAGTTATTGGAGCCATTCTTTTTCTATGACTGAATCTCAAATGGTGTTCTATTATGCACATAGTGCACTATATAGGATCTAGCATGCCATTATATTACACCCTATGTAGTGAGCGTATATGGTGAATAGGAAGCCATTTGAGAGTGTGTGTTGGAGGAGATCTTGGCTCACCAACAGAATATGAAATATCAGCAAAAAAAACTACTGTGCATCAATAAATACAAATCAGTCCGATAGAGTACAGTGTGTAATAAAATTATGACACAGATATATATATATATATATACACACACACACACACACACACACACACACACACACACACACACACACACACACACACACACACACACACACACACAAAAAAAAAAAAAAAAAAAAAAAAAAAAAAAAAAAAAAAAAAAAAAAAAAAAAAAAAAAAAAAAAAAAAAAAAAAAACAAAAACCAAAAAAAAAAAAAAAAAAAAAAAAAAAAAAAAAAAAAAAAAAAAAAAAAAAAAAAAAAAAAAAAAAACAGAATGGCACACCAAGCCATTTGACTTCCACCTATGATCAACTGTGGTCATTTGGGAAAACTGGTCAGAGAGGCTACAGCAACTTTGAAACAGTTGCAGGAATTTATGACAAAGAGAGTGGTCATTGTGTGCATGCGACAACAATATCACAAATTCTCCACAAATGTGGCTTGTATGGGAGGGTTGCGAGAAAAAAGCCACCCCTCAAGAAAGGCCACATGCAGTCACGACTGAGCTTTGCCAAAACGCACCTTGAAGATTCTTAGGCCACGTGGAAAAAGGTCTTATGGTCAGATGAGACTAAAATCGAATTATTTGGCCTCAACACCAAACAATATGTCTGGAGGAAAGCCAGTACAGCTCACCAGCCAATTAACACCATTCCTATAGTAAAGCACGGAGGTGCTAATATCCTGCTGTAGGGCCGTCAAATTCTTGAGGAAAACCTGCTGCCCTCTGCCAGAAAGTTGTCAATGGGAATAAGGTTCACATTCCAACATGACAATGACCCAAAGCACACAGCAAAATTGACCGCACAGTGGTTGAAGGAGAAAAAGCTGACTGTCCTTGCATGGCCTAGTCAGAGCCCAGACTTAAACCGCACTGAAAATCTGTGGAATGACTTGAAGACTGCAGTCCACCAACAGTCACCATCAAATTTAACTGAACTTCAGCAGTTCTGCAAAGAAGAGTGGGCAAATATTGCAAAGTCGAGATGTGCAAAGTTGTTAGAGATGTATCCCAACAGACTAAAGGCTGTAATTAAAGCAAAAGGTGGTGATCCTTTATCCGTGATTCTGTTTTTTTTTTCTGACCTGTTGCTGTTATATCTTTCACTTGGATGTTATAAGTCGCACTCAGTAAATACAGCTGGATAAAACAAAAATTGGGTCCATCTTCATTTCAGGCTGCAAAGCGACAAAATGTGATCATTTCAAAGCGGGGTGATTCTTTTCTATACCCACTGTATCTTTTGCTTACAAAAGCAACATCTTTCACTTATATGAGACACGGTATATGAGATATAGTGTAGAGCTAATGCTAATATTAAATCTGTTTAGGTAAATTACTTATTAATATATAAATAAAAATACCAAATCCAGTTTGAAAAGAATTTCACAGCTTTATCACAGATAATCTATTGTTATCCATAATCCAAGTCATGGTTGCTGGACTCCCTCTGTGACTAGTTAAAGCCCTTGTCACACATCAAACACTTGCTCTCCGCCCACTTCCTCTCATCCCACATGCATGCAAACCCAGCACACACACACACACACACACACACACCACTCAGGTATTAGATAAGTGCATGGGATTGATCTCATTATAAATCACTGACTGTACAGATCTCAGAGTGCAGGGTTTCTGCTAAGCTCAGTGGTTTGTAAGTCTGTGCATTAATTTCAGCTAATTTAGTGTGCCATGCTTCTTAATATCGCTCAGTGTGCAGGGTCAGAACACAGCAATAGGGAACCATATCATAATTTACATCTAAATATTCTGTAGCATGTGAAAACACAACACTGGGCTTTTGAAAGAAGAGTCTGAACAAGTATTCAGGGATGTAACTGAATATGAAGACATTATTCAAACTGAACAGATAATGTGTTCTAAATGAATACGGACACAGATGCGAATAGGTGGCACACTATTCGTTTTGGGTTTTTTTTTGTTTTTTTTTTAGAAAGCATGTCAGCGTGTGACTTTTCTGTTGTATTCACTTTCATGCAGGTGTGAGCAAGTGCTCATACATGAAGCTCGCGGGACAGAGAAAGACCTCACTACACAATGCTTTTACAGCATTTACTTATGACATGCTGACAGTGCTGGCATTTTTACCTCTGGGCTTTTTTTCCAGTGTCTTGCAGCATTTCTAGAGGCATAGCTGAACGGTTTATATATAATAATCCAAAACATGCATCTGCCACCAACAAGTCTAGTCCTTCTCTTTACTACTTTGCATGCCTCGAGTAACCCTAAAATATACCATGACATGTTTGAATCAATGCCAAAATGTAATCAGTTCATCTAGTGGTAACAAGGATGAGTCTATAAACATCCTACGTTTAACCACTTTTTTTTATTATACCTCTTCCACCAAGTGGTGTAGGAATTATGTTTTTTGGTTGTCCATCTGTCCGTCCGTCCATCCGAGATTCTCGTTAGTGTGATATCGCAAGAACGAATAGTTGAATGTTTGCAGGATTTCTATGGAATTATCAGTGTGACCAGTGGATGCACTTTTGATTTGCTTTGATTTTGAAATAGATTCAAATAGGGTCAAGGTCACAGCAAGGTCAAATGTCTGAAACAGTTTTCCTTCAATAGCTTCCTTCCTGTTTGAAGTATAGTTTAAGGGTATTTCTGGTATACAAATTAGCAACAAGAAGGAATAGACTTCCTGATGGTGGAGGCATCCCCGTCAATGCCTTTGACATCAAGTTCTACTTGTTTACATATTGCAGTCACACAAATTTCCTACTGATGGATGGACCGACCAACAGATGGACTGACGGCAAATGTCTTAAACAGCCAGAAAATGAGCCTTAGGTTCCTGAACACTAACGCGCAAGTAACATCTCTATATGACAAACAGGAAGGAAGCTGTTGAAGAAAAACTATTTCAGACATTTGACCTTGCTGTGACTTTAACTTGGGCAGATGCATGGACAGCCAGAAGACATAATGCCTTCCCCACCTTCTAGTTTAGGCCACGCCCAGTTTAGCTTTAAATCCTAGCACAAATACAGATATGAATATTTGGAGCACTAACCAGACACTTAATAGGCCCATACTTGACATTTCAAAGCAATCATCTAAATATTCAGTGGTTGACTCCAGGTTGCAACTTAACATGCCATACATGTCAGTACCCAACATGAATTTCCTGCAAAAAAAAAAAAAAAAAAAAAAAAGAGGAAAATAAATAAAGAAACAAAATGTCGAAGAAAATCAGCCTGCATTTCTAATCTACTCTAGTGGACAGATAAAAGAGGTCCTTTCAACAGGCTGAGCAAACCCATTTTCTTAAATTAATATCACGAAAAATCATTCACAAGTAGACGCTCATGCTCTGTGTTTCAACTGCTTCCCAAACACAGCCTCGTCTTCTGTCAGCTCTCTTTCACACCGTGCCCTCCTTACTCCTCTCTTCCCTGCACTACAGCTTAAAGACATACACTACAGCAAGCCTCTGACTACACAGCAGCCGGGTGTGACTCAAAGTTAACAGTTTCAATCATTTCTACAATTAAATCAGCCCAGGGGAAAAACAGCAGAATTAGAGAAAATGCATAAGCGATAATAAAATTCCTGAGCGTCTAACAGGAATGTATTTTGCAATCTTTAATATTTATGAACAGCAGAGGAAGCAGGAGGGAAACTAATTAATTAGACTGAGTGTAATGAATTTTAATTAGTGCTGAATCTCTCGCTCATTCGCTAAATCTACATGTTTGCCCATAAAAGAACAAAAATGTAGATGCAGAATAAAATGACAATTAGTTAACCCCAAGAGCTGCATTTCTCGAGGCCAAGCTCAACAAATGCTGAAGAATAAAACATGTTTTCTAGGGGTTCTATCGAGGTCCACTGTCCTGCAGAGTTTAACTCCAACCCTAATCAAACACACCTGAACTAGCTAACCAAGGACTTCAGGATTGCTAGAAAATTACACGCAGGTGAGTTTGGATGTTGGAGCTAAACGCTGCAGATTTGAAGAGCCTTGTGATAGATCATGCGTCATGCTTCAGTGTTGCCAATATCAAATGTAGTAACATTTTAGACCTCATTGACAGGCATAAGATATTGTATATCAATCATAAACATAATTACTGTAAAACACTGTTCATTTGTATTATTTATTATGCTTACAGTACATCCGTTCACTTCTCACAATGCATGAATAAAGTGGTCTTTTCCCCAGATTTCTACTAGCCCTAGCTCTGTAACCAGTGGAATCTCAAACTCAAAATTACTACTATAGAGGACTTATTTCTTTGAAAATTTCAGGTTTGTATCTGGTTCCCCGCCAGAGATATCCAGCCTGAAAGTGAGGGGAATTTTACAAACTGCACTTTCTCACAAATAAAAAAAGTCCCAAACCTGAAATGATCTGCATGCATACTATACTTACCTACGTTCCCCCTAAAAAAATTAAGACTGAGACTAGAACCCTTCCCATTGTAACCTGACCCTAATAGTGGAACTGTGAGCAATCCTAAGCATTACATTAGGACTTAAGTTCTAAGTCTAAGGAACAAGAATATATACGTACGTGTAGCTTGTAATGTGTTCTAGAGATCGGTTTTTGATCCAATGAGCTAAGACCATCCTGAGCCGAGATACTGAGGTTTCCGTATAACCATATAAACAGCTGGATAACCAAAATCTGCTGTGTGTCATGACACAAAGATGGCTGTTGTGGTTTTAAAAAAAAAAAAAACCCTGGTGGTTTTGCAAATGCCATTTCATAAAGGTAATCACTCGAAGAAAAAAAGAAAAATGAAAAATGGTCAAGCAACCTGTATTAGACCACTTGAGATGGAATGACCCACTGGTCTTTACAGCAGGGTCGGTGAGGGACACAGCTCATTTTCAGTATAGTCCAAATCATAAAAGTAGAAACTGAAGTGTGTGTGTGTGTACATGTGGTTTTATGGCAACCACCAGACACTTTTGCCACTTGTCTCTTTTAGTTAAGATGTAGACAATAGAAAAATTTAATGTACAAAAATTTACTTTCATTCCTCCTGTTCTAGGAAAAGGATGTTGCAGCAATTAATAAGAAAGTGTGGGTGTAAACTTATAGTGTCTACATCTTAACTAAACTTAACTAAAACTACTTAACTAAACCAAATGAGTGCACATGCCCCTCCAACCAACTATCAATCATTACAGATTCATATGTTGATTGGCTCATCAGCAGTCTTACGTGGGGACAGGAAGGGGGGTGGGCTGTTCTTTTTTTTGCGTATTTTTGAGTGAAATCAGAGCATCCGCTGATGTTAAAATGCGGAGCTGTGTGTTGAGTTTCATGCATGTTAGATCTGATGAGTGTTAGGCCACTGCCATCCTGGATTCACCACGTGATTTTCCTCGCCGGGGTACTTTCCATAAAGTGAAGGTAACTGCTACCCGACACAAACATGCCTCTTTCACATCTCACATCCTTTCTGCTTCAGGGAATAGCCCAACTATCTATCTACAGTGGAAATATACGGTATGCTTTTTTTAATATATATTCATATATTATATATTGTATATTTATTGAGCTTGCCACAATACAGCAACTTCTAGTCGCAGGGAATATAAAGACAATTTCATCTAAATGCAAGTTTGCTGAAGCTTATTTTACAAACACAACCATTATATCGCTGTTCCAATCCAAACTATTGTTTAGAAACGGAGTGTGTTTGTTTCTCCCAGCAGAATTTTGGGATATACCAATTGATCAACTTTTTTTTTTTTTTTTTTAAATTAGACTAGGAATAATCAAGTGGATACCCACACATTCACATTCCAAACCACAAAACACACACACACACACACACACACACACCCCCACACCCCAACACACAAACACAAACATGTTTGCTTCATTTCATTGCCTGACAGCTCCTAGGAAACCTTTGTGTCTTTGTTCATACACCTCACTAGCCATTTCAGGGGGGCTTGGGGGGCTCCAGACTCCAGACACAATGATGTGGAAATCATACTGGATGAATAAAGACAGAAAGGGATGGAGTGATTAGTTAGTCCTCCAGTGACCTTTCAGCATCGCTCTACTCCTCTTTATAAGTAGTGGTGTTCGGTCAACAGGTACATATATAACACACTAGATAATCTGTCAGCTGGTAGAGATTTTCAAATGCTGTTTCTATAATGGTTGAGAAAACTAATGGATTTGTCTTGTGCCTTCATGATAAGAACTCAGTCTGGTTTGTGGCAGACAATTTCTTGATTCTTCACTGTCTTACCCTTACTAAAAAAAAAAAAAAAGTGCTGTAAATTTCGGCTGCAATGTCCATCCCTATTTGGGAGACTCCGCGCTCATGCTGAATGAGGTTGTCTCCTGTCTTTCTCTCTCACTCACATACACACACACACACACACACAGCCAGCTTCTACAGTGTAGCAATGACAGGCATTTTCATGTGTAGTTATTAGCAGACGTGCCAGACAGGGCTCGACCCGACCCCACTCACTCCAGCAGGACTACAACCTCACCAAGCTCAGCAGGAAATCCGCTCTGTAATACACTCTGTAATTTGCTCAGTGGGTCGTGGAGCAATACACAATATAATACTCACATATGACCCATGACTTCTTTTACATCACCTTAAACCAAGCAGGACAATAAACTGTAATAAGCTGACATGCAGCAACACATAGTCACTGTTAGGTTTTTCAAAAAATGGTGCCTTTTAGAACATTTATTACACTGAGACAGAATATTGCATTTAGTGAATCCTGATTTACAGTTGGCTCAGCGGCTGCAATGGTCAAGCCATACTCTATCCATCCAACAATTTGATCAAAGCATAACATGCACTGTTTAAGGAAATCACACTTAACCAGCAAGGTTTAAGTCATCATTAGATAGAATCTCTGTTTTCACTACCATGTTTGTCAAACTGGCTTCTTACCCAGAGTGATTTTACAGGAAGATAGTCTAGGCAAGTTTCAAAAAGAACATTTCTGCATCAGCTTTCATGAAATATATTTATGGTTACTTCAAGATGAGATGCTAAAGTGTGTTATAGGCAGAAAAAAAACTGTTTTTGGCCAAAACTTGTATGCCAGAATTCAGCTAATAATAATTTTTCATTATTAACTAGTTATCTTAGCCTACAGTTCTCTGACTACTCTGTCTTCTTTAGCTGACAAGACAAAATGAACTCATATATAGCACTTTTTTCTTTCAAAAGGTCTCCATTTTAAAAGGAAAAACAGCAAATTTGACATGAACACCAAACTATGTGTTAGGAATCATCCATCTAAGAGAATGTAGCCATTGAAAGAATCACATTTTCGAATTAAGGGCGACTTTTTTTTTTAATGTTCTCCAAAACACTTTGAAAGTGACTCTGAAATGGCATGGTGCTCCATAACGAATACAGTGTGGTTTTGAACATACTGCTAAGTAACGCAATGACCGCTACTCTTTACGACTCCTCCACTGGCAGCCACTTAAACCCATCTCAGGATATTAACTCGAGCCATGCTCTTCGACTAGTTAGGCAGCATGTTTCCTAGTGTGCAGCACAGCAAGAAGACAGAGACATGATAAAGAGGAGTGGAGGACGAGTGAGGGAAAACAGGGAGCGAGAGAGAAGTAGAGAGATAGAAAGTGCAAGAGCTGAATCATTGCAGGGCTCTAAGATATTCTTCATTGCTCTGGCTGCTGTCCCAAAATCTGCCTCAGTGTTAAGGCGCGCACACACGCGCGCACACACACACACACGCACGCACACACACACACACACAAAGACACACCCCCACCCACATGGTGAAGCCTAGTGAGAAAAATCAAAGGCTGCTAAATGGTGCTTACGGATTGTATGCAGGATTCTGTGCCAGTAACAAAGACATCAGAGATGGATGAACTGGCCTGCTTATCTGATGCAAATGCACCCGCAACCCCAGCCCCCCACACACACACAGACACACACAGACACACACAGACACACACAGACACACACAGACACACACAGACACACACAGACAAAACAGTCCTTGCCATGGTGCTTTTCAGGGTGAATGACAGATTCAAGATGCATGAATTTGTTCTGGTTATTGTTTGATCAATAATTCTGCAAAAGGAAATGTGAAACAGAACAAACGGTGACAATTTTAAGACCAGGTGTGGGAACCTATTAAAAATCTGACCAGCTTCAGTGCTCAGCACCTGCGCATCATTTCAGTGAATCAACAAGTGTTGCATAATACATCAGTTCTCGGTGCAGCCAGGGACCCCTTCTAACTCTAAAGCAATTTCACCAACCCCATCAGTACAGATTTATTTTACAAACAAAATCCAACTAGGCACATTACTTAAATGTAATATGTAAGACTTTATATATTTATTAGAGACACAGAGCCAAACTTTTATTCCCAAACATTATTGAAAGTCCAACAAGGTTTGGATTAAACCCATTCAATTCAAGGTACCAGAAACAGGCTAATAACTATAAGAACTCAATAATAATAATAATAATAATAATAATAATAATAAGAAGAAGAAGAAGAAGAAGAAGAAGAAGAAGAAATATAATAACTTTGGGGGTTGGGATTTATACTGTTGTACCAAAATCTAAAGTAGAAAAAATAAAATGCGGACTCTCTGGCTATGCTTCACAGGCCGCTGGGGGTCCCAGACCCCACTTTGAGAAGCACCTGCATAATATCTTGATTCTGCTTTAGAACCAAGACAAATGAACAAAATCAATAACAACAAGCAAAAAACCTTCAGGAAATAGTGGGACATATAACTAAGGCTGCACCAATTAATCAACAAATGATAAAATTCAAGAATAAAAACAGTTGCTAGTTAAGTTCTTCATCGATTAGGTGGTCTATGTTATGAAGCACGCTGCGGCGAGTAGTGAACCTATCAACTGGCTTAGAAGTAGCTAAACTATTTTTTTGACCCAGTAGCACATCGTTTAATTTTCTTTACGTACACAATATACAGTATATTTTTTAATACATTTTATGTGGCAAATCATCAAGTTGACATTGTGTTTCGGTTCACATCAAAGGTGCTGGGAGTCTAACCCAAAAAGAGTCGATTCCCTGAACATACTGAAAAGGATTCAGCTTGCACAAACACAGCGAGCAAAAAAGTGAATTTAGCATCTGGCTGTTTCAGTTAGCGAGACAGCCAGCAGATATTGACCTTTATTTTAAAATCGATTGATCGGAATTGAACAAATCAGGGCTTGAAATGAAGGTACAACCCTCTGCTAGCAAATGAGACCATTGATCTATTGGTCACACTGACATAACATACGGAATACCATTAGTTTGGGTGTCTGATTTGGAAAAAAAAAAAAAAAAGTCAGCATAAAGTATAAAATATTTCCACACCATTACAGATTACCTGAAAAAGGACATTAATATCGTATTGTAGTTAGTGACCTGTTACTTAATTCAGCCTTGTTAAGAGTCATGTAGTAGTATTGTTTTATTACAATGCTGGAAAGAAATATTTTTTAATAAAATTATTTGGTATTTATTATTATTTTATATATATTCGAAAAATAATTAATACATCGATTAATTATCAAAATCATCGTTAGTTGAAGCCCAACATATAACAGCTACTACAAGACATACAATCATAAACATGCACAGATTAAGATAAAGCTAAAAACACCCACACACACACGATGAAATACACACACACTAAATCTGTTCTACACTGCACTGGGAACTCGGGCCTCACACTAATCTTGCGTGGAGACGGGTCTATTGAAATAGTGTCGGCGTGCTTGCAAACAGGAGGGATGCCTTCACATACAAGACAATAAAGAAAGGAGGGAGTGGAAGAGAGGAAGCAGGGGGCCCTCAGAAGAGAGAGAGAAAGAGAGAGAGAGAGAGAGCGCAACTTGCTGAGGAAAAAGCAAGCAAGTGAAAGGGAAGGAGATGCACTGAGGAAACAGCGGGCCTCAATCAAACCATCCAAATCTCATCTCATAGCAGCTTGAGTCCAGCGTTCAGCTCTTCCTCGTTCCTCTTCTTATTAGTGAATATAGCAAAACTGTACTTCGATTCAGTGCTCAGAACCAGAAGGAACTTTTTCTTTATTTTTCCATCCTCAGAGATCAGCGCTGCCTCTTTCTCCATTTTCTCCGGGCCCCCTGCTTCCGCCGTCCTTTGTGAGAGTCCTGACACTACCTCAATAGCTTCATCTCCACGCAGGATTGCTGGCATTACTGACAATGATTCTGAGTGTGTGTGTGTGTGTGTGTGTGTGTGTGTGTGTGTGTGAGAGAGAGAGAAAGAGAGAGTGTGTGTCTGACTGTACACAAGTACAATGCTAATAATGATGTTAATTACAATACATCCTAACCGTATGGATAATCTTACTTTATTTGTAATACGAACATCCCTTTACCCACTTCTTCAGATTAAACTAAAGTAAATGTGTATTTCTATATTGCAGTATTGTGGTTTAAATGGTTTGTTGAGGATGAATATAATGTAGATTTTGTTCTATGACCTTCACAGTCACCAGATCACAACCCAAACGAACACCAGTGGGAGATTTTGGAGCGACGGTTTGAGCTGGGGTTACACTGGACGATGTTCATATACCAAAACAGCACATCATAAAAGCATTCTTTGGAACATGCGGCTGATTCTTGCCACTGCGACCAAAGACAGTTGACGGCAAAGTTCGAGTGTAACCTCTGCGAACACATACGTGTTAAATCCACCAACAGGAGGACGACATAAGATTACACAAAACTCAAAATACAGAGTGAATCGTTCATGTTTGAGCAAGTAATTATTTAAAATGCTGACTTGGTCATGTTAATTAATATAGCATTACCAGTCTACAGGACTGGCTCCTTGTACAGTGAGATGCAAATCTACCATGCATGCTAATGGACAGATAAATATTATTACCCCATGCTCACTTTGAAGACTTAGTATTCCATGTTGTCCTCTTTTACCCAGCCATGAACAGCTCCAAACTTTCTCTCTAGGCAAAATGAACTTCTTGAGGTTATTTCTGACTCCATTTTCTCATCCTGATCACGCTGACTGAGGACGTAAACAGAATGGTGTAATTTCCTATAATCACAGGTCTATTGTTAGAGGATCTTCATCGTATAATCTGATATGGAGAACACATGTTACTGCACAGTAGGTTACAAAATTTAGACAAACTTTTATTGGGAAAATCTCAAAAAGACAGCTGAAATCGCATCATGTAAAACAGGGTTTAAGAGATATTGTGAACAGTAGAGTCTTAAAACTGCTTATTTTGGCTTGACACCTTACTAAGACACTATTTTTTTTCCACTTAATTTGGCACCTGTCTATACATATGAGAATATCATTGATCCAAAATCGTTTTGTACGTCATTTGGCAACCAAACTGCTTACATGTTGTTGAAAGGTTACATAAGGTCATCAATTTTTTTTTTTATCCATGAACTTTTTTCTCCAAGAACAATGTGAATTGTCTCTCTGCTTTTCCTCTGCTTCAGGAAATACAACCGTGAAGTCGTTCCGCTCCCCGAACCGAAAAGCCAGGCCTGCCACTTAAAGCAAAGTAATACTCTCTGCAATAAGGCAGAGTGTGATTTTCCCACCAGTCACAGAGGACTTGAGCTAAGCCTTGCTGAAAGGACGGTGAGAACGAATGAGAGGAACGTTATAGAGTCTTCAGTCATTCAGTGACTTCACAATAATAACACCCTTCACACACAAACACACTACAATGTCTGTTAGGTAAGTATTAGCCATGAATAAAACATTAAGTACCGTGAGGCGGAAATTGCAGAACTTCCACAAAGCGACAGACAGGCTTGAGAAATGGATTATGCGTTAAAAAAATAATAAGAAGAAGAATCAGTATAAGCTACGTCGCTAATCTGAGCAGGGATTATGTGTTGATACTGCACTAGGGCACAGGAGCAGATCAAACAGCACTGGGATTAACTTCAGCAGAGCTGTGCTGTCATGTGTTGTGTTTCTGACAGGTTTACAGGTCTATATGAACACAGACACACACACACAAAGCCTTGAAAACATCTCTATTGCTGGTGTGCTGTCTGAGTGTGAGCAAAGAAACCCTGCCTACATTGATAAGAGAAAGGAAATAAAATAAAATGGAGGGTTTTTTTTTTTTATCAGGAGCTTTGTCATATGAGTAGGGAGTGTGCTGAAAGCTGTTTGTGTGTGTATGTGTGTGTGTTTGTGTTTGGTGGGGGCAAAGGCTGTTTGATTATGGTTACATCGATTAATTTCAGTCGTTGCCTGAACATCTGACAGTTTTGACCTTGTGTGGGCATTTGGATGATCCCAAAAAAACTGTTTTCTTTTCATTTTTAAAAAGCTCCAACTTTAATTTATAAATTGAAAGAGATAAAAAGTTTCCTTTCGGTTAGTGAGGCCAAGGTTAGGTTTTTGGGTAGCAAAACATTAATTAGCTGTATTAATAATTATGTCAGTGGAGGGTCTTCAGAAGGATAGTAAGACAAGTGTGTGTGTGTGCACGTGTGTGTGTGCACACAATGCATCCCACCCTGTCCTGCAGCATCAAGACTCCAGCTCAGCTATAAGAAGAATAAACTATAAAACATGTGAAATCACACAACCTCACACACTCCTCCACTGTTTTCCTCTTTCCTCTTCTCACACACACACACACACACACACATACACACACACACACACACACACAGAATACATAAATCCTAATTATAATAAATCACCATAACTGTCAAATAAAAATCAATAGCCAGCCACAGATCCTGCCACATGCTCCCAAAAATGGATGGATTTATCTTAGGGTGTGTCTGTGCATCACACCTCTGAAAATGTGTGTGTGTGTGTGTGTGTGTGTGTGTGTGTGTGTGTTTTTGTGTGTGCGCGCGCGCAAGTGTGCCAGAAGAAGAGGCAAGTACATTATACTTATACATTATACATTATACTTCTTACTGAAGCTCACAGCGTTTAATGTGTGTGTGGTGTGTGTACTGAATACACACTGAAGTTACTTAATATTCAAGGAATAAAACCCTTGGGGGCGTGCTGTCATAGGAGCAACACAGGTGTCGTTACTGTAACCACGCTGAAGTTTGTACTTTGCACTTTTATCTGTTTAGAGTTACATTGAATGACGTAGGACATTTGCGAAACAAACTAGTTCCTGTTATCACTTGCATTATAGCAGCTATAAACATCTTTCCCTCACCAGCCTCTGGCTTTTCTGTCCAGAAGACTTTCCCATGTCGGAAGTCTTAAAGATATAGCCTTATCGTTGACTGTTACCAAGCACTGACACTGGAGACTCCTTCCTCTCTGTTAGTTATCACTATAGAAATGATAACATATTAATATGAGCACATCAATATAAATCTTCTAGACAAAGTACTTTCAGGGCTGTTACAGAAAATTAATCAGCACTTTCGGGGGCTGATTAATTAAGAAGTTGATTAAATGAGAAGTTGTTTACCATATATAGTGATTTGAGGGCATTTCTTCATGAAAATGGGTGTGGCCATTTAGAATGTGTGAGATTTATCAATGGCCATTGCTTACAGCTGTGCGTATACACGTGATAAATTCCAGTGTTCTTGTGTGTATGGACTGCTCTTCCACACAAATTTGCTACTTGTTTTACACACGCTTTGATAAATGAGACCCGGGGACTTGAGAATAGTGACTGACCGCTTCAGTAATGTTTTACTAGTCAACTAGCAAACTATGAGCAGCTAAACCAGCTCCAGATCAGCGCTAACTGGCATTCTTTAGCAAGCTAAGGTTAAGGTAAAACAAAACAATTAAATTACAGACATCTGGCTGTCTGTGAAACAGTAACCACACACCACATTTCTGCCTCATGACTGTGTACTTGTGGCCAAAAACAAAACTCATACAAGCCAGATCAGATTATCAGAGGTGTTGCACTGTGGAGGCTCTAGATTTTGCTGATTCGGCAACAGACTTCAAGTTGATGCCAGGGCACCAGAAAACATGCTGTCATGGCTTTAACGACATCCTACAATCAAAAACCATGTTTTTTTACTTTGTTAGTTCATGTCCTTGGTTTGACTGTTCACAATTCATTTGTACTTCCACATGCATGAGTTCACAGACACCCGTGATTGGCTAGTGTCGCTGTGGTTGATAGGGCAGAGAGAGTACGCTGTCCGTATGCCATCCCTTCCACGCAGACAGCACGGCCAATTTTGCTCTCTTGGATGCCTGGCCATGGTTGGCATCACCGGGATTTGAGCTCTCGATCTCCAGAGAATAAGGCAGTTGCTTTTCTGTCACACCACTCTGGAGCCCCAAGCCTGTTGGAGTTAATCACCACTTAGCTGGTTGAAACAACAATCACTTGCAGGACTCAGTAATGATATTCCTGAGTTCAAACTATGCTTTCACCATGCTAAGTAACTTAATAGCCTACTTTTAATAGTCATAATAGTCGTATTGGTCTTTTTCAGGTGCTATAAGGAAATATTTTGGGCCCCTTTGGGCCACTTAGGGCACCCAAATGTTTAGAAACTGCCCTAAATGCGGACAAAGAAGAATTTTGTCTTTGAAATGATCAGGGGACAGTTAACGCTTTCCTCCGAGTTATTCGCCATATACATTTACATGTATTAGGAATTTTTCTTGATGATTGGTCACAACATGATACATTCAACACACACATCTCAGACAACAAAACACAATTACCATCCTATAAATATTGTATCTTATGCAGAAATGGTAGGCTCAGTTGAGCAGCAATTTTTTTTTTAAAAATGTCTTGAATGTCAGACTAAATTAGAGTGAAATATCAGCAAAAATAGCAAATAAATAAATAAATAAATAAATTCAACAGGCTATCGCTGTTATAGCTAGTATTAATAAGCTAGCAATGTGTGTTGGCCTAAAACTTCTCTGGATACTAGCTAGCTAGTCAGCTACAAACCTTTTTCCATTTCAGTTACATTAGAAAGTGGAAGCAACAAAGAGGACACACTGACTTAATCCAATTAATCCAATTCCATATGCAATCCGATTAATATGGCCACACTCCTGGGATGAATTTTTCATCTTTTTTCTCCAATCTCCACCTCCTGTATTAAAGGATTTCATTCATTTTCACCTCCTTAAGTGCTGGTGATGATATTGTGGGAGGTGAGTAGTCTTCCAAAATCCACAAGGTTTTGGAATGCCAACTTTTCATAAGTCTATCAAATCCTTGAATATCTCACATTTCTCTCACATTTTCTGTAATATACTTAAGTAAATCATGCAGGTCATGCTTATTTTATAAACTGTTTTTAATCTCCTTTCTATTCTCTAATCCTAAGCTGTAGTTTTCCAAGCACAAAATATCTACCTAAGGAATAAGACTGTAAAGAACAAACTAGAGCTGGACCTACAGTATGTTAAAATCACATTACCACAAAAACTAATGACACTTTTGTCAAGGTTTGTGGCATTTTAATAAAGATGAAATAATCGGTAAATTTTTTTGGTTTGAAGCTGAAAATCTCTTCAACACACAGCGGTGGTTAGAGGGTTTGTCTAAAAGACAGAGGCTCAATATTAAAGAGGTGAAACTGAGGTTGAGGGTAATATGTTGCCAAATCAGAGATGGATACAACTCTAACTGCCATTTCGGATCAAATACACACAGCTATGCGAACATACCAACACACACACACACACACACACACATACACACACGCACAAACACAGCGACAACTTCATTACATGACTACAGTCCAAAACACTGCATCTGCTTACATTTACAGTTCCCAGAGGATATAAACTGCACACACATACACGCATGCACACGCACACACACACACACACACGCACGCATCCTCACATGGCTGTGTTTTATTATAGAGTAATGAAAGGAAAAAAAACAGACAAAGACAAAAGAGAAAAGGAGATACATGAAGTGCCACAAATATAGACCATTAAAGGAGCAGTTTATAAGTTTTGGAGCCCTCTCCTGCTTACAAGAGGAACGGCAATAGCAATAAAACATTTCTGAGCCTTCTCTGATGAGAATACATGCCTCCTGACAAGCGATAAGCAGAGATAAGCAGAATAATATTGCGGATTTTAAAGGAAATTATGACATGAGATGATCATTATAGCTCTAGAAATACCACGTTGCAAATGGCACCTTTAATCGTTATCATTCCAAAAAAAAAAAAAAAAGATTCCGTCATTGTGTATGTGTGTGAGTGTGTGTGGCTGTAACACAAGAGCTGTGCACTCACAATGTAATAGGTACATGATGATACATGACACAAACAGTGGAGGCTTGTGATAGCTCTGACCCTGCGTGTTAAAATAAAAATGAGGTTTCTAACAGCTCCTGGTCTTCCGCAGCACACTGGGTCTGTGATACACATGCCTTCTGTCATTAATTTTAATGAATTCAAAAAAACTTTCTCCTGCATAAAGGAAACTGATTAGGTGTCTGGCCTCTGACCTTGTAAGACGCGTCCTATTTGACTGCTCGTTTGAGATGGAGAGGGTGTGTGTGTGTGTGTGTGTGTGTGTGTGTGTGTGTGTTTGTTTGTGCGCCTTATCTCGAGGACGAGCATCTTCAGCTCCAACACAATCTTCAATCTTTCATTGCTCGTTCTTTTAATAATAATAATAATAATAATAATAATAATAATAATAATAATGCCTCCATACACCAACATTTCTTCTGTGCCACAAACATGATCATATATTAAGACTGCAAAATCTAAGTAAGGAATAAAAACATAACATATGCTGTTATAAAAAAAACAATCAAAAACCATGAAAAATTATGACGACTTCATGTCAGGCCACATCACACTACCCCGAAGATGATTATTTTTCTGTAACAGCACACCTCATTGTGTTTTATTCCTCTTATACCACAGCAATTTGACAGTGATTATGTTTTTAATTAACAATAAATGACACAGCATACTTTTTTACTGTCTATAGTTATATTTAATTTTGTGTAGCTTCCAAAAAGAACAAGTTAGTTCCACTTATCAGTTACGTCTTTGCAGCTATAGACAGTCGCTCCCTCACCAGCATCTCTTTTTTCCCTCTCTCGAAGTTAATAAGACAAAGAATGCAGCTTGTTATGTTACCTTGAACCACACAGAGTCTTCTGTCCTGAAGACTCACTGACTCACGACACTGAAGACTCTTTCCAAAAATCCTAAATAAACGTCTCTTCACAGAAAAAAATGGCACCATATCAACAATTATACATGTTTCAAATATGTTTATGTGGAATGTCTGCCATAAGTCCTGTGAATTAACCTATAACCTGCTATAGTAACAATAACGTATTAGAACGAGCACCTTAATGTAAACCTGAGATTTGAATTACAGCTGGACCTACTCCCAGAGCTGCTGTTAGTGAAAATCAATCAACATCTTCTGACCAATTCGAATCAAGAATTCAATAATTCTGTGGCATGAATTTTGTTAATCATACTCACAATATTAGCTTCAAAATACTGGTACCATATTACGTCAAAGGTTCTAGATATGGGTGGACAAAATGACAAGAAATAACATTATTGCGATATCTGAAAGCATTTTCAGGGTAAGCAATACATGTCCTGCTAACAAATATCCAACAATAGAGTGGCGCCATTTTTTATGCAACCCCTGATAATAAAGTTCAGACAGACACACGGTTAGAACGTGTAGCGGGCAAGAAACCGAGAAGCTTGGAATCTGGTGATATGCCTCAGCTGTGAGGATGGGAATGTTCAAATAATGTATAAAAAAAGGAGAAGCAAGCAAAATGAAAGAAAAAAAACAAAACTTCCAAACAGTTACTTGTTATAACGAGTACCATTTGAGTTACAAAAGGATTGATGCCTGATGATGTCAATATCCAACTCTACTCATAAAGTGTAGCATTATGTTAATATATCGCTATATCCATACCATACCTTCATATCGCTCACAATTCTATATACGCTGTATATAGTTCGTGTTCTAAAAATAATATAATTTGGCATTAGTGTGAGCAACAATATAATAATTTCAGCCAAATGAATGTGGTCCATTCTTTAACCATGACCATGTGTTTACTGGGTAAGCACATTTGTGCAGCTCTGTTTTAAAAGTCTGTGACAGCTTTCTGTTCAAGAGGCAACAAACCATGAAGTCACACTACCAAAAAAAACTCTGAATTTCTTCAGATGCTGCCTTCAGACACAAGGCTGCGTAAACAGTGTGTGGCAAAAGAGTGCAATAGAGAAAGGAAGGCAGAAAGAAAGAGGGACTGTGTGTGTGTGTGTGTGTGTGTGTGTGTGTGTGTGTGTGTGTGTGTGTGAGAGAGACGTTGCTACAGCCGTCTCTATGGGCAACCAGAGAAGAACCCTCCACCTCCCTGAGCACAAAGCACTAAACACGATCCTTGAGGAATTATTTTAATTCCACATGTCTGCCTGGATCCACGGGAAACCGGGAACAGTCTCTACTCACATCCTGTCTGCTGAAGATACGGTATTAAGAAAGACAAGCTGACACACAGCAGAGCCGGTGCCAGCAGAGAGCCAGGTGCTGAGCTGGAAGAGCAGCCAGGCTGGGAATGCTACCTCGCTGGAATACCCACACACAGACTCCTCTGGGCTGGGCTTGGGTTTTGTGTTGTTTTAAAGCTCACAGAGGGAGGGGAGGAACAGGAGGAGCACTGGCTGCCGGCATGACGCGAGTCACAGCGCCAGTGGACAATCAAGCTACAAGCAGTAATGCCAGTCATAATTAATGCCCACTGTGCCGCCTGCGCCCTTTAACTTCTGCCTGCATGTTATGGAAATTGAGTGTTTTCAGATTGTGCTTAGAGGCTGCACATGCAAACTCGTTCCTCACTTTTACTGACAGTATTAAAGAAGCAGCCCTCTGCTGTCTGCAGCATGAATCGCAATTGCATTGAAATCATTGATGCCCCCACTTTGTATGCATAGTCAGTTGTCTTTTATGGTGTAAGGAGCAGAACTACGCAAGAACTAATTCCTGGACCACAAAATGTAAACAGACACCTGAAACAAAGAAACGTGCCTAATCCAACGCATGACAATATTGTCAATCGTGGTGTATTAGAAATTACATCCTTTTTACAGGCTTAGAAACACTTTGAAACATTACACACTGCACCTTTAACAAATATTAAAAAATATCAGTTCTGTGTATCGTATCATCTACAGCAAAGAAAGCTGAAGGAAACCAGGCCAACAATACTGCTTAGAAACTGCACATGAAAAATAAAATAAAACAATATCAATAAAAAGTTTGAAATATATCACTCAACATTTAACACCTAATATGTATTATAAAGTGTTGATTGTGCCCTTCTACCTCATGTCCTCTGGCTTTCCAGCCTTAACCACCAACAGTAAATGACGCCCACTCCTACTTGTGAGCACCACTTCCTGGAAAAGCCCGCAAATCTGGAGCTTTGACCCCTGGTATAATCTCACATGGTCCAAACTGGACTATGACATTAACCCAGGCTTTAAACTTTAAACACTGGACATGTATAAATCTGTTGGTCTTTGGTGACAGCTGACACTGCACAACTGGATCATCCATCCATCCTACCATTTATAAGCTCATACTACATAAAAATAATCAGTCAGAGATTCACTCAGCGGGACAAACCAAAACACTCCTAATGGTGATAGGTGGGACCTTTTTTCAACTACTTCTCCAAGTATACAACATGTATAAAGTGCAGAGAGAATCGGAGGAAGGCTGTGTCTCAAAGCAATTCAGAAAATGAATTAATAAAAGAAATCAGGTTTAAAAACAGGCTTAAACTGTACAGTGGACACCTGACTGGGTTGCCAGATTGCAAGTATTTACCAAAATCCCCAGCAATTCACTGTAAAGTTCCCATACACTATAATATATACAACAGCGTTTCCCCCAAATAATCTTATTACAGCCAGGGACTCAATTAACTGTGGAAAAAAAATCTACAGACTCCCTCAGTACAGATGTATATTATGAACACTGAAGTACAATATTAATTTTATATATTAGACTCATTAACTAAAATGTGGTCAGTAATATACTGGGTATTTATTGGAGCCTTAGAGGGTTGAAATTTCTGAACTTTCCCCTCACAGAGCACATTATTTAGTAAAATTGTCTTTGGTTCATGTTGACTTGTTTTTGAGTAATTATGGTTTGGGTTAAACTCTTTCAATTCACGTGATCAGTGCATTCAAGTGTGCTATTGCTCTTTCTCCTGCCAGTAGCTCGTGCGGAAACTCTGAAAGTGAAGTCTGAAAAAAATGCTATTGATGCGTCCCTACTAATAACTATAATAACCTTGATAATCGGTTGTGATTTCCACCACTTTAAAAAAATAAAAATCAAAACTCCAATTAATACAGTATAAAGTTCTGAACAGAGCTAACATATAAAGAACACCCATAAACTGCAGCCCATGGGATTCAGTCACACTGTCCAGCCTGAACAGCCGATTACGTTCATGCTTTCTGGCTCTGGTCTTACATACTGAAATTCTGGACGGAGTTCATGGGCAAGTGATCTAAGATGTCCCAATATAGCGTTACTCAGTGACATCTCCACATTAGCAGTGCCTGAACATCTTACATCTTTCATATATAACACTAACTATTGCCAGAAACACTATATTAGTTAACTGGAATCTAGAACACTTGCTTAAAATCATTTTTAGTTTATTTTTCATTTCTTCTCATTAAATTGATTGTTTTAATCATGTTTTAATAAAGCTTTTGCACTTTAATTTGAACTTTTTGCTGTTTATATCTTTCCATTTCTCTTTTATCCTTTAATGCACTTTATTTTAATTTTGTTTGCACTTACGTAAAGCACTTTGTATTGCCTTTGTGTATGAAATAAATAAACTTAAATAAACTTGTCCTGCCTGGCTTTGCCTTAATTCAAACTTTGAAACGAGGAAATCATTAAAAAATCCTAGTCACTTTTCTTTTTTTTTAAATAATAGTCTGAGAGCTGAGCTGATCACTCCATCCACACTCAACCACTGAAGCATAATTTCATATTTTGGCATGTTTTTCTCCTTTTGTATTAATTTACTTTTTTTAAAAATAATTTTTCATCATGAAATGAAAAGTTGCTGTTTTTTTTTTTAATATATATAATGATGTGACGACTAGATATGTAGTTTATTGCTTTTGCAATATGGGAGGAAAAGAAAAGAAGAGAGGAATAATGTAAGGATGATAAGTAAATAAGTGATAACTATATTTATCTGAATGTCTTCTAAAATAATAATAATAATAATAATAATAATAATAATAATAATAAAATCCCTGCCTCCTCTGGATATGCTTTAAGGACCCCTGGAGGTCTCTGGACCCCAGTATGAGAACCATGGTCATGCAGTACATAAACTACCTATATCCTATATATAAAACTACACAAAAATGTATAAACTATAGCCTCTATATAAAAAACGCCTGAGCAACTTGGGGAAAACGAGTCAATCTGGCAACCGGGAGTCGGTGGAGTCTCTCACTCACGGCAGTGCTCCTCGTCGCTGTTGTCCGAGCAGTCGTCGTCGTCGTCGCATCGCCACGGTGTGGGAATACACCTGCCGTTTCTACACCGGAACTGTCCCGTTTCACAAGCTGTCTCACTCCCTGGAAAGAAAGCCACCATTTCCAAAAAAAAAAAAAAACCAAAAACAAAACAAAAAAAACAACAACACAGGAATAAAAACAAGCCCAGTTAGGCTACCTCAGTTTCTACACAGTTGCATTTACCTGGCCGTGCTGGCGTTTTGTTTCCCAAATAATGATGCGCTAATAATGCGCAGACAGGTCGGTATTTCCAAATAAACACACAACTATATTAACATTATATACACACAACTATATTAACAATAAACACACACTATATTAACACTCCACTTTTCTTTCCCGGAGTTTATTTTAAGGGTCAAAATGGCTATTAGCTATACACAAACCTAGTACGAGCGTTTATTACAGGAAGCGCGAGCGAGCAGCACGTGAAGCCACAACACTGACAATCGGCTTTACTGATTTACTTTCTTAATTTCTGCACCGACATTTCTGCTTTCATCTGAACCGAAAGAGAACATCACTATCTCTATTAGACAGCGGTAATACAAGCAGTAAGTGAGAAGGAGCCTCTCTCTCTCTCTCTCTCTCTCTCTCTCTCTCTCTCTCATATTCAGCATTATGACAGCCTAATTTCCGTTGTAAACACCCACCTTTAGAGTAGAAAGTCTCCATGAGGAACACGTGTAAAAGCAGTAGTTTTCCTAGTCCTGTCCGCATGCTTCACGCTGGAGGCTCTGCACTCATATGAGACGGAAACACGCAGCCCTGCTCTCCGCTTCCCAGTTCCTCCTCCACTGTGCTTCACCTCGCCGGACTCGCCGCCGCTCCACTACCCATTTGAATGGGCGACGTCATGGACGGTGGGCGGAGTCACGGCAGCACGCGCGTGTCCCTGTTAGAGGTGTTCGCGGTGTAATTCATCGCCCAAAAATATCGAAAAATATCGAAAAATACCACGTTAATAACGTTTCACGGTATCACTGTATGAACTGAAAATGAAAGTGCAAAATTTATCATGAGATATATATCCTGGCCAAAAAAAAATGAGCCAAGCCCAAATATTAAGCTTTTAATGGTCTTAACAACAAAAGATTGGTCAGAAAATGAGCAAGAATTAAACCAATGCACTCCTGGAAGCATATGCTACCATGCTACAACAGAGAAGTAACACACCAACTCTGGTGAGGGATTTAACAGAGTGACCTCTACTCCAGAATATGTGGAGTAAGAAAACTGCAGGCCCACAGCTCCTTAAAATATCTTTGTTTGTCAAAAATTAAGGAAGAAACATTTATGAGTATAATAAATGTCACGTCACATAGTCAACAAGCAAATGTTTGAAACTGTAGATAGAAACTGTTTTGTGCCATGTAATCACATCAATCTGAATCTAAAATACATATTAAAATAAAATAAAGGTCTGTATTTTAATATTTATTTTAAATGTGTGCACAAATGTGTGTGTGTGTGTGTGTGTGTGCATGGTGCCCTGTGATGGAGTGGCATCCATCCAGGGTGTATTCCCATATTCCCACCCAGTGCTCTGGATCCACTGTGACCGGGATAAAGTGGATAATGAATACGGATTAATGAATTATTTAATTTTATTTTATTTTATTTGTGTTTTTTTCATCTTCAATAACTTTTATCCTGGTCAGGGAGGTGGTGGATCCAGAGCTTATCCCTGGAACACTGGCACAATGTGGGAATACACCCTAGATGGGATGCCAGTCCATCACAGGGCACCATGTACACACACATTCACATATTCCTTCACACCTAGGAGTAATTTAGAGTAGACAATCCACCTACTGGTATGTTTTTGGGAGTTGGGAGGAAACCAGAGAACCCAGAAGAAAAGCCCACGTGGACAACGGAGAACATAAAGTGATAAAGTGTTTACTGATGATGAATAAATCAATACAGGCGGGAAGGACAGACTATGCTGACTAATGCTGCTGCACTGCACTCTTTAGGTAGAGATGAAGGAGGGGCTGAATACCACTGGCATCACTTTCAACAGGTTGTCAAACAGCATTGTGGGTAATGTAGGAAACTGTCAAGGAAAGAAGTTTAGACTATAAAGATTAATATGAAAGTCATTCAGGGAGGATTTGATCCATAACAATAGGACATTTAATTAACCCAAATAGATTGGACAGGCATGTTGTAACATAGTTGGTCCCCATGAAAGAAGTAGGGTTTTACAACCTCTTAAATCCAAATTTAACCCCTGGATAGCACTAATACACTTGTAACACTTTTAACAATAGTGATTGGCCAGTTTACTAAAACTCTCTATACCCGTGAATCCATGTTCTGTTATTCCTCCAACTCCAACTCAAGTTTCTAGACCATCTAGAAGAATATTGACCTATGGTATAAAAAGAGATTAAGTAAAGACATTAAGCAAAGGGCCAGTAGTAGTTCATTTACTACTGTAACCAGCACTGTTTCCGTTTCAATAACATAATGAGGCATAAACAATGACTGAATATCTAGATGTAAAATTGTTGTATACAGTATAAGCTTATATCATTCACTTTCTTTGTCTCTCAACTAGAAACCTGGAAAGACTTTCTCAGCTGTTGACACCTTATGCCATTTATTGTGTTTGCTTTGATTGGGCAACAACAGATGGATTTTCCTGACACTTCCTGGTTGCTGTCACTTGCTTGGATGCCTGTAAAAGATCTGGTCACACCCATTCTCTCTCTTTCTCTTAATTTGCACCGAGCCCAGCATTAGCAGGACACTGAGCCACCAGAGCTAGTGTCTTTCCTTTTTATTCGAGAGCTAATTTATTCTAAGTAAATAATTTGTCTCATTTGAATTTGGTGCAATATTTAAACAATATTTGTAACACATATTTGGTGTTACATACAGCAAGTCACACACTACAGACATTTCCTCTATACAGCTTTAATTCAGATTTATGAACTGGTCCTCTTAGATGTCCCCTTGTTCATTTTAAAATCATTTAATATTAGCTTCTTTTCAGATACATTATCCAGTTGCTTTAATAGGAACACCTGTACATCTTCTCATTCATGCAATTTAGTCAATCAGCCAATCAGCAACAGCATGCATTAAAAATCAGGTCAAGAGCTTCAGTTAACATTCACATCAAACATTAGAATGAGGAAAAATTGGCCAGTCAGGCTGGTTTGATTGGAAAAATGTCACCTGGTCCTTTTTCTGTGTCCACTGTAGCCTCAGATTCTTGTTCTTGGCTGACGGGAGTGAAACCTGATGAGCATTCTGACATGCTTTTATGCTTACTATGGTTGTAAAGAGTGATTACATATTTGACTTACCATATCCTTCCTGTAAACTCAAACCAGTTTCGCACACAAATGTCTCTAGAGTTTACACAGAATGGTGTGAAAAACAAAAAAAAACATCCAGTAAGCTGGCAGAAATGGCTTGTTGTTGAGAGAGTCCAGAGGAGAATGGCCAGACTAGTTCAAGGTGGCAGGAATTCTACAGTAACTCATGTAAGCCAGGAACAGGGATCTGAGGCTACAGTGTGCACAGATTCACCAAAACCAGACAATTTAAGACTGGGTATAGACCAGAAGATTTTTTTTTTTCAATCTTCAACTGTCCAGGTTCAGTTTCAATAGCAATTGATATAAAGAAACATGATCTATGTAATATCTAGCATTGTGAAACAGTTCTTTAGCCTTTTGACTTTCCTGGTTCAAGCCATAAATTAAAGGAGGTTATATTTTCATAACATTAATACTTTGGTTAAATCTGTGAGTTTAGGCCTTATGCATATGAAACAATGCATTCGGGTACAAAGTGTACGTTAACTTTTTGTAAACTGTGCTTAAGCAGTGACAAAAATTGATGTATGGTGGGTAGAAGCCAACACTAGGATAATAAGCCAGATAGAGAACAGAGTTAGCATTTCCTAGCTAGGTAATACATTTCAAAATAGAGATGGTGGAGGATGTATATTTAGGACCATCCACCCCTGGCACTAGATGAATTCATGAGGGGTGGTAAAGTAAAATGATGATGACTATATATAGCTGCTTTCTATCCCTGGAGATGCTTCCCCATGTGATGTCCCTGGAGAACCATCTGACAGTGCATGAAACCTTTGTCTACTTCTCAAAATCCACCTATTGTTATCACCTACTGCTCTTATTACTTACCTGACTTATGGACGATTCAACCATCTCTCTCCACGGAGGCCACTCAGGTTGTTTGTCCTCTCAAGATTGCAGTACTGCAGTTCACTTCTGGCAGGTCTTCCCCTGTGTGCCATCAGACCCCTGTAGCTGATCCAGAATCCAGCTGCACTTTTCAATCTCTCCAAGTTCTCCCACATCACCCCATTGCTACGTTCCTTCCACTGGCTTCCTATAGCTCATCATACCAGATGATGCTTACCTATAAAGCCAAAGACACACCCCCACCTTCCGGAAGGCACTGACTACCACATTCTCATCAAACCACAAACATGGCTTGATATGACATCCATCAAGACACAAGGCAGAAATGCATCAAGACTCTTCCTTGTTCTGGGAATGAACTTTCCCTGGCTGTCGGAACAGTCACCGGCTGTCTTCAAACAAAGACTGAAGACCTACCTCTTCACTAAACACTTAAGTGAGCATTAAATTTACACAAAAAACTGTATGTTCTCTGCTTTCTTAGTCATACTAGCCCTAATTCAGGATTCAGAGATACACTGCTTGTACTATATTCAATGTTGTGGCAGGCAAGATTAGATTCCTCATAATGTTAAAAATCTTCCACTCAGCCAATCAGCCTGGACGGTACAAAAGTACTCACCTATTACTCGTCACCCACTGCAACCTCTTTTCTGAGATCGTCTGTGATTTAATGCTGTCACTCATGCAGGATGATGACTGTCATATTTCAGATCAGTGGCTCAGTGAATTGAAGGTTAGCTAAATGAAGGGTAAAATAACATGAAGGGTGTTTCCCCATAGGAAATCGGTCAAAATCCATTAATAGTAACGTGTGTGCATTATATAGTGGATCATACAACCTGTAAATAAGCATAACCACATTCTTATTCCTATAAAATGTAGTGTGTGTGTAAGTGTACAAAATGTTTTTTTCTAACCTCCATTCTTTTGACTTTACTTTAATTTTGGGGGGTTGCAACTGGAATAAAGGAAAACAGTTGGTCATACCAATACCAAGCTTTGACAGAAATTAATGAATGAATCAGTAAAAGATTATAAAAACTCTGCTGAGCTCTTAAAAATGTACATGTTTCCAGGACTCCAAAAATATGCAAAGATTGACCAGACTTGTTTGTCACACTGGGTAACACTCAACAAGTTTAATTTAGAATTACAAGCCATAACATTCTGATTACATTTTTTTCTCTACCATTCCCCTGAACACTAACCTCATTCTGAAAACTCGAAAAGTACAATTCCCAAACCTGTAAAAGCATTCCTCATGACATAAACTGCCTAAACAATGACACAATAAATGCTATTTTATTCAAAACTGAAAAAAACTGAATATATAGTGCTGCTGACAATTCAAACACAAACATGTCTCACACAAAATAGAAAATAAGAAAGGTGTTTATTTCAGTATAAAAAAAATCCATGCATTGACAAATGACACAGGGGAAAGTCTGGTTACAATAATGGAAACGATGTCAAAATGCGATTTCTTCATGCAGTGATTCCAGTCAAGTAATAATTTATAAAGAACAAGATGATGCAGCGATATTTCACCTCGCAGGGCACAGAGTGAAAAACCTTATTGAATTTCGCAGTCTCTTTTGGGAATCCACAGCTGTAATGTCCTTACAACCATTGCTTCCAATAAAGACATATACATTACCTTTGAGGAAAGGAGAATAGGGCAGTAGGAATTTAAATAATTGTTGATAAACTCTATGTTCACAGAGATAATGTGCAGTACTGTGTATGCACGTGTACTGTGTATGCACTCAGCACTCCTACACCTGTTTTAATTCCTGAACATTCATATTACACACTATATGGCCAAAAGAATGTGGACACCTGACCATCACACCCATATGTGGCTCTTCCCCAAACTGCTGCCACAAATTTGGAAGCGCATAATTTTATTGAATGCGTTTGTATGCTGTGGAATTAAGATTTCTCTTCACTGGAGCTAAGAGGCCCAGACAATGCTCCTGTGCACAAATCGAGCTCCATGAAGACATGGTGTGCCAAGATTGGAGCGGAACAACTAGAGTGGCCTGCACAGTGCCCTGCCCTCAACCCCGCTGAACACCTTTGAGATGAACTGGAACACCGCCTGCTCCCCAGGCCTCCTTGTCTGACAAAAGTCCCTGACCTCACTAATGCTCTTGTGGCTGAATGAGCACAAATCCCCACAGCTACCCTCCAAAATCTAAAGCCTTCCTAGAAGAGTGGAGGTTATTATAACAACAAAGGGAGACTAAATCTGGAATGGGATGCTCAACAAGCACATATGGCTGTGATGGTCAGATGTCCACAAACTTTTGGCCATATAGTGTAGCTGTAACAAATGACCGGTTTAATTGAGGCTGCACTTTCCATGCCATACCATTAGCCATGGCTGTTTCAATGGTATTCAGTATCAGAGTGGAAATATTCAGATATTTTCACCATTTCTTCTCTCCTTTGGTCCTCTGTGAACCTCTCTCCCCCTGACCAAACAACAATGCATGGTAACACCTAATGATCATTACCCAGTTGTGTTATGAATGATCATTACCCAGTTGTGATATGAATGATCATTACCCAGTTGTGATATGGAGTTTTGAGGCACTATTTGAGAATGATGATAGTGGCTGTAATGAGACTAATCCATCTAAGCAATTAAGAAGAACTATAACAGCATGTACAGCATGCTTTGTACTGAGTAAGGACAAAGGCCACCTTAATGAATTGTAACAACTATAATCTCTCAAGATTACTGCAGAACAGCTTATAATAAGTTTACTAAATGCCAACCAAAGGGGAGCTTAATGGTGCTGGATATCTTTGGTATTTGAGTTAGACCTACAATTATTATGCATTCTTACAGTTTCATAAAATTAAAAAGGAAATTTATAACTGTACGTTAATTCTAGGCAATATAATATTTTATGTCATTGCCATTATGATTGCAGACTTTGAAACAATTTGCATGACTGAAGGCTAACATTAGGGGCATAGCTGGAGTTTAAACCTTATTGAACTCCTTTCATATGAAATCAAACATAGTCCAAACACATTTCCCTTGCCCATTCAAATTTGTGCTATTTTTTCCACTTTTCCCCCAATTTGGTCTTACTAATTCCCACCCACTAGCCAACTCTCCCCTATCAGCTACCAAATGAGGAGTTTGAAGGCTAACATATGCTTCCTCTGAGACATGTGAAGCCAACTAACTGCTTGTTTTCGAACTGCTGCTCATGCATGACAGGGCAGTGTAATACACTTGGAGGAAAGTGCTATCCACCTTCTTCCACATACATGAACCCACAGATTCCCATGATTGGCCAGTGTCACTGTGATTGACAGAGGAGAGAGTATATCATCCCTCCTACCTAGAGAATATGTCCTATTTTGCTCCCTTGACTCCCGGCCACAAATGGCTATGGCATAATCGGGATTTGAACTGGAATTGTTGGCTAAACCTGATTTTTCATCATTTTTGTCTGTTTTCTAGAGTGAGTATAAGTATGAGTATGTTATGCAGCAATACCAAGCAGCCTAGCATGAACACACACACTTGAGACACTGTTAGTTTTGGTCTCAGGTGTTTCGATATAAAATGAGAATGTGGAGGTGAGTTGTGAGGTGATACATTTCAGAAGAATGAAACCTGTAGCAGAAACGTGTATTGGTGAAGCGCTTGTGCTCCATTGTCAGTAGGCTGGAGCATAGTCATCGTCTGTCAAATCTTGAAAGGAAGAGAGAGAATTAGAGGGCGGGTGAACACTGGTATAGTATCTCCATCATCTCAGCTCCTTTGTCTCACCCCGAATGAACCTGGGAAGGTATCTTTGTTCTGCAGATGTAGGTAGACACATCTGGAACAACAGGTGATGTTGTTTGGAGAGCTGTTCAGCATGTTTGTATGGTCGCTAGCCATGGTGCTGATCCTGAACCAGTGGCGTTTCAGGTGTTGCTTTTTGTTACTTCTTTACATTAATTAGTACTGTATATTTGTCCAAACGTAAAGTATGACTAGCATTGTCTGTAAATTTAGACCATTTTAATCTGCCATTGTTCATAAATGTCTGATCTAATACGACCAGAAATGGAACATTTTGATTTTTGTCATTGGTCTTGTTTCTTATCTGTAGCATCAAATGCAATTTCACCCTTCAGTTTCCTGCAGTCCAAATTAAATTCTGAAAGATCCTGTTGTCTCAGCCAGATGCTCCTGCTCTGTTTGTTTTGCCCTCCTCCGGGTATCAATATTCAACCAGGCTCACGCGCTAGTTAAGGCTCAAGACAATAGCAGTAGTAAGAGGACATTCTGGTCTACTTACAGGATGTATGTAAATACAGTAAAAGGGAATTATTTATGGGTGTAACAGGTTGTGCTGCAGCTTTGGGGCTTTTTACCTACAAACCCTAAGGGATTAACATGTTTGTATGGAAGTCAGATGCCATGAAGAGATCAAAATCTCAAAGTCTCTCTCTCTCTCTCTCTCTCTCTCTCTCACACACACCCACACACACCCACACACACCATTTAACTTGAAGACTCTCTCTATTCTTCAGGTACCGTCCCCATCATCACAATAATACATCCTAATAATCAGCTCATCTAAATGCAAATCACAAGGAGAAGAAGATTTCCTCAGCATATTGAATATAATTTCACATCACACACCTGACTGTGATTCCTCAGGGTTTAACTGTTTAGTGCACATAACTCAAATACTGATATTGGGCTGGGAGCCAATACATTTTTATCTAAATATTTTAGAAGCTGAGAGTGTAAATGAGGGGAATATTTGCAGGATGAAAATCTCTATAATATCTCATGCTATAAAGGAAGAATTTGAGCAACACTGCATTATTCCAAAGCATTAAGAGCAGTATTCAGAGTTGTTACTTGTACGTAGTGAGGTGTTAATACAGAAAAAGTGAACATTGATATTCAGGTCTCAGGCATAACTATGGATTTACATGCTACTCAGTCAGGAAATGCACACAGGGCGATTGTGACCTTGAACTTAAGTCTGTTTTCCTTGCTAAATATCAGCTCAAGAGAGGAGCAGTATTAAGTAAAAGTCCCATGCCACTGTTTCACATGTTTTCACATGTTATGCGCGAAATATATGTTAAAAAATAACATTTCATTTGATGCCAACATTAAATGCATAAACACTATAAATGACACTATAAATTAATTAATTTGATCATACCTGTAATGTATGGATAAAATTATGAAGAACACTTGTTAAAGTGTAGCAGATGTGTGCATGGTCAGCTTGTCCTTCAACCATCAGCATGTTTTCTTTACAGGAAATCACATCTTATTAAGCAAAATATTGGCATTGCTTTATTAATTCAACAACTCAAAATATTGAATCGAAACTCATAAAAACACATACATCCAGCCCAAACATTACAATTTCATGACCTCAATTTAGTATCTTGCAGACACATTAAACTGTGCACGCGATGTGAAAAAGGTAAATAATTTTCATGTCCTGTCTAGCCTCTTGCTGCAAGGCTGAACAGTAGCTACGGAATTTTCCCTGCCTAAGATTCACACTTTGTGAAGTGCTAGATCAGATACTGTTAAATTAAATCAAATTTCCAGTGGTTGATGTGATTATTACAAAAAGGACTATTCATGCAGCAATTTATTGGCAATACTCAACAATACTATTAAATGATCATCTCATCATCTCATTCATATACCATATTATACACAAATCAACTACAACATTAAAACCACCTGCCTGATATTGTGTAAGTCCCCTTGTGCCGCCAAAACAGCTCTGACCCATCGGGGCATGGACTCCACAAGACATGAAGGTGTGGTAGCTGGCACCAAGATGTTAGCAGCAGATCCTTTAAGTCCTGTAAGCTGCATGGTGGGGTCTCCATGGATCGGACTTGTTTGTCCAGCACATCCCACAGATGCTTGACTGGACTGAGATCTGGGCAATTTGAAGGCCAAGTCAACACCTTGAACTGTTTTTGCAATTTTTGCAGTGTAGCAGGGTGCATTATCCTGCTGAATGAGGCCACTGCCATTAGGGGATGCCATTGCCATAAAGTGGTGCATTTGGTCTACAACAATGTTTAGGTAGGTGGTACATGCCAAAGTAACATCCACATGAATGCCAGGACTCAAGGTTTCCCAGCAGAACATTGTTCAGATCAGCTCACTGCCTCCGTCAGCTTGCTTCCTTCCCATAGTGCATCCTGGTGCCATCTCTTCCCCAGGTAAGCGACGCACACGCACCTGGGCGTCCACATGATGTAAAAGAAAATGTGATTCATCAGACCAGACCAGCTTCATCCACTGCACCATGGTCCAGTTCTGATAACCCTGTCCTCAGTTCATTGGTTGTCCTTTCTTGAACCACTTTTGGTAACACACAACTGCATACTGGGAACACCCCACAAGACCTGCCGTTTTGGAGATGCTCTGACCCAATCATCTAGCTATCACAATTTGGCCCTTGTCAAAGTCATTCAGATCCTTACACTTGTCCATTTTTCCTGCCTCCAACACATCAACTTCGAGAACTGACTGTTCACTTGCTGCCTAATATATCCCACGCCTTGACAGGTTCCATTGTAACGAGATAATCAATGCTATTCACCTGTCAGTGGTTTTAATGTTATGGCTGATTGGTGTACATATTTTTATTTATTTTGTAAGTAGCCTTTGGTTTAATGTTACATCATATTGCAGTTGATACTGCAGCAAAGAACCTGAACTGCTTCTTCAGTCAGCATTTTCTATCCCTCATTTTTTTTTAAAGGTAAATGCTTGCATTTAAAGGAGATAACTGAGATATCTTAGACACTTCTACTCAAGAAAAATCTGGCATCCTCAGAAGCATGAACTACATGCAGGTAATTTTAATAATCTGAATGGGCTGCTTGGAAAATCAATTTAAGCAAATGCCGCATAAACTGAGTCTGAATAATATGCTGCATAAAAATTGATATGTTAGCACCTCTCAATTTGGTGTAGATAGTGTAGTTTTTTTTTTTTTTTTACATAATAGTGTTACTTATTGTTATCTCTTTCGTTATTTTGTAAATTGTTTGGATCTGATGTCAATTGCATTTAGAGAAAGCAAAAAAAAAAAAAAATCCTGTCTAGATCTTTGATGAAGTGCTGTGAAGTGTCCCCATTTCACAAAGCTTTGAGGAACCGATTAAAAGGAGGCATGGTTCCTCACAGGAATAATGGTTCGCCTAGTATTATGGTGAAACCAAAGTAGATAGGAATATTGAGGCAGAAATCCAAGATAATGATATCTACACCATCATGTAATGATGGGAATGTGGTGAACATTCCTCCTAGACTGACAATTCTCACCCTCATAACTCCAAACTTTTCCTTGGAATTGTATTGTGGTTACTGAATAATTCATAGCAATCTCTGCATAATATCACTGAGAATGGAGAACTCAACAATAATCCAGGGGTTTAAGGGGGTTACACAGGAAATCCAAACAAGATGCGCTCATTGCTGTTCATTTTTCAGCACATTTCAGTGGTTTGATGAGCAATAACAGAAACACAATTACACTCCAGCACAGGATGTTTGTCATGATCGAGTCATGCTGCAAAGCACTAATCAGTTGGTTAGGTTGAATTATGGTAAGGATCAAGGGGAGTTTTTAATCTGCAGTTGTGTGAAATCATTTTTGAACAAGCTGCTTTACAGGAAAATGGAGGAGTGTATATCCTCTGGACACATACCTCTGTTGTTGTGCATGCTATCATGAAAACACAATTATTTCAAATGCTCCTTGCCCTTTGTACTTAGAGGAAAACAATACCAAGCACTGAGCTCCTTCCGCAAGGCTTAATAAAGCAGTCATGCATTGAAACTGAAATAAGGCATCATGCCTTTTTTAGAAATGGCTGTGGTGGAGGCTAATAAGGCCAGTGAGGTCTGTCTGACCCTGACTGCTCACCGAGGTACAGTAAATCATTTTACAGTGTGAAGAAATGAAGCAATTTCCTGCAGCATTGGAGAGGAGGGGAGAAAGAGGGAAGGATCCTGACTCAGCATCATCTAAAATAGTGTGTAAAGTGAGTAACTTGCAGGAGAACTGAAAAATATGGAAAGATGGCATGGTTACAGAAGTAAAAATGGATATGATTGTCAGTGAATAAGGAAAAGATGCTAAAAAAAATAAAGTGGGCAAGAAAGACATAAAATAAAAATGTCACAAAGGATGGAAAAGAAGACAGAGATTTTCACTTCACATATCCCTGCGAAGTATCCCTTCCATTCTAAGAGATTACCAAACACCTTAGAAACAGAGAGAGGAGCTTTGTGAGAGATTAGTCTGTAATCCTGCTTTAGTCCCATGACGAGATGACCAACACATGACACAGACTGAGGATCAAGAGACAGAAAATGAGGTAACGAGAGACTTGGCATAGAGATCTTTTGGATGTGGATGTACATAAATAATAGATAATGAGCATGAAGAGAAGATAATCCTACCCAACTACAACAACAACAACAACAACAACAAAAATGGCTGACGGTAAAAAAAAAAGTTTGCACTATTTTAACCACTTAAACATCAGACTTATTTTTCATTTACATATCTTAAAGCACATTATTCTGTATTCTTTATTTATTATTTCATAGCTACAGTCTAAGCAATAGGAGAAGGCAGGGGCAAGGAAAAAAAATACATACCTTTTCACACATGAAATACAATATTGACTGAATAAACATGAACAAGATGGAATAACGCCTTTGGAAGAGAAACTGAAATAAAAAAGACTAAGCAAACATTGTGCAATCAAAGTACAAATTACACAAAGGGACAAACAACAGAACTGTAAGATTTGTGTGGTTTAAATGAAGGAGCTGGCGAACTGCAAGCACGTCTTTTCTGTTTTCCATTTTTAGTATCTGGAAGAGACACAGCATGATTATGGACTATAGCAGGGGTGTCAAACTGATTTTAGGTTGAGGGCTGGATTGGAAAAAAAAATGTCCTCTTGTGTGGACCAAATTATATTTTGTTAAACCTTAGTGTGCTGACAGTTACATTAATATTAAGCATACAATACAACATAATTTTCGAGAAAACTAGAAAAACACACTGCTCTTAAGTGAAAAGCTGCATTTAACTACTTTAATAAATCCTCTGAAATTAAACATCAGCCCAGTTATGCCTTATTCAAAAAAAACTATAATTTTCATTATGTCCAAATAATGGCAATTAAAACCATTTACTTTCCTTTGCATATGAATATCAATTTTTTTCAACACTAGTAATGGGTACAGTCAGTTAGCTAAGAAAAGAAAATGCTACAGATTGCATTTGTAATGCATTACCTAATATTCATAATGGAGTTTGAAGTCATGAAACACAGGCATTTTGCTTTTAAATCTTGCTTCCTGACACCTGACATCTCTTTTCTTCAACATCAGCAACCAGTTTTTGTGCAGTCGCTATTTTCCTAATGTCATTTAGATGTCTGTGTGTGAGTCGAGAGTGCAGGTTGGACTTGTTAATGTTCATTACGGGAAAAAAATGCTCACACAGACATGTAGTACCGAACATGCTAAGGATTTTGGAGGCAAAAGCTGTTATTTTGTGGAACACCAGTCCTAGGTGTTGGTAGAATAAATCCACACTGACTGTTGCAAATTTATCTTTCAAAGGTGTGTTGCACTGCAGTTCGATTAGTTCTGTTTGGAGCTCCTCTGGTACATCTGATGGGCTCACAGGAAACAGCGAGAGGAAGAGTGTGAATTCCTTCTCAAGTTCATTGAGGACCTGGAAGCGATTCTGAAATTCATTCTGAAGTCCTAGTATTTTTTCTTCGTATGTATCCACGCTGTCTTTTTGTGAGTGGTATGGAAGAGGAAATGAGCTGGGTTGCCTTAGTGGTATGGTATAGTGGAAATGAGCTGGGTTACCTTAATGCACATATGTGTTAGGTGTTCTGGGGTGTAATAGCAACACACATAAATAAGCAGTGGGTTCCACTCTAAATTAAAAACAAAATGTTGTAGCTAATATAATTTATTTCATTTTTTATTATTTTATATTATTCTTCAAATCATCCTCATCATCATCATCATCATCAACATCAACATCATCTTCATGTCCAATCCAGCCCTTGGGCCGTATGTTTGATACCCCTGAGTATAGCAATCATGAATGGTGCTGACTGTGTGTTTTTCAATGAGTGTGTTACTATGTGTATGTGTAATAGCCTGTGATGAGACCACGTGTTATAATGCTCAACCTTATTTATTACAGAATGGTAACACTAAGTAACTGATAAGGAGTGTGGGAGTTTAAGGGATTAAGAAGGTATTTTAAACCTCAGGTCTGTTTTTTTGAAATCTGGCAGAAAAAAAAAAACAGTACTCATTTGATCAAATTGTGTGTTGCATATTGCATTTTTGGGACATAACAGTGATTAAATGCTCCATAATTTCTTACAATTTAACCCTGCTTCTGTCTCAAAAAGATACCTAGCTGTCTTCAAGTAACAATGAGGACTCAGCGGGTGGGTGTGAATCCAAGATTTTATTAAAAAAACAACAAAACAAACAAAACCAGGAAGCAAAGCACAAAGAGGTAGAACACAAAAAAAAAGACCAGGAACAGGGCAAGAGTAGCAAACTAGATAAGCTTGGTTCAACGCTTTGCCAAGACATAGAGACACAAAAGTGTATATAATGACAAAACATCTGAATGTGATTGAGACACTACTGGAAGATAAATCAATGACAAGACAGCGGGTAGAGATAAGACTGAATGAAAAAAAAAATGCACATGGAGAGATAACAAAACAAAACATGTCTTTTGACCAAAGCCGGGTCTGAAAGCAATTTAGTATTTATGCGTGTACAAATGCACATCTGATTGTGGAGCTGTAAGAAAGTAAGTGGGCCTGCTCAGTTACTCAGTCACGGTTAGTACAATATCTGCACATTGCCTCACAATGTTCAGATGTGCCGCTATAAATGGCACATCGATACTCCGCAACAGTCATCATAGCACGCAATACCTAGAAGTGTACTATTTTTGAATATTCTCGACATTTTTTTTTACATCTTACTACAGTTTATGTGAGCTAAGCTAAAAGATTTCACCCAGAGTTCACACTGTTCCTTTCTACCTGATTCCCTAGCCTTCCCTCGGCTTTGGTAATCATGTGTAGTTTAGTGTAAAACAGTAATCAGAATGAAGCTGAGCTTTGTCCTCCTCTTTTGTGTAAGTTCATATAACAGCTCATTTCCACAGCAGGAATCTATTATTGAAGAAGCTCTCCTAATTAAAAACATTACGGTTTCGCTTTCTCCTCCTTTTAATGATCATTGTGAAAAGAAGTACTTGCAAATGCGCTCCAAAATAGTTCTAGTTGAGATTCCAGTTGATCAAGCAGTTGCAGATGTTGTATTTGTGCTTAGTTTTTATCCGAGGTAGCAAACAGACTTAAGAACAACACGGCGATCTGAATTTTCTGCAGTTATCTTTATTAGTTGATATTATTTAAGCCATCATGAAGGCTAGTTGTGCATTTAGGTCACACTGAGAAAAAATACAGAGCAGAAATACTGCTATTTCTGCTCTGTATTTATTTGGAAGTAATTATAATGTATAGGTAGCATAAGTTTATATACACACATGAACAAATACTACAACATATTATTAAATTAAAATTAAAATGATATTCACTTTGTTAAAATGCTGAACAATTCTAAACCCTGCCTTCTATTTTAATTGTGCATGCCTTTCACAAACAAAATTGTCTAAATCTGAATCTGGATCGAATTTCCCGTATGGGAAATTGGTCTTACAGCATGGCTCCAATAAACCAGCCATTAAAAACAAAAAAAAACAACAACAACAATCAAACAAACTATAAAAACCCCATAACTCTAAATAGAATGCAAACAGACTAGGTAAAAAACAAAATAAAATACAACTAACTAAATATAAAAAAGAAGAAAAACCCAGAGCAGAGGCTGGACTAAGAAATATTCAAAAAAATAAACAAAAGTGTAGAGGCTACAATCATTTAACCCTCTGACTAATGGTCAGACTAATGGTCAGATTTAACGCAAATAGCATCTGCCAATAAAGGCAGCTTTATGTATATAGTGCAAATAGAAAAAGACTTGTGTCTAAAGCGTTCTTTCTTTCTCTTTAACAAAACACTGATTCCAGTTAAGTGGTGCATGTTGTCATGTCCAGAAGTGATCACAACCCCAGTGTAACAGCAGGAACAGCAGGCTGTAACAGCAGTGGATAATCAGCTATGAGGTGAAGCAAATCCCATACACATTTCAACTCATAACTTCACCATGTCATGTACGGCACACCCAGCAGGCTGTGTCTGCTTTGTGCTGACTGCTGACTGTGTGATTTTGTTTGCTATGTATTTTATTTACAATAATTGCCCTTAAATGTCTCCTGTCATGTATGCCACAACCCCCCATCAGTGTCCTGAACATTCCAGCCATGAATACATGACTACATTCCAGCCATGTGTAACAACCATCAGGCTTATCATTTGATAAATGCCACATCATAGTCGAATGATGTATTTGAAGGCTCTGCTTAGTGCACTTTCTGAATGCAAATCAAAATGGCTGCCTGTTTAGGCCACTCCTCCTCAGACACATACAGCATGCATGCACATTCAGACAATTTGTGTCAGCAGGCTGCGGGGTTAAACCTGGTTCTGCCTGAGGTCTTGTACACAGGGAGCTAATAAAATAAAAACTCGCTTCTAGGTGTTATTACTGTCATGGTTACCATTATAATATGAATAACATGAATTCACACCTACTTTAAAAGGGATTACAGTTGATTAGCGATTAGATTTGGCATCTTAATTCCAAAAGTTATGCCACTATATACGGTATGTGGGGAAAGTTATCTGTATTCAGTGACAGGTTGCACACGGGCTTGAATGGATTTCCTGCAATCATCTGCTCATTTTAAGTAATTTTATTCGTAAAAAATTAGTCCTCAAGATAAGCAATGTCTCTGATTAAGATGCTGTTCCCTCTGATGTCCTCCATGTGAAAAAAAATAGACTTTTCACGTACTAATTAAAAAATAGCATGATATTTATGTATTTAATATTAGCCTCAAATAGTATTCCATTTGTGCAAATCCCGCACAACTCTCTGAATATTGCTTAAGTCTGTAGTTCCACTGAGGTCCGAATACTGATGTGCACAATTTGGATATTAAATCCTCACTAAGTGCATATAACTCAACTCTGAATACAGCTCACGGTTATAACAACAGCGTTCTGTGTGGACCAAAATGTATTCAGTGAGCGCTGAGTCTGTGATAATGCTGAACTCATGAAAAAATACATATTTATAGCTTGTAAAAATTTTATTACACTCAAACTAGTAAGCAAGTAAAATAGTAATAATCGACTGAACTAAAAAAAACCTTACGATTCTAATTTAATGAAAATGATAATTAAATTTAATTCACACAGATGAAGTTGGGCTGTGATTACAACATAAGCTCAAACAAAAACAGACATGAGACAGTGGAACAGTGAACTATCTGGTTATACTGAGTGTCATTACTGTACAGCCACGTTGCTATGCAACTACAGGTTACACCATCATGACATTGCTGTATGATATGTTAAATAAAATTCACAGCGTATAAGTGGATGTGTGGGATTTGAATGCATCTCAATGGAGTTCATGCTTCACTTATGCACCCAGGTTAAAAAAGGAGTTGGACCGAAAGACTTATTAAAACTGGAAATGTATCTATGTATCTTATAAATGCTAAAAGTGCAGAAATATCATCTAATTGATTAACATTCATTCCTTAATTTCATTCCTTAACATTCATAACTTTATTAAGAGCTTTATAATATTTATACATAGAGTCAGAGTCATGGTAAATCCAGAGCCTCAGGAACACCAGGCATGATGCAGGAACAAACCCTGAATAGGATGCCAGTCCATCATAAGGCATCATGCACACACACACACACACACACACACACACACACAAATATGAATATGAATATATTTTCATACTTTCAAAATAGTTAAATTACATAGCAGACAAAAAATAGCACACATTAACTTGTCAAAATCACCATGTATTCGAGGGATGAGGTGACTTTTACAGAAAGAACCTGCTACAGTTACGTTTTTGCACAGCAGAGGCAATACCTTGGGGTAAAATCAAAATCATAGTGTGTGGTAGATGCATCCTTGGTGCAGTCTGATTTCACAGGCTCCATAGTGGCAATGTTTCCTCAGTGGTAGATCAGTGAGCTCTGAGAAATGCATGAAACTTCCCATTATTTGGAGATGACACTTAATTATGACTCAGAGTAACAGGATGAGGCACTGGGGAACTCAAACTGTAGAAAAATGAAATAAGGGCTCAGGAGTACTACGCCTGGACCAACAAGAGAGGAGTCCCACATGGTCGAAATGATTTTTTCGCTCCCCAGTCATGAGCAGTAAGACAAGACAAGACAAGACAAGCAGGCTCAATGAGAAAGGCTCAATGAGAGGTTCTATTTTTATATTAACATGGTAAACAAGAACTAGTTATAAAAGTGATTTGTAGGGGGGGGGGGGGGGGGGGGGGGGGGGGGGGGGGGGGGGGGGGGGGGGGGGGGGGGGGGGGGGGGGGGGGGGG